>JAVLUZ010000475.1:0-77154 GCA_036768485.1 Mermis nigrescens
TGATAGTTCATTATAGTTCATTATTCAACATATCATAAGATTTAATGTATGCAGTTTATCTTCATTATTTTTCTGAATTAATACAAAAACATTTATATTATTTAATTAGATACAAATATATTATAATTGTGTTGAGACAAAACGCCAAATTGATAATATTCGTGATCTAGAGTTATCATATATTGTTAATTGATTATTTTATTATATCAACAATTATACAAATAGTACGTATGGTTTTTAGTTGTTGAGCTTCTACATTATATTTACCGCAGGTTATTTTTTATGAGCGAGCTTTCAAGCAGAAGGTGTTATTCGTTAATAAAATAGAAACGGCGCTGTGGCTTTGATATGGTACTAGGTTAGTCGCCATATCTCGCTGGTGACTTTCACCAAGTGAAGGGACGGAGAAACAAATCTCCGTATGGTAGCTTATTCGCTCCGTAAAAATCATAATTTATTTCTCGTCCTCCAATGGATCAAACGTCATCTAATTCCGAGGGATGATTGATCAGCAGGAAGAGTTCAGCAGCACAGGCTTCATTAATGAAGGAACAAGCACAACTCAGGAACTAAAAACATTTTATTCAAATCGACCGTATGCTGGTCCAATCATCTGCAGGTCAACCTGACCTCCGCGCAAACGAGACCGGTAAAACCAGTCCAGCTACGCTGCTGAGACTGGACGAAAGCGCCAGCAACAGCTGAGACGAAGCCGTACGTCTGGTGCGCAACCAGGATCTGTGCCTGAGGAGTCCGCGATGATTCCGGCAGCCAGTACTATGACTATAACCTACGTCTTAATGGGTAATTGGGCAGAAGGTCAACCTGCTGTTGTCTGCACATGGCAACTTCTGGTCAGCATCAACACCGCAGCCAGAAGATCCGCGTTCGACCGTACGGTAAAGAACAACATGAAGCGGTCGCAGCTCAAAAATTGCTGAAGGTCAAGCGAAATGAAATTGATCAGGTTTTACAAACGAAACGGCGAGCGGAAATGGCCGCTGACAACTTCGACGGATGCGCTATTCAGTTCGTCTGGCGGTTAACGTGATTTCAGTATGGTTCCATGTTTCCGTATCCCAAACGGCGGATTAATGACGGCGGCTCTACTCAGCACACTGGATATCGCGCGCTGGGGATGTTTTGTCGAAGACGCTGAAAATCACGCGCAAAATTTATTGAAACCAGGATGGTCGTATGTAATATTTGAATGGACAGTTTATAAGAATTAACTAGATAAAAGTATATTTCATAACACAAATATAATATATTATATTCATCAATTCTACAACATCCTATTTTCGTTTAATGAATGTTTCAGCATAATATTTTGTGGTTGATGTTTTTGGTAGGAATATTTTTAAGCATCCAATCGTGTTTATGACATAATTGAACATGTCATTTGTGCAGTGAAATAACCGAATATAGTAATAAGAATTTAACGAAAATGGGCTGTTTGGAGCGGAACAGTCTAGGTTATTTATGTAGTGTATTGTGTAATGACTTCTGGATTACTAAGTCATGCCATGGATAAAGTTATGTTTTCTGTTTGTCTTTACTGTCACTTCAATCGGTCTTCAACCGAACCATTGGGGTTTACCTCAAACTGAGGTTTTTTTACGTTTGAGGTTTTACGCGTTTCCACTTTTTGAGGTTTTTGTTGAGGGTTTTGAGAATTTCTGAGTTTTTTGGGGTTTTGGTGAAAATTTGAGGTTTTCTAAAATAAGCAAGCTCTAGATATTGATTCGAATGGGACGCTTTGGCGCAGCCGGTTTGGCGCGGTTATTTTGGCGCAACAGTATGCTTCTATGAAGGGCCGTTTTGACGCGAGAGGACCAGACGCGTACATTACATACACACCACGTGCATACAAAATCATTAAGTCCTAGGTACAACTATGTACTTAACTTTTACTAATGCTTACAATCTTTTTTTGCGAGTAATTTTGTTATTGACGATCTTGTTTCTCCCCATTTCGCAAAATAGAGTCAAAAGTGACGCTCATCCTCTTCTGTAAAATTTGATGTTCTGACTGGTTTCTGAATCCATAAGCAATGGGCCCACTTTGCTCGCTTAGTCTCGATGGCTTGTGTGCATATATTCCCAGATTGCCCTACTTTAATTTAAACCGTTTTAATGTGTATCGTTCCGATAGGATCAATCGAAAAGGTGGAGGTGTTTTTATTTTTTCAAAAAGTACTTTAAAATCCTACTTGCCGAAAGTACCGGAAAATCTTTTCAGTGAAGAAATAGTTATTGTTGATTTCATTGGCGTAAGCTCCAAGATTCGTGTGCTACTTTTTTACAGGGCGCCGGATTATGATTTCTCCCACATGAGAATGCTTTGCCGTGTTATAGAATGGGCCTCCTCAGATACAGTATCCTTTTTTGTCATATCAGGTGATTTAAATTTTCCTAATGTAGACTGGTCTAGTTTTTATTCTACCTTCGAGTCCTATTAACCGATCTTTCGCGAGTGTATGCTTTCTCTATCTTTTAGTCAAAAAGTTTCTGAACCAACACACGGTATGCATATTTTAGATGTTATTTTTGATGCCCATTCTATCGAAAACGTTGAAGTCAACCCACCTTTTTCTACTAGTGATCACCTCGGTGTACATTTTTCTTAAATGTTCTATCTTGGAAGAAAAAAGTTCAGCTAAACTTAATTTTCGCAGAGCAAATTATGATCAGATTGAATTATTTTGTCCGCAATTTCGTGGCCTGACATTTTTTCGGATTGCCTTACTTGTGATGATTTCTGCCACAAATTGTGTGTCTGTTATAAATCCTTCACTTTCCCAGCATGTTCAGAAATTGAAGCTAAACCTGCAACTGTGAAAAGATACCCAATGAACATAAGAAAGCTGGCTAGGTTAAAAAACTGAGGCTGTGGCATGTTTATAAACAGAGAAAACGCCTGAATCTAAAGCTGTTTATAATAACTGTGCAAAGTATAAAGGCCGAACTCTATAAATTTCACTCTTCCAAAGAGGATAAACTTATTAAATCTGGAAATTTGAATTCTTTCTATAATTTTGTTAAATCTCGTATTAGTGGTGAAAGAACTATTCCAATTTTAACTGATGGCGATCGTGTGATTGCTTCTACTGACAAAGATAAGGCAAACGTTTTTAGCACACTTTTTGCTTCAGTCTTTAGTGTTCCTACGCAAACGAATTTTGGTCTTATTAATGCTTGTGCACAGCCAAAGTTATCAAACATTCGTTTTTCTGATGATGTCGTTTGTTTCTGCTATACGGAAAATTAAACCATCATTATCGATTGGCCCTGACGGACTTTGCGCATTTTTGTGAAAAAACTTGCTTTTGTACTTACCTCAGCCCTTAACCACTATTTTTGAAATATCTTTCAAAACCCATTGTATTCCGCATCGAAAAGCGCACCACTAATGTTGTTCCTGTGTATAAAAAGGGCGACCGGAGTGATGCTAAAAATTACAGGCCGATATCGTTATGTATGTATTACGTGCAAGATCATGGAATCTATAATTAACAGTACGACAAGCACATTTACGTGAGAATAATTTGATCTCCTCCGGTCAGTTTGGTTTCCAAAAGTGGTAAATCGTGTGAATTGCAATTACTAAAGTGCAAAAATGAATGGACTAAATTAATTGATGAAAAAAACACTGTTGATAGTTATCTACATTGATTTTTCTAAAGCTTCCGACTCACCGTAGTTCACCGTAAATTAATTTATAAACTGGAAACTTTTGGATTTTCTGGAGATTTATTGAGTTGGTTAACTTGTTTTTTGAGCGATAGGACTCAAAGGGTTGTTATTAACGGTCAGTTTTCGAGCAAAAAATCTGTCACTAGCGGTGTTCCTCAGGGCAGTATATTTGGCCCGATTCTTTTTGTTTTATTCATAAATGACATTAGCGACCGCTTAAATAGCAAAGTTTGCCTTTTGCCGATGACGTCAAGCTTTATAATTTATCTAGCAATCACACCCAACTTCAAGATGATATCGCTAAACTCGTAGTCTGGTCCAAGGATTGCAGTTAAAAATGCTACTGAAAATGCTACGTGTTATATCTAGGTTTTGGAAATCCCAAGCATTCTTGTAGAATTTCTGACCTGACTGTAGAACAGAGTGTAAATTCTGTAAAGGATTTGGGTGTTTACGTATCAAGTAAACTTGATTTTAATTTCCACTATAATGATATAACGCGTAGAGCTTATGCTAGGCTATGCTAATATCGAAATCATTTGCTTTAAAAATAGACTAAATATGTCTAGGGCTTTTACTGTTTACATCAGACCACTTCTTGAGTATTGTAGCACTGTTTGGAATCCATACCGTAAGACCCATGTCATCAATAGATCGAAAATGTTCAAAGGAAATTTACACGTAAACATTGGATTGGGACTTTCTAATGCTGAAAGACTCAGTTCCTTAGAATTGGATAGCCTGGAGATTCGCAGATTGCGTAGTGATCTGTGTATGATGTATCAGATATTGAGTGGTAGATGCGTTTTGCAGCAAGCCGACTTTACTTTTGTGAAAACAACACGCGTGCTCAAAATTCAATGAAATGTGAATGCACTCCTTTTCGGCTTGATGTTCGTGGGTATGGTTTATCCAATAGGTGGATTCGACATCTGGAATTCTCCCTGAAGCTGTTGTAAGATCTCCTAGTGTTGCTTCCCTCCGTGAAAAGTTGAAAAAGTTGATCTAACGGGGTATTTGCTAGGGGGCGTGTTCTAAGTGCATAATTTATTTAGCCTGCGCGCCTACCTTCGTCTTTGCACCAATCTCTATAAATGTACTTTAATTAATAATTTCTTAGCTTTTAGAAGAGCGATTTTGTATGATGATTCATGTCGAATGTTTATTTAGGCAATTGTATTTCATTGTATATTAATGTTTCTTTTCTTATTGTGTTCTTTTTGTGCGACGAAAATAAAATATTTGTATTGTATTGTATTTGTATATTTTATTAAAAAGTTGAAAACAGTGTTGCTCTCACCTTTAGAAACCATCTCTCAACGTTTCTTATCAAAGTGGAAAGATACCCGATTTTTGGCGAAAAGCTGTTGTGATCCAGTTCATAAAAAGGGGGATATGTATCAGTTGATAACTATCGTCCAATTTCCTTATGTTGTGTTTCTTGTAAATTAATGGAATCTATAATGAACATGTCCTTGCTTTCTATCCAGAGAAGCAAAATCTGCTATGAAAAACAGTTTGGTTTTAGAAAAAATAGATCATGTGCGTTACAACTTGTTGAGTGCAAAATCAGTGGACCAAATTTCTAGATGAGGGAATTCCTGTTGACATTGTCACATTGACTTTTGTAAGGCTTTTGATACCGTGTCACACAAAAACTGCTAATTGTTGCATCTCATGGACTGAACAAACTCTCTTTAATTGGATCGAAAATTTCTTGACTAATAGATCCCAAGTCGTTAAAATTAAAAATTCTTTATCTGATTTCATTCCTGTTACCAGTGGCGTGCCCCAGGGTAGTATACTAGGTCCCACACTTTTTAATCTTCATTAACGACTTATGTGAAATGCGCCAAAACAGTAATTTTACTTTGTTTGCTGACGATATCAAACTTTGGAATCTATCATCCAATTTCATGGCACTTCAAGCTGACATAAATTATGTGCATGAGTGGGCCAATACATGGCAATTAAAAATATCAGTTAATAAATGTTTAGTTCTATATCTGGGTAGTTCAAACCCTAGGCATTCTTATCACATAAATGATTTCTATCCTTCTACTGACACACTTTGTGTAAAAGATTTGGGTGTTTTTCTGAATTCTAATTTATCGTCCAGATCTCATTGTGAATATATTGTGAAAAAAGGCATGCAGTTAAGCAATCTGATCTTGCGTAGTTTTATTTCTAAAGATAGATTATTACTTGTTAAGGCCTTCATTACTTACGTTCGACCAGTGCTTGATTTTTGCTGTGTTTTGTGGAGTCCTTACCTGCTGTGTGATATCACCTCCGTCGAACGGGTTCAAAGAAGGTTTACGAAACGAATTTTTAGTGATAAAAATTTGACATATGCTGAAAGATTACACGAACTTGGTCTGGACACTCTTGAGCTAAGACGCCTCCATAACTACCTAACATTAGCCTTTTCATTATCAAATGTAAAGCTCTTCCTTTCAAGGATTTCTTCACAATTAATTTAAATTTAACCGAGCAGCAAATTCTTGTAAACTTCGTCAATCATGTAAATAAAAATTGCATAAAATTTGATTTTGTAATCTGAATAATTCCTATCTGAACTCTCTACCTGAACAGATTATAAGTGCTCCAAATAGACACGTTTTTCTGACTAAACTTAAAAAGATTAAACCTTTCTAAATTTCTTAAAGGGGCGTAAGTAAGAGCAGTTTTTTCTATTGCCTTTACGTTTACCCTGCTTCAGTCATACTTGAACTGTTTTGTCTTTCATGTATTTTCATTTTCGATTCACTTGTCCTATCCATGTATGTTAATATTTTCTTTTGACTTAGCGAATAAATTGTGTTGTTGTTGTTGTAATAGAAATTTAAGTAGGTTGATGATTTAGAAATATTTAATTTTTCAGGTACTTTAGATATTCATTGCGTGGGTGGACCGAAAAATGGCACCTGCAAATAAGTTATGACAAATGTGCAACCTTGTATTTGGGATATGCAAACCCTAAAAACATAACATTTTCTTAAAAGATTTAGCTGATGTAAAAGCTTATCAAGGATTTAGGAGTTTTTGTTAGTAGTGACCTGTCCTCTAGCATTCATTGTGTGAACATTGCATCCAAAGCTTCCAGAGTTGCTTCTTTTCGAAGTATTGATTTGATGGTGAAAGCATTTAAAGTTTATATAAGACCGACCGATACTAGAGTATAGCACGGTGGTTTGGAATCCTCACCTGATAAAAGATATTAACCAAATTGAAAATGTTCAACGTAAATTTACAAAACGAATACTTTGGCGGCATCAACAGCAGGATTTGTCTTATAGCGAACGATTGAATTTGTTGGATCTTGAAAGACTCAAAAGCACGGCGTATCTATTTTGACCTTACTTTTGCTTTTGTGATAATTAAGCGACAATTGCTTTCTGTTTCAGATTTTTCTGAATCTGCATCCTAACTACAGGGTACTAGAGTCAAACAATCGACATGCCAAGGTTGTATATTAGAAAATCTCATTTTAGGATTGTAGAAAGAATCGATTCTGCAAATAGGGTGGCTAGAATTTGGAATAGATTGCCACAATGTGTCGTTGACTGCAGAAATTTCTATACGATTGAGGATTGCGGTTCTCAGAAGCTGCATTCATAAGCATCTTCTTAAGGGGCGTATGTAAGTGCACTGCTCTGTACGCCTTGGCTTTACTTCTATCAACATACCTGAGCAATGGCCAGAGCTTCAACCCCGTTGCGGCATCCACTTTCAGTGTTGGTTGGTCACCTTTCGGTGTTACGGTTGCCTAATTTTATGCATCCTCGGATAACTTTTCCATATTCAGGATTTTATTTGGGGGGGGGCGGAAATTTTTGAAATCATATATCTCGAGATGTATTTGGGAGACGGGCTAAAATAAAGGCATTTTTCCCGTAGCTCATGGCGCGCTCTACACAATGACGAAGAAAAACTTTTTGAAAAATTTTAAAAAATTTTCACTTTATTTCATTCTCATACGAAACAAATCTCAATCAATTTAAACTATCTGTACAAGTGATTTCTCACCATACCATCTACAAACAATTTCTTAACTTTTTGACTTTGTATTCAATGTTTGTGTTTTGCTAAGAAAAACAAAACAGGAAATGTGATACCTCGATGCAGAGTGCACAAACTCTGAATTTGAGCAAACGCTTTTGAGCGGGACTGAAGGCAGACAACTATACATGAACAAAAAAATTGCACCGGAATTCTGATTTTTCATTCATGTCATAAATCAAATCTGAGCAGTTGTGATCGAATAGAAGACAGAAGCTTTAGATGACCGGATTAATCCGGCGCAACGGCAGCCGGGAAAAACTTCTCATGTCTTTCATACCATACCTTAAAATTGATCGGTTGTCCGAGCAGTTTAGAAGATAAAACTCATACACCTGATCAATGAAATCTGCGCAAAGCAATAGAAAAACTGACATGCTCTCGATGTTCTAACCAGTGTTTTTTTTGTACAACGGTCCGTTTGTACACGTACAAAGATGGTCCTGTAAAGCCTTTGTACATTTCGTACACACAAATTTTTCGGGTACTATGATATGGTACAGTATCAATGGCAAAAACAGTTGTTCGACCTTTGGTTACATATTTTAGCTATCATAGGTTTCTGAGGGCAAAAATCAGTAATAATTGTTTCAAAACGGCAACGAAGCGCCAAAAAACTTGGCATATTTTCCTTTCATAAATGCAATTTCTGAAATTATAAAGCTATATAGAACACATAGTTGCCTCTCGGTGCGGAGCGCCGAGAATTTTCACTGAATTTCGGAACCTTTTTTGCAGTTTTTGTCTTCCAAAAGATCTTTGTACATGTACAAAGACGGTCCCCAAAAGTCTTTGTACATCGCGAAAAATCTTTGCCAAATACAAAAACCGTGTGTCTAACTCAAATTTGAGTGATTTTGAGCGGTTTAGAAGATCAAAACTATCTACATTATAAAAAATAAATTCAGCGCGAGGCGCTTTGAAAAATTTGCGTTTTCTTGCTCAAGATTACCTCAAAACCTGGTTTGGCTGAAGTTTTAGACGCAATTCAGAAATTTATCATTTTTCTTTTGGGAGACACTTGTGAATTCAAAAAATTTTCCATTTTGGAGAGTAGGCGGTCCGCCCTGGATAAGGGCCTGCTCGGATATCGTACAAAATTAGAAAATTAGTATACGCAATAATAATAGCATTCTCAGCACTTCTTTGCAAGAAATTTTCAATAAAAAAGTATAAATCAAAATTTCATGCTCAATTTCTTAGTCAGACATTAAAATCTATGATTAAATTAACTTGACGGCTGATTTCTCAAAATGTGAGTCGTTAGGCCAAAAATGGACCCTGATGAATTCGTAAATTTTTGTCAATGTTCAGTAGGGATCGACCGAAGCTCTGGTTCTGGCTCTGGCTTCTCCTGCTGTTTTCGGATTTCTGGCCTCCAGCAAACAGAAAACGAAAAAGTGGCTGGAGCATGGTTTTTAACACCACTTTATTGAAGGTTGCCCCATGGTAATAAAAATTTTAGTCATTTGCACGACTTCCTAACGGATACAAAGTCCTTTTGGGCAAAAGTTTAGTAATTTTTACGCTTTTTCAACGTATTTTCCAGCAAGAATCCCAAGAAATTTTCGGCGCTCAACGCTGAGTATTGTGTTTACTGTTTATTTAGCCCCAACTGCACGATTGAAACACTCCACAGTCAATCTTGTAAACTAAATAATTTTGCATTTTTCTCATCTATTTGTTTTAAGGTTTCCCACACAAAATAATTTACTTTCTGACAACTTTGCATTGTTTTCTGCTCTTTGAAATTAAAATTAGCTTCCTATGTTTACTTATCATTCAATTAATACAAAGCGCAGTAGCGTCTGATGTCAGATTAAATTAGTATATGGCAACCGTCTTTTATTTCTGATGTGGTAATAGATACGAAGGTGTCAGCTTCCTGTGTCCACTGAGCATTAAGGAGTCAATAATTGTGATTTAACATGCATTTTTTGATTGCTCCAAATCTAATTGTACTGACAACAACACAAACAAACCATTGACCTGCAGAATATCACGGCATTCTCGAACAGCTATATTGAAAAACAAAAAAGAACATGCACCTTGTGACACCATATGTGTTATACAGGTAAAAAGAGCATGTTAATGTAAGTCATTCCGTGCTAATGGAAAAAATATTCCTTAGCACCAATCATAATGCCGGATGTGCTAGAAACAGCTGGGCCAGCTGATTTTCAGCATTCATTTTTTTGTGGATTGATCTTGCTCAGTCCCAAATTACTCGTAGTCTAGTGATCTCGTCATAATATTCAACTGCTTTGTGAAATAATGCATCATAGCCTTTGTCTTCTAAGCCTTTTTGTAGCCGAATACAATAGTTTTTATTTTACCTTTTTATATTCTTTTCCCCATTACATCCGCTGTGTAATGGTTGAAAACCTGAAAACTAATTGCTCAAAGCGACAAAAAATATTTTAACTGTATTTGTGAAACGTAATTTTGAACCGCCATAAAAAGAGGCAGAATGGAGGATTTCAAACTTTGCAAGAAATAATCTTCACATAACTATTTATCATGCACGATGCTCTGTTGACCTGTTTCATGAGAAAAGCTTGCCTGGTTTTTAAAAAATGTTACCTATTTTTTGAGAGGTTATAAGGCTTCTGAAGAAAGGTTGCCTGCTTCTTGGTAAAGGGCTGACTGGTTCCAGAGAAAGGTTGTCTGGTTTTAGAAGAAAAGATTGTCTGGCTCATGAGAAAAAAGTTGCCTGGTTTTTGAAAACAAGGTTGTCTGGTTTCTGAAATAAGGTTGCCTGGTCCTTGTAAAGGGTTGTGTGGTTCTTGGAAAAGGTTGCCCGGTTCATTAAAAGTGCCTCGTTCTTGAAAAAGGTTACCTGTTTCCTGAAAAATGGTAGCCTGGTTTTAGAATAACTGGCTCGTGAAAAGGTTGCCTGCTCCCTGAAAAAGGTTGCATGGTCTGTTTCCTAAAAAAAGTTGCTTAGTTCGTGAAAAGGTCGCCTGGCACGTTAAAAAGGTTGTCTGGTACCTTAAGAAGTTACTCAGTTCCTGTTAAAGGATGTCCGCTTCCATAAAAAGGTTGGTCGGTTACCAAAAAACGTTTGTCGGTTCCAGGCCTGTATCCAGGATTTTATTTCAGGGGGAGAATTCTTGAGACCAGATATCTCGAGAACCATTAGGAGATAGGCGAAAATAAAGACAGTTTTTGAGCGCATCTCGACAGCTTTCATACAACGGTGAAGAAAATTTCAACAAAACTTAAAAAATTTTCACTTTATTTCATTTTGATATACTGAAAATTTATCATTTAAGCTGATTTCTCATCACCTAATCGGCGAATTATTTTGTTATCTCTTGCCTCTTGTACTTAATCATTGTGCTTTACAGAGAAAACAATACGGATAATTCACATACTCGGCGCGGACGATAAAAATTGACATGCTCTGCTTATCAACCTCTAAATTTGAGCGGTTTTGAGCGACTAGGAAGACAAAAAAACATGTGTAAACAATAGATAACGGCGCCGAAGTGTTTCGAAATATTTCCGACATGTCATCACTCAAATTTGAGCTGTTTTGAGTGAGCTAGAAGGCAAAAACTATAACTAAACAATGAATCCGGCGCACAGCGCTAGAAAAAATTGACATGCTCTCATATCTAACTCTAATTTGAGCGATTTTTAGCGGTTCAGTAAGACAAAACTATACGTAAACAATAAATCCGGCGCGACTCGCCGGAAAATTTTGAGTTTACTAGCTCAGAAAGAACACAAAAAACCTGTTTAGGCGCTGTTTCAGACGCACTTCCGCCACTCTTTCATTTTCCTTCGAGACCCTTGAGAGAAACAAAATTTTTTCCCCATTTCGGGGAGGCCTACCCGCCCCCTGGATACAGGCCTGTTCCCATGTCATAACTCAAATTTGAGCTGTTTTGAGTAAGCTAGAAGGCAAAACTATAGCTAAACAATGAATCCGGCACAGAGCGTTAGAAAAAATTGACATACTTTCTACGTCTAACTCAAATTTGAGCGATTTTAAGCGGTTTAGAAGACAAAACCTACATAAACACAAATCTGGCCCAAGGCTGAAAATTTTGTGTTTTCTAGCTCAAAAGTATGCTAAAAACCTGTTTTGGCGGTGTTTCAGACCAACTTCGCCAATTTTTCATTTTTCCCTTTAGAAACCTTTGGGAAAAACGAAAATTTTTCCATCCCATTCGGGGGGGGGGCAGGCCCCCGCCCCTGGATACGGGCCTGGTCGGTGTTCCAAAAAGGTTGGCTGCTCCCATTTAAATGTTGATCGGTTCGGCAAAAAGGTTGTTCGGTCCCTAATAAAGGTTGGTCGGGTTGCCAAAAAAGGCTGGCTGCTCCCTTAAAGAGATTAGTCGGTTCCTAAAAAGGATGCCTGTGGTTCGCAAAGAGGGTTGGCTGCTTCCCTAACAAACTTGGTCGGTCCCCAAAAAGGTTGGCTGCTCCCTCACAAAGGTTGGTCGGTTCCCAAAAAAGGCAACTTCTCATAAAAAGGTTGGCCGGTTCCCAAAAACGGTTGGTCGGTTGTCAAAAAGTTGGCTGTTTTCTTAAAGAGGTTAGTCGATTCACAAAAATTTGGCTGCTTCCATGAAAAGGTTGGTTGGTTCCCAAAAAGGCTGCCTGCTCCCATTAAAAAGGTTGGTCGGTTCCCAAAAAGGCTTGGCTGGTTCCTTGAAAAGGTTGGTTGGTTCCCAAAAAGGTTGGCTGCCTCCATGAAAAGGTTGGCTGGTTCTGTAAAAAGGTTAGGTCGGTTCCCGAAAAAGGTTGGTCGGTTCCTAAAAAAGGTTGGTCGGTTGCCAAAAAAGGCTGGCTGCTCCCTTAAAGAGGTTAGTCGGTTCCCAAACAAGGTTGCCCGCTCCTATTAAGAAGCTGATTGGTTCGCAAAGAGGGTTGGCTGCTTCCTTAATAAACTTGGTCGGTCCCCAAAAAACAAGGTTGGTCCCCAAAAAAGGTTGGTTGCTCCCTTACAAAGGTTGGTCGGTTCCCAAAAAAGGTAGGCAACTTCCATCAAAAGGTTGGCCGGTTCCCAAAGAACGGTTGGTTGGTTGCCAACAAAGGTTGGCTGCTCTCTTGAAGAGGTTGATCGATTCACAAAAAAGGCTGGCTGGTTCCTTAAAAAGTGGTTGGTTCCAAAAAAGGTTGGCTGCTTCCATGAAAAAGGTTGGTTGGTTCCAAAAAAAGGCTGCCTGCTCCCTTAAAAGGTTGTTCGGTTCCCAAAGAAGGCTGGTGGTTCCTTAAAAAGGTTGGTTAGTTCCCAAAAAGGTTGGCTGCTTCCATGAAAAGGTTGGTCGGTTCCCGAAAAAGGTTGGTTGGTTCCTAAAAAGGTTGGCTGGTTCCTTAAAAGGTTGGTTGGTTCCCAAAAAAGGTTTGGCTGCTTCCATAAAAAGGCTTGTTGGTTCCTAAAAAGGCTGCCTGCTCCCTTAAAAAGGTTGGTCGGTTCCCAAAAAGGCTGGCTGGTTCCTTAAAAGGTTGGTTGGTTTCCAAAAAAGGTTGGCTACTTCCATGAAAAGGTTGGTCGGTTCCCAAAAAAGGTTGGCTGGTCCCTTGAAAAGGTTGGCTGGTCCTGTAAAAAGGTTGGTCAGTTCCCGGAAAAGGTTGGTCGGTTCCCGAAAAAGGTTGGCTGGTTCCTTAAAAAGGTTGGCTGGTTCCTTAAGACGGTTGGTTGTTTCCCAAAAAGGTTGCCTGCTCCCTAAGTTAGGGTTGGCCGGTCCCCAAAAAGGTTGCCTGATCCTTCAAAAGGTTGGTCAATTCCCAAAAGCGGTTGGCTGCTCCCTCAAAAACGTTGATTGGTTCTCAAAAAAGTTGGCTGCTTCCTTAAAAAAATTGAGTGCTTCCTGAAAAAAGGTTAGTCGGTTTCTAAAAAAGTTGGCTGATCCTATTAAAACGTTGGTCAGTTCGCAAAAAAAGGTTGTCTGTTCCTTAAAAAGGTTGGTCGGTTCCCAAAGAAGGTTGGTGCTTCCATAAATAGGTTGGTCGGTCCTCAAAAAAGGTGGCCTGCTTCTCAAATAGGGTTATCTGGAGTTGTCATGCACTTGGAAAAAGGTTACTTGGTACATAGGTAGTATAAGTAGTTTGCTCATTTGCTTCTCAAGTCGTCATATTTAGACTGTCAATCGACCTTCAACATGTATCGATGCCCATGTACAAAACATAGCCTCCATCCCAGAGACCCTTTGCCCCGTTGTAGGATTGGTCCGGCCCATTGCCGGTTGAGGGCGATATGGGGCATTGCCCAGGTGTGCTTACCAATACACTTTTCTTTTTTGCATTTATTTGACAAGTTTCGCAAAGTTTGTTTATTTAGCTCTTCAATTTCATCTGATTTTTATTTTTTTGTATGTACCAGTAACCACGTGTCATGCATTAGGTCTTATAGAACGTATAACATTTAATACTTTCATGTTGTTCTCATATATTTCTATTTGCGTGCACGTTTTACATCATTGGGTACGTAAACTGTAATATTTAAAGTAACAAAAAAATGAATACATAATGAGAAATGTCGTGACGTAATTGTGTGAGAATGGACGCAACATACACTTTCCTAATGTGACGAAAATAGAGCAATTAAAATCGTTCATAACTATTCGATGCTGGCGATTTCCGACTGTACTGGTCTGTTCTAAAAAGTCTTCTATGGCTGACGCAGCTCAAAATGGCGTAGTGTCTAAAAAGGAACGCGAAAAGTTGGCAGATAGTGGATTTATTTACTCTTTTGACCATTTTTCTTCGAATGGAATGACAAAGTTTTGGCGGTAGCTACGTGTTCATGGGGCCTTTGACCTCCTAGTATAGTAGCTACTGACCCTTGTAAAATGGCTGCGGCCCTCTAGAATTGTCGATTCGTAAAAACTGTAAGAAGAGGGCATTTTTAAGCGTTTTCAGCTCGTTTTGGCTTAAAAGTGTCAAAGTCACGCATTTTTTGACTACACTCCGTTCAATGTACTCGATTTTTTTCAAATTTCTTCAAGAATTTTCATATGTTTTCATGTTTTAGAAAGAACGAGCATTGTCCGAAACATAAAAAAATAGTGAATTTTGACATTACCCATAATTTTTTAGCTCAAAAAAGTCACTTTTTAAAAACTTTTTTTGGGCCTGACTCCTCACATTCCCGAGATGTACATTTATGCATGACACCGAACATTAATTCAAACGATTGAATATTAGAAGCATGCAAAATAAGCAGCTCATTTTCGGTATTCAGAGAAGTTTCTGCGGAATTTTTTCATAGTGAAATGCAAGACTACAGTCTGTTCCATTCCAAATGGCCCATTTTCGCTTTACAACTTATTACTGTAACAGATTATTTTATGCTTTTGGTTGTTGCAACACTTAGTTAGATGTGCCGCATGTTAAGCAAAGCATATTAAACATCAGCAAGAAGAGTTTAAAGCAACCAGCCGCTACAAGAGCATAATTGATGAAGCCATTTGTTCTATGAAAAAATGATACAGTAATAAGACATTAGCAAAAATGGGCCGTTTAGAATAGAACAGGCTATAGATGTACATATGAGTTGATGTAGAAAATAAATCAACAATGAGGGAGGGAAATGGAATTATGTCAGAGAATTCACAGCAAGTTTCATGCCTCAATCTAATGCATCACTATAATACAAACAAAACGTTGAAAAGAGCTTTTCTTTTCTAAACTCAAGTGTCTGAGTCACGAAGCATGTGAATCACTATGAGCTGGAAGCTTTCCGCACCAGAAAAATCCGAAGAACATTTTGCAGACTCCAGAATCCCATTTTTGTCACATCAAAATTGAAATAAATCGAAATTCCAATTTCGATTCAATTTTCCGTTTTTAACGTTAGCCAAGCATCTAATTACAACCATCGAAAAGTATTGTTCTTGACCCGTCTATCAAATTTCTTATTTATTTTTATCTTTGAAAAAATTCGAGTATAAAGACCTCATAATTTTAACCATGCCCATGATGCAAAAATGAGCAGGTCTATAGAAAACGCCTTAGATAGCTGTCTATGTTTGTCTTAATCAGACATTTAAATTTTGTCATCAAATTACACAAAAACAGTTGCGCCAAAACGGCTGCGCTAAAATGTCCTTGCGCCAAAATGGATGCGCCAAAACGGCTGTACCAAAAAAGCACGCTAAAATGGCCGCACCAAAATGGCCGCGCCAGAGCAGTCCTGCACCAAATATGTCCTTGCGCCAAAATGTCCCTAGCGCCAAAACGAATGCGTCAAAACGGTCGCGCCCAAACGGCTGCACCCAAACGTCCTAGACCGATATAAATTACAGTTAAAATACTTTTGTTAACTACTGTAGCTAATTTTAACATCGCTCGTGACACAATTGATTGAACTGGAGGAACTGAAACTGAAGTGAACTGCCTAAAACCTGCTAGTGGGTTCCAATGTAATGCCTATAATCTCGAAGTAAGCTGGAGTACTCAATAAACCAACCAACGTGGGAGTAATAACAACCTAAGCGCGAGTGCTACCACATACATAAAACGTATGAAAAGTACAACAACAAAAACAAGAAATTTTATACTAGCCCCAAACTGAAGAAGTTCGAATTAACCTTTTTTGCTTACTTTGGAGCTTGTGCAGGTGCACCGAGCAGGATTTAGTCATTTGATTTAACGTCAATATTAGCCATGAAAAGCGTCTCAATTCAGATCATTTTCGCGAAAAAGTCTTGACTTTTGCCAGCTTCTTGTCTTAATCTTACTCTATATACTCTAGAAAATTCGCCCTTACCTTCAAATAAACGCTTCTTGCAGCTCTAGTAGATGGTTAAAACCTCTAGTAAAAAGGTGACCCCGTACAGCTCTACTCATTATATATTACGCATTTCTTTTAATTTAATAAAATGAGCAAAAATTGCATTTCAAAAGGAAAAATGTTAAATTTTTCGGAAGACGAGTGTTAGTGATTTGTCCTTAGAGACCCAGAAATTAGCTAAAATACACGACTAAAAGTCGAACAGCTCTGTTTTTTACCACACTAAAATGGCTACTGTACCATAATATAGTACCCAAAAATTTGTGTGTATAAAATGTACAAAGATCTTTGGATCTTTGGGAAGACAAAAACTGTTAAAAGGTGTAAAATTCCCGAAAAATTTTCGGCGTTGTTTGTCTTATATATGTTTAAAATTGCAGAATTTGCATTTAGAATGGAAAAATGTAAAATTTTTCGGCGCTTCGCGCCATTTCGAGACAATTTTCAGTAATTTTTGGCGTCAAAAACCCAGACATTAGCTCAAATACACTACCAAAAATCGAAAACCCTGTTTTACCACACTAAAATCGCTACTGTACTATATCATAGTACACAAAAATTTGCATTAACAAAATGTACAAAGACTTTTGAGGACCATCTTTGTACATGTACAAATGGACCTTGTACAAAAAAACACTGGTTCGATATATTCCTCTGCCTATAACAACGAACTTTAGGCAGCCAATTAAGGCTCGTCTGAAAGAGATAAAAAGCTTAATTTTAAATGTGCTTAATATTGCATAATTCTGACGCTTTTCACTGTTTCACCTCCTAAATAAAGGGTAGATTAAAGTTGAAGAATGAAAAACTAAATTATAACTAAAAGCGGAAAGATCTTGACAAAAATTGATGAATAAAAATTTAATGAAATAAACATATCAGGAACAAGGAGAAACTTCGAGATGAAGATGTTTAGTGTTTGATGGCTTATATATAGCATCTTGACCTTTAATCGATTACTCTTGCATACAATTTCAGCTAATAGAAAATTTAATTTTCTTTTGAATGATCTGAAAAACAGTTGAAAAATCAAATACTCTTTTTTATTTAATCTTTAAGAGAAGTAGTTCGACTCATCGGGTTACTGTGTTTAAAGCAACTAAACGTAGCGAAGCGGTAATATGAAATGCACCGCTAGGTGCAGAAATTGTCTGCTTACAGAACAAAAAAGAATCAATCAAATCGGTTACCAATTGACGAAGAAAAAAACTTTTTCTGGAGGGGCATGCTCAATTGTCACATTTGGCTCAATGTTATCTTTATTAAGCTGTATCTCTACAGTAAGACGACATCACGCAGAAATATTTAAAGACAGGTTAATAACACAGATACTTAAACCTATGTGTAAGTTTTTTTGGAAATCTGAAACATGTCATCAAAACGAACTGTCTGATTTTTATCTGTAGTGGTTCTTAAAGAAGCATTTTTTATATGCTAAGTTCATTTGTATATATTTAGCACAGTACGAATACTGTATATGAAAGTCGTTGTATGTTTTTACGTTGATTTTAGCGTACTAAAGCATGATATAGTAAGAGCTTTTGTGTGATAAAACTGGATTTATCGACGTTTGGTAGTGTGCTTTAGCCGATTTCTGGGTTTCTGCTTTTTATCCCTGAAAATTTGGATATTTTAACTGTCTTAGCTAAAATTCCGACCTTTTCGAAATGTTCAAATAAACTTAATATTTGCTATAAGTTCAAGTTAGGTTTGAGCTTTTAATCGAAAACAGGGCAAGTTACTAAATTGTATGGAAGTACATAAATTTTTTTGGCTGATTCAAGTTTTTCAGCTCAATGCTATAATTTTGTAGAGAGCAAGAACACGGTAGTCGAAGCAAAGCGCCGAACAGATTTGACGGTCTTTTCCTTTTTATATGCAATATTCGTTATTTTAAGGAAACTAGCAAAGTTAATTACTATATTTATGGCGCACTGCTCCGGAAAGTTGTGAAAATATAAGTTGCAAAGTAAAGTTTTTGCAAAAATTTGTGAAAGTCATGAGCTTTGAAAGTAAAGTTTTTCCTAAAAGTCTTCTACCTACATCGGCAAAAATATTTGTCGAGTGCGAAAAAACCGTGCAAAAAATATTTGACTAAAGTCTCACGATAAGTTACATGAAACTGATTTTTAACAAGTCTGTTCACAAGAAATTATAGAAGAAAATTTAAATATCCGTAAATATTTCAAATTTACTTGCCATTTTAGCGTATGCGATGAAAATGTATTTTTCAGTTTTTTCATCCTTTTCGTCGAGGAAAAAAGGGCCTCAGAACAACTCATTTTTTGCAATAATAAAAGGAATTTTCTCATTTTGTGATATCCATCGTGAAAAGGAGTTTATTTTATGTTAAAAGTTTCATTGCAATCTAAATCTACGGAAAAAACACGTATTTTCTGCATTAATTTATTTTGCTCAAAAATTAGTTGAATAATATTTGTATTTTCAAGGAGCACCAAAAGATCAAGTCAGAGCAACCATACAAGGTGTAATAGTGAACTTGCAATATAACAAGGCTTCCTACCTACAATTTGAATAATAATAAAATAATTTAAGGTAAAAACCGTGGTTTTGATGTTTCAATATGAGTATATGAAAAGCCTGACATTCTTGCCCCTACCCGTGGGTTTTATGTTTCAAGTTCTTTCTGGCTGCTGCTACAGCAGTGGCACATTCAAGGATCCACTGGGCGGGTTTGAAAATATTATTGTACCAGGGTACAGAAAAGCGACAAACAACAAGTGTAAGAGCCTTATTTGAATTTGATTCTCATGATTTGAATTGGCAATATGGTTTTGCAACAGTTCAGATTTCATGACCTGAGCAAGTCAAAATAGAAAACAAAATCAAATTTCAAAAGTCACTAAAGCACTGATAAAAATTAAGCTTTAAAACTGCGATAGCCATGTAGCCACGTTGGCCAAAAATACTGCAATATAGCCTTTTTGGCCTTGGAAAATTAGCTACATACACTTTTTTGGACTCCGAAAAAGACCATGTGAGTTCAGAAATGCCATATAAGTAAACAGTTATTTTTTATAACATTTAGAAGGATATATAATATACTTATTTTCCCGACTTCGAAAAGGGCTAAATAGCTATTTCTTATCCAAAAAGGCTATATAGCAATGTTTTTGAGATAAAAAAGACTATTGCCACAAATGCTCAAAAACAATGGTTTTAAAGCGATATGATCGTTGTTTTTTGTCAAAGAGTCCTGCTACTATTCAATTTAGGAATTTAGGAATCAGAGTGTATCTGAATTTCAGATTTTGAATCCTTGAAAGCGAGTAGCCAAGAGGGCACAGGGGCGTGCCTGGGCGTTGAGGGTTTGGGGGCGTATGCACCCCCAGAAACCAAAATATCCTCAGAATTCAATTTTTCTGAATTTTTTTTGTTTTTTTTGCAATTTTTTGATGCCAATGGATAGTTCTCGATGAGAAACGTTGAAAAATGGTGTGTTTTCGTCGTACCACCATTTTTAAGGCTATTTGTGACCTTTGAAAAAATTTAGCACCCCCCGCGGAACTGTGATGCGCCCACCTCCTATGCATAGGGGGCATGTGCCTTCGTAATTCTTTGGAATTTTTCATTTTCAAGGTGCAACCGTATGTGCCTAAAAGTGAGTTCAAAAAGTTAAAAACATAGAAGTTTCTCGGCGCTTCACGCCGCTTCATTTTTGTTTTTTTGTCAAAGAGTATAGGCTAAAATATTTTAGCGCTTCACACAAATTTAATGGTGTAATGTAGGTATTTATTCGTTCAGCAAAACTATATATGTAAATGCTTGTTGAAAATCGTGGTAAGAGTGTCAAAACCATACATGTAACAGGGGGTTTGATGATCCCCACCCAAAGTCGGACATCCCCACATCCCTTCCCCAAAGTTAGAAAATTTTTGACCCCCCCGATTTTTGGTCGTTTTTAGGCGTTTTTTGGTTGTTTTTGGCCAAAAATTGAGGTCATCTACCCCCCTTTCCCTAAAAACGGCCAGGGACCCCCCTCCCGAAATTCTTAGCCGTTATATGCAGGCCCGTTTCCAGGATCGGCCAAGAAGGGGGCGGACCTATCACAAATCGATCTATATCCCGGGAAGTTCGTCGGGCTTGCTAGCAAAAACCGCATTTCTGGACGTTTCTAAGCATGCTCTATCCACTGAGATACCTAATAAAATTTGTATTTTTTTCGAAAGATTTTTTTAGCTCATAAAAAAGTGTCATTTTTTGGTCGCGCTTGGACCGAAATTATGGAAAATACTTCAAGTCCTGCGCGAAGCGCTAAAAATTTGAAGATTTTGCGACAATGACGTGCGATTTTTCCATCTTTCTGTGCATTATCTTACCTTTCAAAAAATGTTTTCCCGCCTTGGTGGGACGGCTGCCAGCCTGCCTTCCTAAGTACGGCCCTGCTACATGTATGGTCAAAATGATTTCGTGCCAGTTGTGTAATTTTCTGTTCCGTTCGTCTTTAAAGGGACACATAATTCTATCTTAATTGGTAAGAATGAGCAAGCTGTCTTGTGTTTTACACATTTTGTTTTCTGTACTACTTGTTCGTTTACATCGTACTTTGATATTGTTGAACGCCAAAAGCGCCATTGGTTTTGCCATCAAATTGCTCCCTCGTTTGACGATAGATTGAAAATTTCGCTCTTATTAGTATGCGTATCTACCCTGACATGTGCCTGGCAAAAATAATTTTTATATTCTCAGCGTGATGAGCCGGAAAGTTATACAAATAGAATTTGTAAAGTGAGGTTTTTGTAAAATTTTTGTAAAAGTTAGTAAAAGCCTAAAGTTTGGAAAAAAGTAAAAGTTTTGATACTTTTCTAAAAGTCATTGTACATCGGCAAAAATCATTGTCGGAATGCGAAAAATTCCGTGCAAAGGAGGATATTCGTTTTTTACAGAAAAAATTTTGATTAGATTATCATGAATAGAAGTTATTTTTCAACGGGTTAGTCCTCAGGAAATTAGAGAGGGAAATTTGAATATCCGCAAATATTTTGAATTTCTGCGCGATTTCTCACAAATGCGATGGAAGCGTATTTTTAAGTTTTTCATTTTTTCCGTCGATGAAATAAGAGTCCAAAAATAAGACATTTTTTGCAGTAATAAAAGAAAAATTCTCGTTTTATGAAATATATCGTAAAAAGGAGTTTATTTCCAGTTAAAATTTTTATTGCAATCCAAAGCCGTGGAGCACCAAAAGATCAAGTACTTAAAGTAACCTTACAACCTGTAAGAATAGAGTTGCGTAGAACGACGCCTCCTACCTACAATTAAAATCAATTGAAGTTAAACCCGTGATTTTAATGTTAAAATATAGGAATATGAAAAACCTATTCATGCTGTTTCTAGCCGTAGTTTTTATGTTTTATTAAGCCCTCTTTGCTGCTGCTGCTGCGGCAGGGGGATGAGGAGAGATCCCCACCCAAACTTGGTTGTCCTTTCCATCTTCCCAAAGCCAGACAATTTTCAACCTTCCATTTTTTGAAAAAGATCGAATATTTTTGGCCGTTTTTACTTCATAAATACTAGTTCGAAAAACGACCTAAAAACGGAAAGAATGATAAATTTTTGTATGTCTTGACAGCGGCCCGCTGCTGCACCACAGCATTCGGTGAATTATGTGAATATCCTAACGTTGCTTTGCAATTCAACATTATAGTAGTTTTCTACAGAATTCGTAAACGATAGCTACGTGTCAAAAACATCCATTTTGTGTCGTTTCTGACAATGCTCCATCTTTCTAGAGCCCAAAAACATTATAAAAAATTCCGAAAAAATATCAGAAAAATTCGACTAAATTGAACGAAATTTAGGCATAAAATGAGTATATGGCGCGAAGCACCGAAAATTTGACGCTTTTGAGCAAACAGGTAGCTAAGAACGCAGAGAAAAACACATTTTCAGTGCGTTCTTTGGAAATTTCTGATAAATCACGAATTCTGAGGGGGTGGTGAAAACTTTCTGGGTGAGGGTGAAAACCTTCCAACCCCCAATGTAATGTTTGGTAATCTGTATTTAACCAAATAGATAGGAATTGTCAAAGTTTGGGTCGTCCCCTTAAGTGGGCAGCAGCCAGATTCTGGGAGGTCCGATGAGGTAAAAAATGCCGAAAATTGCACCAAAAACTCAATTCTGAGGGGTTTGTCGACTGGAGGGGAGATCCGTCGGATGTTCGAGGGTCCAGACCCCTCTCCTTGCGCGCTTATGCATGGTCGTCCACCAAAATTGTTTTCCGAATACGCCAGAGGACAGAACATCATGTGAGATGCAAATCAAAGCATAAAATTCGTCCAGTTACAATAAAAGCAATGCAAAGCGAAGCATTTAATGCAAAGCTGTCTTTAAAAATCGCGCGCGTGTGTGTATGTCATAAACTCTCATAGGGGGTGGGGGTGAGAGGAAGGGGTATTATCCGCTGGCAAATGGTCAGCCAGACAGGTAGGATTGTCCGTCGATTTTGAGCTGATGTGCAAACGTTGTGCCGGGATTTCCTAGGGTCTTTCGGTTTCCCGCAACGTGTGAAGTAGTTTTGGCTATCGTCTAGTCTTCTTCGTCTACGGACACGCTGTAGACGAAGAAAAGTAATTTCGTTGCCATGGCAACGTATACTTAGCATTGGTCTTTTTTAGGCTACAGTGGTTTTTTTAGGGTTACAATCGAACTTTCTTGGCAGTTTTGGGGGATTCTCATTTTTTTGTGAAAAATAAATATTAGGCATCATGTAAGGTGCTACGAGGCACATTCCTGCTAAGTTTTGTAAAAATTGGCGCTGGTTTTTTAGGTTACAACTGGTTTTTTTAGGTTTGACTTTGAAGGTATATATACTGTAGCTATGTGGATGACATAGGACAACTAAATTTTTTCTGACATTAGTCTGCATGGGAGCCTAACGTGAAAACATAAAGATTCCAGCAAGTCAGTAGAAATACTGACCCTCAAAAATGCTCAAAAAATCATAAAAACGACAATTTTTAGGAACTTTTCGACAAATTTATGTCTCAAGTTTCTGAGTGATCCGGAAAGCGATTAGGGGTCAGTTGTAATCCTGACGGCATAGCTTGTTCGCCAGTATAATATCATCAGTTATCTCCTCTTGATATGGCAGAAAGGGGTGGGTTTTTTAGGTTATAAATCGACTGGGTTTTTTAGAGGCCAGCACTATAAAGCATTAAAACAAACATTAAATATGAAAGATCATAAATCGACTTAATCGACCTAAACAGCCTAAATTTCTATTTTATCAAAAGTCTATCCTGAGCCATTGAAAAATAAATATAAAAACGTCTTGTACGATGAATGCAGGCATACATTATCTTGGAAGGGGTTTCACCCCCTCCAAATTTTCACCCCCACCCCAATTTTTACCCCCCCAATTTTCACCCCCTCGTTCCTGCAGGAACTTTTCCACTCCTTCCCCGAATTAGCGATTCTTCCAAAGTTTCCAAAATTTTCCTGGAAATTCGTAGGAAAACTGCTTTTTTAAGCGTTTTTAACCATCTATTTGTTCGAAAAATGCCTAATTTTCGGCGGTTCGCGCTATATATTCATTTTTTGGTTGACTTATTGTTCAATTTGTTCGACTTTTAATTTTTTCCGAAATTTTTTTATGTTTCTATGATCTAGAAAGATCATCGGAAATGCCAAAAAACGCTGTTTTTGACGCGTGTTCACCATCTTTGGACCTAAAAAGGGCACTTCTAAATTGCAGTCTACAGAATCCCCTCACTGTGCTGTGCATGTCTGATACCACTTGTTTTTGAGCACTGCTAAATTCTTAACTCAAAAGCTCTGTATTTTTATCAGAATTATCGAATTTGGTCAAGAATTTTCGCATTTTCTGACTTTCTAAACCCAGGCTGACGTATAGCTGACCGTCCTATTTTGGTGGACTAAGCCCAAGAATGGCCAAACCAAAAACAGCACAAAATAACGTTTAAAAAGTCCGAGTTTTCTGAATTTTGGGGGGTCCGACCCCACTGCCATTCTCCATCAGAGATACGCGCCTGTCTAAACCCATTTTTACGTATATTGATTTCAAAAATAATCTGTATTCTCTATTTAGTCAATTCTTCCTAATTTTAATGTCTCACGATCTTCATATTTTACAGGCAAAACCGAAGTTTTATTATCTATTTGTCACTTTTCTACGTATTTTGTACTTAATGCGATTATACTATGCCAAATCTTAAATTTGCCATCGTTTGCTCGAGCAATATGAATCGTAGTATGGAAGCGCATACATTTCTCAGGTAATCTTAATTCTAGGGTCGTTCAGTCCTTTTTTAACGAATTCCACTCATTCGCTCAAACGGATGAAGATGTCGTAGTCTTATTTTTCTTTTAAATTGAGCAAAATTGATAAAAAATAAATTGTATTTGTTGAATTTAGAAAATTAAAAATAAGCGATTTTTTGCTCCGTTTAAACTGATGTAGACGCCGTAGCCTTATTCCTTCATTTGAATTCAGCAAAATTTAAAAAAATTGAATTCCTCAGCATTTGAAGAAATTAAATAAGCAAAATTATGTTAAATATAAACTTTACGCATTATTTACGAAGAATTATTATTAAGAGTAATTAGTAGGTAATGGTTATTCATTATTACTGAAAATAATATAAATTTAGGAATGGGGTTGAAGGATCTCACATTTTTTGGCTAAATTCTCCAGCAAACGAGTGATTAATAAGAAAATTCTAGCTTTTTAACTCATTACCTGTTTGGTGGTACCTACACGTGGTAACGGCTCAAAATTTAGGTTGGGAAGATCCCCGCTATTTTCAAGGGGGACTCCAATTTTCGGCATATAATGACAAAAAAGACATAAAATTAACCAAGAAACGCAAGTTTTCGCCAAAAATTGATGGGTGGTCAAAAACTTTCTAATTTGGGGAAATGGGCATACATGAACATAGGGGGATAAGGGGAGTGTTCCCCCTCCCTCAGGGCTCAGCCGGACAGGTACTGTCCGTAGCGATTTTGAGCTGATGGAACGTTTTTTGCATCACTTTTGAGTTCAAATGTTGTAAAAACATCAGTTTTTGCGGCGCTTCGCGCTACATTATTACTTTTAAGTACTTTTTACTCAAAAAGCGCTCAGAATAGATAAATTTTTGCATTTTTCAATGCTAAAAATCATATAATGCTGTTAAAATGGACTAAAAATGCTTTTAAAATGTAATATATAAGAAAGAACGTTTTATAGGCTATTTTTGCCATTTTGATCGTTAAAACGGCAAAAAATCGTGAAAGTGAAATTTACTGTTTTGTATGTTTCGGATTTTACCCCTTCCCCAGCTACCCTGACCTTGTGCTCCAATGGACATAGGAAACGCCTATACATGTAACAGGAGGAGATAAGGGAGATCCCTCACCAAAAGTCGGACGTCCCTCCATCCCCCCAAAGCCAGAAAATTTTTGACATTCTCCTGATTTTTGGAATTGATTGAATTTTTCGGGCCGTTTCTAGGCGTTTTCTGGCCGTTCTTGGCCAAGAATTGGATTTCATTCACCCCGCCCCCTTAAAATTGGCCGGGACTCCCCTCCAAATTTCGAGCCGTTACATGTGTGGGGACGTCCAAGTTTGATGGGGAACCCCAACCCATTGTAACATGTATGGTTATGTCCAATTTTTACTAGATATTGTGATAACTTTACCATCGTTTATATACCTACAGATCATAAATTTGATTAAAATAATGTAATCACAAGAACGCTTATGACTATAGCTAAACTTGTCCCGAAAAATTTTACTAAAATTACTTTTTCTGAGAATTAGAGCCGGTTGTGGCAGTTTATATCCGTATGCTTCTTTGTTTATATATTTGTAAAAGGCTCAGAATATATGGCCAGTATGATTAAACCTAAATTTTTGATCGAAAAACGCCCGAAATGAACTGAATGCAAGTTTTAAACCGAAAGTCTGGAAACGATGTAAAAAATCCTAATACTGATGGAAGAGCGTATCGATGAAAATCAAGAATTTCCTGATAAATTACTCTAAATCATACAAGTAACGGCTAGAAATTCGGGGGTTTGGCCATTTTAGGGGGCATAGGTGGGCAGCACCAGAATTCCAGAATTCTGGGACGGGGGGTGAAAAATTTTCAAAGGTCAAAAAATGGTCTTAACAGTGGTTGTATGGCGAAAAACACCATTTTTCGACGTTTCTCATCGAGCATTATCCAATGGCATCAAAAAATCGCTAAAAAAGCAAAAAAAATTTCAAAAATTGAATTATGGAGGGCTATTTAGATTTCTGGGGGGTATTTCAACTTCTGGGGGGTATTTCAACTTCTGGGGGATGCATACCTCTCCCAACCCCCCCCCCTTACGCCCATGTGGGGGGTTGACGGCCAAAAAATTCAATTTTTTCTAAAAATGGGGGTTCAAAACTATTCTGGCTTTGGGGTATGGGGGACGTCCGACTTTGGGCAGGGGGATCATCCAACCCCCTCTTATGTATATGTATGCTCAAAATGTATTTAGTTCGTACATACATATCTAGTGTGTTTCAGTAAAAAGGGTTTCGACGTTCGATCGTTTGGCACGGGCAGCCAGGTAAAATTACCTGGTGCGGCGGCCGATAAGCCCAATTTGTATGATTTTAGCGCCACTTATTTGGATATATATAAGGACCTGTTGCTGAAAGATAAAGTATTGTAAGTTAAGTGCCTATAATTGTACATTAGGTGCAATTATCACGCGCTATTAGTTATTTTGTCAGCTGAGATTTAATCTTAACCTATCAAGAAAAGGTTTTGAAGTACTGGCGAAGTTTAAACTTTAAAGTGGCAAACTTTGCAAATTACAGTCACTAGATTTTATTCTATTTTACGTTTTATTACTTTCTGATTTTGTTTTTTTTTCAAAATTTTACCTGCAAAACATTGTACGTCGTAATAGCAGTGTAAACAAGTTTAAAGGCTGGCTCGATAAGAACTCAAGGCAAGTAGGGGGGCAATCATATACGTTTGGTCTTTCTTTACTGTAAATAGCATGTAACTGTCTAAAATTTTGGGATGACGTCAGTCGGTGGTCATTTTTGGGGGAGGAGTTGAATGAAATTTTTGCCCAAAAATGGCACAAACTCCTAAAAATGACCAAATCTTGAAATAAAGAACAATTAGAATTTTAACTAAAATCAAAAACGAAATTAATAACGTATCTGCAATTAATTTGTGACGCGAATCCAGGGATAAAAAAATTAGTCAGATGAAGACTTTTGAGCTTTAAATTAGTGGCTATCTTAAGTTTTACGGATAACTAAATTTCTTATCCTTCTGCAAAAATCGAATAAATGCGCATTTTTAGATAAGATTAGAAAAAGTGGTTTAATGTTCAATGCAAACTTGAAAAGAGTTTCATAATTTTCGATAATTATTCAATAAACCTGAGATGTGCTTAGCTATACTAAACGAGGGTCAGTCTCCCAAATTAACTATTGGAATGGATTTAATGACATAATTAGATTGGTTGGTCGATCGATCGATTGATTACCTAGTAATCTTGTGATTGGTCAATTAATTGAGTGATTGATTGACGATACAGTGCTCGCCATGAAAGTTGACGCACCATTATTGTCAAATTATTAATAGGCGGTACGTCGCGAGCGCCGCATGTTGTCCATTATTCTGTATCAACATCTTCTTTTTTATTACGGTTTATTATCCTGTATCACGCCGCTAATGCGGCGACGCAAACGGAGCAATTTAGCTATTAATAGCATCAAGAAAAAAACGCGAACGCGAATGGCTTTAAACGCGCACGTGAATGCTGTTGGATCCAAGGCCATTCACATGCACGCTTCATTTTCTTGATGCTATTAATAGCTAAATTGCTCCGCGTGCGTCGCCGCATTAACGGGGTGATATAGGATAATATGCTGTAATAAAAAACAAGTTAATAGAGAATAATGGACAAAACGCGGCGCTCGCGACGCATCATATAACATTATTCTGATAATGATGATGCGTCAACTTTCATGGCGAGCACTGTTATTAATAGATTATTTAATTAACTGACCAAGCTAATGATTAGTTAACTTAATTATATATTTAATAAATTATTTTTTGATAATAAATAAATGTGCAACAAATAATAAATAAGTTAATATATTTGCACAATAAATTACCGAATGAAAAGTAAATGGAAAAATAAATTTTCTTGCTACAGTATGCTCTTCTAGTCTACGTGAGCTAATTGTTTCAGATATACGCAAAATGGTATACTCCATATGCTAGATCGAAATAAGCGGATTAAGTCGAGACCCGAAAAATTTCAAGACTGCCCCGATCATTTTGATGTAATAGTTTGCTGTGAAGAGCGAGTTTATGATCAAGTGATTGAAGGTACTCTTTGCTTTCTGTCAAACCCTTCCCTGAAATTATTATGCGTTTATTAATGTAGAGATACAAGTAACGGCTCAAAGTTTGGGGGTCCCAACCTTTTTTTGGGGAGGGGGTAAATGATTTTCAATTTTTGGCCAAAAATAGCCTAAAAACGGCCAAAAATACAAATTTTTCCTCAGAAATTGGGGGTCAAAAATTTTTTGGCTTTGTGGGATGGGGGGACGTCCGACTTTGGGTGAGGGGATCCCTCCTGTCACATGTTTGAATGTGGTGGAACTCAAATCAGTAATTGATTCGTAATTAATTATTAAAATATTTCATTAATTTTAATTTATTAATAATTTTGGCTATTTTCTGCGGTCTGAAATGTTTCGGGGGTTGTAAAAGTCTGGAAATCGATAGCGTCGCCAGAGGGTATAATTTTTGAGTTTTCTCAACCTAGGTTCAATTTCTCAAATAGTGAATAAAAAGTGGCAATATGTTTATAATCCAAAATTTATGTTAAAATTGCAATTTTCCAAATTTTAAATATTTCAAAGAAATTCTTATTAAATTATGAAATTATTGGGTTTTTGTTGGCCTCAATTTTTGACTCGAAAACTAGCTTTTTTGAGTCTTTAACTTTTTTCGTCGTTTCCTATCATAAATAACTCTTAGATGCATTATCTTCATTTATTCATTTAGTATTCATTCAATTATCTTCCCCACCCCAAATTTTCAGCTGTTGTATACAGGCACGTAGCTGACCCTCCTATTGGGGGGACCAACACTAATTTGGGGGGTGGGGGGTCTAAGCCAGAAATAGCACAAAATAACGTGTAAATAGTCCTGATTTTCCGGTTTTTTGAATTTGGGGGACCGGCCCCCCATTCCCCCCAATAGCTACATGCCTGGTTGTATGTATTTTGCGTTTTACCCCTTCAACTACATATATTCCTTTTCTCAGAATTTCATTATACATATGGTGAAGCATATGAATCGTATGCCATACATATAACGGCTCGAAATTTTTGGAGGGGTAGAAAGTTATTTGCTGATAAAATTATCAAGAAGAATTTATTTTTCTCAATTTACGCAATAAAATTGATTTTTGATTATTTTCTATTGTTACATTCACTTTTAAATAATATTCATATATTTTAAATGAATAATCTTTCTGAATAAAATCTGAATTACTTATTCACTTTTAATAATAACTTTTGAGATATTATTTTTCATTGATCCTATCCATACACGCAACGGCTCTAAATTTGGGGGTTCCGGCCATTTTTAGAGGGGGGGCGGTAAATAATCTTCAATTTTTGGCCAAAAAACGGCTGAAAATTTAATTATGTGCAAAAATGGGGGAGTTCAAATCTTTTCTGGCTTTGGGGGATGAGGGAATACGTTTGATCTTGGGTGGAGGGGACCCCCCCATCTCCCTGCTACATTTATGATCCTATCGCATTGCATATAATATTATCATAATAAATTTCGCTTGAGCTCCAAGGTCTTTTTAACATGAGGCTTTTACTTTATGTACGTCCCAGATGCCATTGTTAAATTTTTTCAGTCTTTTCATTTTATCATTTTTCTACTTTGCTACATCTTCCTACAGTAATCATAGAAATATTTCTGTATTTCTAACAGATCTGATCATCACATTGCGTAGTTGCCGATTTTTTTGGAAATTGGCTTCAATTTTATCAATTTTTGCAATCAATGCATCGCCTTTCGGAACTTTTAGTTGAACTTGAGCAGGCACGTATCTCTGGGGAGACGACCGTACTTGGGCAGCAAGAAAATTCTGGGGGGGTTGCAAGATTTTTCAATGGTCAAAAAATGGCCTTAAAAATGGTGGTATGGCGTAAAAAACACTCTTTTTCGACGTTTCTCATCAAGCACTATCCATTGGCATCAAAAAATTGCGAAAAAACGGAAAAAATTTTCGAAAATTGGATTTTGGGGGGTATTTTGATTTCTGGGGGAAGTATTTTGGTTTCTTGGGGGAGTGCATACTCCTCAAACCCCCTCCACGCCCAGATGTGGAGACGACCCCCAAATTCAGAGAAATAGGACTTGTTAAACCTTATTTTGTGTTATTTTTGGCCTTTTTGGGTTTAGTCCCCCAAAAAATTGTCGTTGGTCCCTTAAAATAGGACGGCCAGCTACGTGCCTGCTATTTCGAAGCACAAAATTCAAAACCTTGCCAAATTTTCTATTCAAATTGAACATCGCTCCGCTAAAGGTGTAAAATGCGGTATAACAAAATTGCTTTATTTGAAATAAGAAACAGAAGCTTGCTTCATTGAAATAAAATACAAACATACGGGACTGAAAAATATGAAAGATGATAACGAAAATATTAAAAAAATACTTCAAAAATATACTAAAATAATTGGAGAGAGGGGGCTGAACGTCTAATTTTCAATGAAAGAAGCTTATGCTAATTTATTTAGATGTTGTTAATGCAAACTTTTTGTTTAGTTCTTATTTACGCATGTTAAATAAAGTTAATTTAAAATAAAATAATCGTGTTTTAGTTTATCCTTGCTAATACTTACCGAAACTGGCTTTTAGCAGGGGCGGATTTAGGGGGGGGGCGGCGGGGGGGACGGCCGCCCCCCACTGGCCCAAAATAGTGTGCAAAATTTAGCATTTTTGAGCGATTTTCGGGTTCGGGCTAAAACGGCTAATTTTTCCACCCAAGTCAGGGTCCCGCCCCCCCCTCAGGAAAATCCTAAATCCGCCACTGGAAGTTAATATCAGGCTTCTATCTCATAATATACAGGGTGGACCATGTATTTAGGACATCTTTTATTTCGGCTTATTGTAACTAATTTAATTTTTCATTATAGAACATATAACTTTGCCAGAATACGACTAAAACGTAAAAATTTCATTTTATCAAGTTTGACGTTGTTGAATTTTACGGTACGGGAGTAAGGCGCATAGGTGGGCAGCACCGAAATCCTGGGGGCGGGGGTGAAAAAATTTTCAAAGGTAAAAAAATGGTCTTAAAAGTGGTCGTATGGCCAAAAAAGACCATTTTTCGACGTTTCTCATCGAGCACTATCCAATGGCATCAAAAAATCGCTAAAAAAAGCAAAAAAAGTCTAAAATTTGAATTCTAAGGGGGGGGGGGTATTTCAACTTCTGGGGGGTGCATACCCCCCTCCCCCCACGCCCACGTGTGGTAACGCAGTTCTAATTGATCGCATCATTTTTCAATAACTTGAAATAAAGTCTGCGATATTTGAGCTGAACTTTTCGGTGCATTTTGACCAAAACTTACCAGAAATTGATTAAAATCGTAAATGAAGCAATTTTTAAGCCCCGAATCTTTACAAGGGGCTCTTTTTGTCTACACTTTGAGTTTAATGAGCCCTAAGGCAGAATGTGTCTTGAAGGTAGGTGGGCTGCTCCAAAATTCTGGGAGGGGAGATTGATTTTCAAAGGTCAAAAAAATGGTCTTAAAAATGGTGGTAAGCACACCTGGGCGTGGGAGGGGGTTTGGGGGGTATGCACCCCCCAGAAATCAAAATACCCCCAGAATTCAATTTTTGAAAATTTTTTCGTTTTTTCGCAATTTTTTGATGCCAATGGATAGTGCTTGATGAGAAACGTCGAAAAATGGTGTTTTTATCGCCATACCACCATTTTCAAGGCCATTTTTCGACCTTCAAAAAATCTTGCACCCCCCCCCAGAATTTTCTTGCTGCCCACGTATGGTGGTAAGGCGAAAAACACCATTTTTCGACGTTTCTCATGGAGCACTATCCATTGGCATCAAAAAATTGCGAGAAAAACAAAAAAAATTGAAAAATTGAATTTGGGGGGGGGGGTGTTCGGCCTTATGTGAAGGGGTGTATACCATACCTGGGTGTGGGGGTTAGAAGTATGCACCTTTAGAAACCAAAATACCCCCCAGAATTCAATTTTAATTTTTTTCTGTTTTTCGCAAACTTTCGATGCCAATGGATAGTGCTCGATGAGAAAAGTTGAAAAATGGTGTTTTTCAGCAATACCACCATTTTTTAGGCAATTTTTTTATGTTTGAAAAAATCTTGCACCCGCTTCCTTCCCCCAGAGCTTTGGTGTCGCTCACCTACGGTCCATACCCTTCAAAATCCAACCCCTCGTGTGGTCTTGAATCGCTTTCTATGCCTTAGTCACCTTAATTACTTGACTTGCATGCAATTGAGCGCGATTTTTCTTTTTTTGGGGGCGGGGTTAAATCTGAAGCATACTACAAAATGCGACCTTGAGCAATCAGAAATTGGACACTTTTATTATTAAGCATCCAGTGAAGTTAAAATGCACCCAAAAGCTCCACGCAAATGTACTAAAGGTCATTTGAAGCTTTAAAAAATTGAAACATTACGCCGAAGTGCATTGCGCGCGAACCATGAAATTTGACAACTTAAAACTCTATAGAGTAAATCTTTTATGTTCTCTTCGAATAGTGACAAAGTCTTATGTTTCTTAGGGAAAAATTGAATGATCTATAGCCGAACAAAATATGTCACAGATACGTGGCCCACCCAGTATCAATTGAATTATTATTAAATTATTAAATTATTATTAATAATTTTATTATTATTATGATTATTTATTATTATGATTATATTATTATTAATTTTATTATTATTATTATATTATTATCAATTATCAATTAAACTTTTTCATTTATTTATTTTTGAAGGTTTTTATTTTGTTATAAAGCTGTTAGTTATTGTTTTGAATTACCCATTATCAATTAAATTATTATTAAATTATTAAAATTTTATTATTAATTTTATCATTATTATTATTATTTATTATTATTATTATATTATTATTAATTTTATTATTATTATATTATTATTATCAATTATCAATTAAACTTTTTCATTTATTCATTTTTTGAAGTTTTTTATTCTGTGGTAAAGCTGTTAGTTATTGTTTTAAATTAAGAAAAAATTGTTTCCTTAATTTTTTTCCACCTTTTCTTACTATCCGGCCACATAAACAGATGTTGATAGCCGACAAAAGGCTACCGGTAGCGCGGTTCATATTATAAACATAGACATTCAAGACAATCACGAAGAAGCTACAATCGGCGCCTTTTACATTTGCGAACTTTGCACCAGAGTATGCTAATTTCGCTGGTTTTCATGATTTTTAATTTTGAAATTTTTTCTTAATTTTTAATTTTTTAATTCTTTGTGCTTAATGCACATTTCCGGAACAAATTTAACATTTTTTCTAGTGGTGGTCTTTAGGATTCTAGATTCTAGGGCTGCAACTTGAGACCATTCGCGGGCAGCACCGAAATTCTGGGGGTCGTGTAATTTTTTAAAGGTTAAAAATGGTCTTTAAAATGATGGTATGATGAAAACAACACCATTTTTTAACGTTTTTCATCGAGCACTATCCAATAGCATCAAAAATTGCGAAAAAAACAAAAAAAAATCGAAAGTTGAATTCTGGGGGTATTTTGGTTCTTGGGGGTATTCGGCCTTCTGCGGGGTGCATACCCCCAACCCCCACCCACCCACGCCCACGTGTCCTTGAGACCATGGGTGGGCAGCAACGAAATTCTGGAGGGGGGTTGAAAAAATTTTCAAAGGTAAAAAAATGGTCTTAAAAGTGGTCGTATGTATTTCGAAAAAAACATCATTTTTTAACGTTTCTCATCGAGCACTATCCAATGGCATCAAAAAATCGCTGAAAAAGCAAAAAAAATTTCAAAGTTTGAATTCTGGGGGGGGGGTATTTTGATTTCTGGGGGGTATTTCAACTTCTGGGGGGTGCATACCCCCAAATCCCCGCCAGGCCCATTTGTGCTTGAGACCCTTTCCCCAGACCCCCATACCCATTTCTGATATCGTCTTGGCTGTAAGCTAAGTCAAAACTATTTGCGAAAGTTTAAAATGCTCATGTACTTATGTTTTTTATCTTGTTTTTTTAATATTTGTGTCAATTAAAACTCGCTGAATAATATATTTGGCGAAGTGTGTAAAGTGGAGTTACATGGGTAACGAAATGAGATAGTAAGTAGCTTATTTTTATTTAATTACCATTAACTTTTAAAAAATGAAATATTGCCAAATGGATGGACTTGCACTGGAATTAAATCTAAACTCAAGCTTGACTGAAATTAAATTAAATTAAAATTAAATTACATTAAAACGAAATAAAATAAAATTGGAAAGTAAATTTAAAAAAAATGAAATACTCTCAAATAAAATGAAACCCCGAAATATTGATACCGTGGCCCACAGGTTAAGATAGTCGTAAGCAAACCTCAGTACATGTCTTACTAATGCATAAAGTGTAGAGGCATCCGATGGATCTCAAGCATTTTTTTCATGTCCAGATGACTTGAAAAAACCAAAATAATTAATTTTTTGCCTTAGACTGGACATTTTTTTACCTCATAATTTTGGCCCTGTCATAGAACTTTGCAAAAAGTCATTCCTAACGAGTCATATTTACGAATGTTCTGCAAAATTTTTAACACCTGGCAATGGAAGTTTCAAAAATACGATGATAGGATCAGGCCCGTAGCTGGCCACCCTATTTTGGGGGACCAGCACCGATTTCGGAGGGTCTAAGCCAAAAATAGCACAAAATAACGTCTAAAAAATCCTATTTTCCCATTTTTTTCTGAATTTTGGGGGGAGGGTCGGGACCATACGTGGGCAGCAAGAAAATTCTGGGGGGTGCAAGATTTTTTTGAAGGTCGAAAAATGGCCTTAAAAATGGTGGTATGGAGATAAAAACACCATTTTTCGACGTTTCTCATCAAGCACTATCCATTGGCATCAAAAAATTGCGAAAAAAACGAAAAAAATTTCAAAAATTGAATTCTGGGGGGTATTTTGATTTCTGGGGGGGGGGGTATTTTGGTTTCTGGGGGTGCATACCCCCCAAACCCCTCACGCCCAGGTGTGGTCGGGACCCCCCATTCCCCCCACAGCTACGTGCCTGGATAGGATCGTCGGCTAGAAATTTTTCAATCCGTTTCTTTTAAATGTGTCTCTTTTTCGTGCTCTATTCAGGCACGTAGCTGTGGGAGGGGTCCGGACCACACGTGGGCGTGGACGGGGGCTTGGGGGTATGCACTCCACAGAAGTTGAAAACCCCCCAAAATCTAAATACCTCCCCCAGAATTCAATTTTTGAAAATTTTTTTTAGCGATTTTTTGATGCCATTGGATAGTGCTTGATGAGAAACGTCAAAAAAATGGTGTTTTTTACACCATAAAACCACTTCTGAGACCAATTTTTGACCTTTAAAAATTTTTTCACCCCCTCCCAGAATTTTTTTCATCCCCCCAGAATTTTGTTGCTGCCCACCTATGGTCCGGACCCCTTAAAATTCAGAAAAAACCGCAAAAATAGGACTTTTTACACGTCATTTTGTGCTATTTTTGTCTTAGACCCCCAAAATTGGTGTTATCCCCTCAAAATAGGAGGGTTAGCTACAAGCCTGGCTCTATTATCGGCTAATAAACAGATCGTGGAGAATGAAAATTCTAAGATTCAAAATTTAAGCAGCTTTTCGGGCTCTCCAGCTTATGTAACCAGCTCCGAAATTCTGAGGGTGCGAAGGTGTAAAGGTAAAAAATTGTCTTAAGAATGGTAATACGGTGAAAAAATACCATGTTTCAATGTTTCTCATCGAGCACTATCCATTGGCATCAAAAATTACGAAAAAATTTCTAAAAAAAATAAATTTTGGGAAGGAAGTGTTCGGCTTTATGGGGAGTGCAAACCCACAAACCCCCTACGCCTACGTGTGCTCTCCAGACGCACATACCGTAGAGGTCTGAAACCCGAGAATCTATGAGACTCGCGCAGACCCCTAGAATTGAGTATTCAAATTTGTTCTTAAGTTTTTCGCGATAGTCGAGAATAATGATTTCACAAGTATGTACCATAAAATTTTCGGCATTTTTTGATCTTCGAAAATTTTTGCTTACTCTCCAGACCATACGTGGGCAGCAATGAAATTCTGGGGGGTGCAAGATTTTTTGAAGGTCTAAAAATGGCCTTAAAAATGGTGGTAATGGCGATAAAAACACCATTTTTTGACGTTTCTCGTCAAGCACTTCCATTGTCATCAAAAAATTGCGAAAAAAACGAAAAAAATTTTCAAAAGTTGAATTCCGGGGGGTATTTTGATTTCTAGGGGGGGGGGGTATTTTGGTTTCTGGGGGGCTGCATACCCCCCAAATCCCTTCACGCCCAGGTGTGCTCCAGACCCTCAGAATTAAGGTGCTGCCCATGTGTAATTCGTTCCCGAATTCCGTTTCTGGAATTTATTTGGTTTTTCTTTTTATTTCTAACTAGTTATTTTTGTTCCTCGATGAGAATTATCGAAAAGCGGTGATTGGCCAATTTTTTGTAAATTATTTTGACTATGTACGACTTAAATTTTTTTGAAGCCCCAAAATTTCGGCCTTCTCACTCACTCCTCTTATGTTCGATTGATTCGCTCTTCTGCCCATTATAACACGTCTCGAATTTAGCGGCGGAGTAGCTTACCGTTATACATGGGCAGCACCGAAATTCTGGGGGGTGCATGGTTTTTAAAGGTCGAAAAATTGGTCTAAAAAATGGTGGCATGGCGTAAAAAAACATTTTTTAACGTTTCTCATTGAGCACTATCCATTGGCATAATAAAATTGTGAAAAAAAACGAAAAAAAAATTTAAAAACTAAATTGGGGGGATATTTTGATTTCTGCGTGTATTCGACCTGCTAGGGGGTGCATGCATACCCGCCCCCCTCAAATCCCCCTCGCCCACGTGTGGTGAACTCCTTCCCCCAGATCATGTATGGTCGTCGCCCTAAATTAAGTGCTTTTTTGGATTTGGAGGTCGACTTTGTATCGACTTTTAAATCGTCTCTCGTTTGTGATAATGGGGACGTAATTTCCTTTTACTGATTTTTTGCATTTTATTTTTGTTTTTAGCTTGAAGAATCGCAAGACTTAGATAATGAAATTGACGAAATTTTAACCGATTTCGAATCAAAGTGCGATAGAAATATTTTACACACTATTTGCTTTTATTAATCTACAGCACTTGTATTTATTACGGGCTCGTTTTAAATAAATAATTAATTATATATGCATGAATTTACCTGCAGGCCGGATTTAAGAGGGGGGTCGGCCGCCCCCTTTGGCCGGAAAAAATTTTGAAATCTAGATAACGCACGAAAAGATGAAAAAAATCGACTGTCTTTGATGTAAAATCTTCGAATTTTCGGCGTTTCGCGCCGATTTCCGAGTATTTTTCATCATTTTAGCCCAAGCGCGACCAAAAATGAAATTTTTTATAGCTTTTTGCGTGAGAGAAATTTGTTTTCTTCAAAAAAATCGAATTTTATCATATTATTTAGAGCGTTTCGAAAAATGCGATTTTTGCTAGCTATCCCGACGAATTTTCCGAGATGTAGACCAATTTATGTTGGGTCCGCCCCCCCCCCCCTCCGCCCGTGGCCGAATTCTGGATACGGGCCTGGTTTTACCTATATGTACGGTCACACGTGGGCGTGGGGGTCTAGCTAGACAACCCGAGAATCTGAGAACCTGCAAAAACCGGTGGACCTCAAAATTGAACCTTTTGTGCTCTCCTTGGCAATTCGGCCTCATCAGGCCCATCTTGGAAATATGTAAGTCGCTGCCTAAGTACTGGTACAATTGTATGTGAAACAGATAGCAACGATTCCGAAAACCGTCTGCGCTAGCTCCAGTTATAGTCTGCTTCATTTGACTTTGCGGTTTTCTTTTAAATTTTTCCCTTAAGAATCGGGCTACAAAAGTGGTTTAAAATGTTGATGCAGTAACGCGGCTTAGAAAAGGCATACGACACGTTATACTGTAGAATATATTTACCGCACTTTTGTAATCACTATAAATTTTTTCAAAAACCTCAAAGCTCAATGAAACGGGCTGTAGGCCCTTCCGGAATTTCTCGGCTTGCTAAATTTCGTTTTCAGATCTAACAAATTAAAAATTGCTTAATAAGCCGAAATTTGAACAAAAGATGACAGTATAATTCGTAATTTGATTTTCATAATTCATGATTTTGAAGTAATTTAAAGAAATTTTATTCTAAAGAAAAAGTTTAATTAAAATTTTTTTTTTAATTTTTTTTTAATTAAAATTTTTTACAGACTTTAAAGCAATTAACCTCTACCAGAGGATAATGAAGCAGCCGATTCGTGCAGTGAAAAAATAATACAGTAATAATACTCTTGCGAAAATGGGTTGTTTGGAAAGGAACAGACTACATAGGAAAAATGGAGCAGGAAATTTTAGTAAATTGAGCAAAATAGAATGATTCGTTGTAAAGTCATTGAGCTGACATTATAAATTTTGGTAAGCGAAGTCAACTCATTCGCAAAAAGTTTGAGAGGTAAATTTCAAAAAAAAATTTTAAAGCACCCTCGCTTTGAAGCTCGAAACACCATTATGTTTTGCCTTCTAATTGTTGTATGTAGTAGAGATATTGTAAATATAGTAGGTTTTTGGATGGACGACTGGATGTATGCACGGATATCTAAACGGACAGCATGCCGCCCCAGGAGATACTCAACACACGTACAGCTACCTAAACAGAACCCACTATATGTACATACAGGACTTACTCAAGTAGGTACCTGGATACACTTAGCGCTGGTCAGGTTGCTACGGCGATTCGCCTTTGCTCAACCGCTTGACCCACAAAATACTTAAGACCTTAAAAACTCCTCGGACCAAGATTTGTCCGTACCTAGGGCGATTTAGGCGGCTACGCCCTAGATACCTAACGCAGCAGTAATTAAGTAGCCCCGGAATTTCGCCCTAGGTCAGTTGATCAATTAAGGACCAAAATAAAAATTAACGCGGAAGAATTAAGATATTATTTTCGCAAAATACTTATGGCGAAAACTATTGATTTTTCGGTTTCCATGAGCACACTGAACTATGAATACAGCGACACAGAGCTCTCAACCGGGCAGCCATCGTATTGTAAATGTAGGGGCCTGTATCTACAAGAGCGACACAGACCGGCCTAGCATTACCTTCGAGATTTACCTAGGTACGTAGGTACTTAAGTCTACGCTTAGTGCTGGCCCCGATCGCGTGGCTCTAAGGCTTTCGATCTTTGGACCCTTACAGACCTTACGGCTTCGATCCCCTCAGCCCAAATATTGCTGGCCGCTTTTACGTCGGGTGATCTCAGCAGCTACGCCCTAAGACCTAAGGCTACCTACCTAGTCTCGGTAATTACCGCGGAGGTCAGTTGACCTATCTCAAGCTCAAGTTGATTATTTAGCTTATTTTCAATCAGTGCCTGATTCGAAATGTTTTTGGTTCCTGATTTGTGTAGCACGCTGAACTATGAAAACAACAACAACGAGCTCTATGCTGATCAATCATCCTTAAAGATTAAATAATATTTTGATCAATTTTTGGATTGAGAGATAAATTATGATTTTCGAATAAAATAAACTATCATACGGAATTTACCTATCAGTCCACTAGATGGGTGGAAGTCCTCGACGTAGGGATGTGGCCGACCTAACCCTCGGTATAACCAAAACCACTGGGTTGGTTTTCTATGCTTTTATTCGACGAAGAACGCACGGCCTATAGCCGGGAAACAAAATACGCAAAAGAAAAACAATAATGTACAGTCGAAATAACCGGCCAACGAAAAACCAAAAAGCCAGACTCTAAACTACAACGTTACGTTCACTGGCCTCAAGGGCCATTACAGTAAATTAAAGAACGATCAATTTAACATGACACTGAATCACTTTTATTTCAGATCGAAAGTTCTCGATTCACGTAAGCGGCATGCATTAAACAATTACTATTATCATACACTTAGCTCTATGCTACCGGACAAGTATCTAAATGTTTTTTATTATTGAAAATTTGGGGAAATAATGGGAAGACCGAAGGCATAGCCCACAGTGCACTATCATAGATAGCTACTAGTATTGGCTATGTTATGGCTATCGCGAACTGCTAAGGCAGGTTCGCCTACACGTGTAACTCTCGCAGTTACACTCCCCCACGTATAGAAAAAAAATTTGACACGACGTGGAGAATTTTTTCGGGGGTACCATCAACGGCACTAGCATCGGCGACGCTCTACAACTCGGCTCTCTGGCGTTTGCAACGCCTCTACTCTGGCGTCCGCAACGCCTCATCCTGAGCGAATGTGAAAAACGAAAATAAAAAGAACAAAAAAAATAACAAATATTGATAACCGGTCAACGCATGACCTCGTTTGCACTCAGGAAAACTCTCGAGCAACACTCACAATGGCGCTAGGGATAACTATATTGTTGCCCGAGTAATGATGAACTCCGGTCTTGGACAACATAGCATAATACTCGATTATGCTGCCCAAGTAGCCTCCTTCAGTCCCCAGGTAATGAGAAAAATTTTGAATTGAAAAAATTTGTCGATTGGGTATAAATTAACCCCTTGTCCGTTAAAGAGTTAAGGTACCATAATAGTAACACCACTAATTAAACACAAGAAAATTTAAGACACGGAATGATAAGGCAAAATTATGCTGAGCAAAAAATTAAAGTCACTGACGAATTAAAACAAGAGGGAAAACGAGAAAAAATGGCAAATTATATGAGATAATGGGGAAAAATACGAGCACCGTCAAAGAAAAAATTTACAGCAAGAGAAAAATGACAAGAGAAAAAAATAATACACAAGAAATAAATGATACACGAAGTCCTGGAATCCACATCAGGACGAAAAACAAAAAAATTGACGAAAAGCTGCTGGTCGAGGTCGACGCCGTCGCAGAGTTCCAAAAGTTCAGTACGTCGAACTTGTAAATTAATATTGGTCGCGGTACTTGGCCTTCGAGCCATACAATTTTCCGCGACGTCGTTGTCGTTGAAAATATTCCTGATCCGATTCAGGTTTGCAACGCGTATTCGAACGCTCGCGATACTGATATGGCGATTGCCTACGCCCATTCATATGTTGGCGTAGGCGTTGATGTGGATCGACGGGTCGATCATCGTCCTCAAAATCTTTGTCGTCCTCGTAGTCATCCGCGAAATGACGCGGTATGGGTGGCGTCGGAGTAAATAATTGCTCCGGCGTAAAACCATAAGATTGTTGGCAAGAAGGTTCAGCGTGGACGCTGTTGTTGTTGAGTAACAGGCCACGGTTTGGGCAAAAGTGGACCTGGTCGAGGTTGTGGCTGATAGCCCCCGGTGGCTGATTGACTTTGTTCCAACGGTGATTGATACGACTGGTCCCATTGTTGACGTTGATGGGATTGTGACCGGCCCCGATGAGTTCCGTGGTTCGACTGTGGCGGACGGCAATATTCATAAGGCTGCTGCTGTTGCGAGTGCAACAGATGACCAGCATCGGCCTGAGAATACGCCTCGGAACGCTCACACGATTCTGTGAATTGCTGCTGTTGCCGCGATTGGGTCTGCGGTCTTGTGTATTGCTGTACATGTGGTTTTACTTGTGTCTGCGGTTGTGATTGCGATTGTGAACGATGGTGCGTTTGCGCATAGCGCTGCCGGGATGACTGCGGGTCTTGTCGCCTCGATCCCCTTTGGCCTAAACGCGCTTTTAACTTAGCTGCAACTTCAGCTTGAACGAGTCTTCTGACTCGTTGTTTTTCCAAATTCTTCAACCGACGCAAAGTGTGCTCGGATTTAGTATCGTAAAAACGATTCAATTTTGCCTTGTGTTCGTCTTCTGGCATGTGACGAACTTCTGAAGTCTCAGCAAGAGAACCGGCGGCGCGTAACTTCGTCGCACGCGTGGCATTTCCGTAGCCAAATTCTCACGATCACGCTGCTCGATCGTCATGCGTGTTCGACGCATCACAATTTGTGCTTCCAAAGAAAGATCGACTTCGGGCATATCAAGGCTCGCTGCGGATCCGCTTGGGTCCTGCGAGGATGCCTGTCACCTTTCTTTACGAATTTTTTCTAATTCGCCTTGTATTTGATGTTTGAGGTAAAATACAGATTTTTGATGACCTCGAAAATGATCGAATTGAGCCGGAACTTCGAGTGCCGGGTCGGTAGCTAACCGAATTTGCCTAACCATGTTGTGTAAAACATGAGGACTTTTTGATTCGTGCTGTTAAGTCCGGGAATTCCGGAAAAGCCTCACGTGGAGATGGCGTGTAAGATTCGCCAAGGAACGCTACGCGTAACATGCGACGCAACTGTTCCGTCATACGCCAACCTATTCTGGCATTGCCATAGGCGTATGCGAAAAAGTGGAATTTTCTATCCAGGAATTCCAAAAGCGCTGTAGCGCGCATGACGTCTATTGAAGAAAAGATCGTCATGTGTCAATACTCCGACTCATATAAAGACTGAAATTCTCAGAAAGTATCGAAAATATTGACCATCTGGCATGTCGGTATTAAAATTGGCGCTAGGTGATCCGGCGCTGGTGACATTCTATGCGGATATAAATCCGGGCAAATTTGATGTGTAACGCCGTCAATCACCTCGCTTGGTGCGTCAAGATGTGGGTGTACGACCAAATACTCGAGCGGAACCTCGTACAACATCATTCTGGTTGTGATTAAAAACCGTATGCGCACGAAGTATTGGTCAGGATAAAATAATCGGTTAAGGACGCTCATATCGCTTATGAACCTAGGTGCGGGCTCACGATTGGCATCAGCCAAAGGCTGCGCGAGCGTAGACCACACTAATGGGCGCGAGGGCAAATCAGTCAAATTCGCGTACTGCAAATGAATTGCATACACTCGATCAAAGTACACTTGAGCAGCTTCGACCAGCTGATCGTGCAAACGCAATCCTGCGGCCTCACCCAAATAGGAACGTAAGTTGTGCAAAATGACTGGCGCGACCGTACAAGGTGGTTCGCGCGTCATATTTTCCATCATTGTGAAAAAATGCTGTACGTAGCGCGAGCGATTTTGAATTCTAGCGCTTTCATTCACGGCCATCTGGTCGCGAATAGCTTGTACGTGCGCAGGTATTGCGACTTCCATATTTGATGGTTGGCTTTGCGTAGCCTGTGATTGCAAATTTGCCACGGTACTAGACACACCCGTCATGGCCATAGGAGCCGTGAAACGAGTATTTGGTGCCGTCGTACCTTGTGACATGGGCTGAGTCGTGACTTGCGTGTATAAATCTACTTGAGGTACTTTGTGTGCGGCTAATGTACGTTGCGGTTGTGGCGGAAAACCGATAATATCAGTCATGATGACATCAGGGTCAGCTTGCTGCTCTGCCCCAACCGGCTGAAGAGTCGGCAAAGGTCCGAGTGCACTGATACCCAAGGGTGCTTGTTGAACCGCCGCAAGCGATTGCGAGACAATCGGTTGCGAAATGGTAACAATCCCTTTTCGAGCCATTGCTCCGCGTGTTACACGCGGTGGCAACACGTTAGCCTCTCCTTCCGCCTCGGCGTCAGATAACGCCATCACTAAACGTTTGGGAGATAAATCATTGTCTTCAGTGGAGATCGATGGTTCTACACCCAGCATAGGCGAATCGTAGGGAATATCGGTTTGTGAAGAAAACACAGAAGCTGGTGTACTCGTACTGGTTGGTTTTGACTTATGTTCCGTGTCAGGCGCATTCACCGGGCCCGAAACTGTGTCGGCAACGGTTTGCGAAGCCTGCACTTGTAAGTCAGGATTGTCAAACACGTTAGCGTGAGCCAACGCTTCTGTTACTGAGGCAATGGTGGTGGCTGCCGCTATAGCTACTTGTGGTTGCGGAGCTGGGCAATAAAAGTCCTCAGCTAAGATTAACTCTTCGCCATTTGAATCAACTTCAGCGTCAACAGCTGCACTGGTCGACTGCCCTTGTGGTGGCTTGCTAGTCGACAATGGTATGCGTACTTTGGCTTTCGGGCCACTAGCCTTAATGTACAACTCATCGCCTACGAAAGAAACCGACATGGGCTTTCTATCGTCAGTAATGCGATTATCCTGCGAGCACCCTTCTATCAATATAAAAACATTGATAGTTATGAGGGCGTCCATCGCTAGATAATGCTGCATGTCCCGAGTTAAAGGTAAGCTCCACGCCTGTCCGAAGTTTCCAGGCGCGTTCGGATCAATATACATGTCAAAAAAGAATTCTGCCAAGCGCTTTAACGAGTGTGATTGCGCTTTAATGCGTAAACGACGAGTAAATGTTCTCGCCAACGGCTGAATGTCAATAAAATTTGCAATAAATGGGTCTTTCCAGTGCAGTTTATTGCGAATTTCTGCATCCGGAATTGCTACAATTTCCTCGAAGGTTGGCCCGTAGACATGGAAATACGCAAGTCGATCTTGCGTCGGATCGTAACAAACCATATAAACGTTAGGTAAGCGCGTTTCAAGCAACTGGTGAAGCCCGAACGGAGGTTGCGGAAACTTCGCTAGATCCCAACAGAACACATGGCCAGTCGCGCTCGCAACTTGGACGTAGCGTACGAATGGGCCATGGAGGTCCTGGTAAGTGGGACATAGTTGCTGAAAACGCAGGTCCCAGGTCTTATAATGCCTGCCTTTTCTATCATTCACAAATTCAGAGTCGTAGCCTAGAAATAAAGTGCCATTAGTCATATTCGATGGCTGAATTAACGCCAAAATGGCGCCAAACGACGTCTGGTCGTTGGAGACTATGACGGTGGGTAGAAGTCTATTCTTTGGTACGCGAGGGGTTACCAAAGGACTTCTACCAAGCCGATTCTCCCACCAGAGTTGTTGGTCGTTTATACGCTTTCTGTGATTTGCGATTTTATGTGTTGCTTTATGCTTTACCCATTTTGCGGTAAGTGATTCGAGACCGCCAACACGACGATTATCGTGTTGCGGCAGCGGGTCGGGTACGACCAAACCCCGCTCTAAAGCCATACTGGTCAACGCCAAACGAAACTCATCTAGGGACGCGGGAACACGCCCCTCAAATTTGCATCGGCGACCAGCTGCTTCCAACAATGCCTCCTTGCTGGGGGTACCTTGTGCAGCCATGGGTCTGCAAAAGGAAAAACATTAGATAATGGTACGGCATGTGCTGTTTTAGAACCATTTAATAAACGTACAGGCGCGCAGTCCTTAGCTTTTTGTTCCCTGCCCGGTAAATCCTCAAAACTTATGACAACTGCCGGGGCAAGCGGGCGATGTGGTAACTTTACCAACACAAAATCGCCAGGGACATACGCGTGTTTTTCCACAATTAAGTCAGAATAAGGTAATTTAGGTTCAGGCAAAAGTCTATTCCTGTGAACGTGATGAATAATGAGAGGGTTATAGACATATGCGATTTTCGCAGTTTCAGGCGTAGGTAAGTCAATAATTCGGTATGGACCAACACGCTTGGGTGATAGTTTACCGATTTCAGGTTGAATGACTGAGGTATTATTGAGGTAGACTATATCCGAGAGATTAAAATTTGTGTGCGTTACGGCTTTGTCATATTGCGATTTTTGCTGCTTACGCGCTTGAGATAAATTTTGAGACGCGATTTCATGCAGATCCTGCAAAGTCAGCTTTAAATCAATGACGTATTTTTCCGCAACAGATGGTAAATTCGGATTTATCACGAAATCATTTATGAGTAAAGTGTCAAGAGGAAATGCTGGTTCACGACCATAAAGCATTTCAAAAGGAGATATATTAGTTGATGATTGTGGAGTCGCGCGGTATGCAAATAATGCGAAGGGTAGAAATTGTTCCCAATCATACTGTGATCGCGCACTCAGCTTAGACAAACCATCAATCAATGTACGATTATAACGTTCCACCAACCCATCACACTGGGGGTGATATGGGGTTGTAAATATTTTTTGAACGTTTAATAGTTTACAAACTTCCGAAATAAGGGTAGATGTAAAATTTGACCCCTGATCTGTCAAAAATTTCTTGGGGACTCCATAACGTGGTATAATTTCTCTTAGTAATAAATTTGCAATAGTTGTTGCTTTTATATCAGAAACAGCAAAAGCTTCCACGTATTTTGTGAAATAATCCATAAAAACTACAATTTGGTCATTTCCGGAGGGAGATCGCGGCATATGCAAGCAATCGCACGCAATGAGTTCAAAAGGCGCGGATACTTCGATTGGTTGCAACGGAACGGATGTGGAATTTAATGCGACCTTACGTTGTAAGCACACATCACAATTCCTACACCACGCGATCACATCATTTTCCATGCGCGGCCACCAATAACGCATTTGTATGGCGGGCAAGATTTTGCGCGATGAAAAATGAGCTCCGAAAATAGAGTCATGAAATTCCGTTAATATGAAGCGACGCAAAGATTTGGGTATGACGATTTGATGAACGACAGTTGGTGAACGCTTAGGTTGAAAACGACAAAAAAGTACATCGTTTACGAGAAAAAATTCGTCACGATATTTTTTCGTTGTTAAGTCATTCAATGCGATGCGAATTTTATGCAATTCGTCATCTGCACGTTGCTCAGCGAGTAAACGCGCAGGTGTTAGCATTTCAGCTTTTTCTGCATCGGTAAGTAACAAGCGTTCGCGAAATGTAGGTGGTTTAGAATTAATAGGATCGGTTTGCGCAGTAGGATTATTATTTTGTGCGTTTGGATGATTAATTGGCGCAGTAGGCGCATTATCGCACGATCGGTCAGGTGGAACCAATTCATCATCTGACTCAGAATCTTCGGATTCTAAATTTGCGATGTTAACGATATTTTTGCGCTCTACTTTATATTTGCGTTCTGCATGATCATATTTAGGATGACGTGAAAGAAGATCAGCTGCGCAGTTATATGCACCAGGAACGTAAACGATATCATATTCGTATTCCTGTAATTTGAGACCCCAACGGCGTAATTGACTCGATGGGTCTTTAACATTTACTAGCCAGGTTAACGCTTGATGATCAGTTTCGACAATGAATTTTTTACCGTAAAGATAATGTCGATAATGCTTGATGGCCCACACTACCGCTAGCGCTTCTTTTTCTGAAGTAGCATAATTACATTCAGCAGAGTTTAGCACGCGACTAGCGTAGCTAAGAATAAAACGACTTTTGGATGGTAAATGTTTTTGCGTCAAAATAGCACCTAACGCATAGTTACTTGCGTCAGTTGTTAAAATAAATTGGTGCTCATCATCGAATTTTGGTAATTGCAAAATAGGTGGAGATGTAAATGCTTTCTTCAGAAGCTCAAAAGCGGTTTGGTGCTCAGCCTTCCAGCAAAATTCGACATCTTTACGAAGAAGATGAAATAGCGGTTTAGCGATTTTAGCCAGATCTTTAACGAATTTCTTAAACCATTGGACTAAGCCAAGGAATTTCTGCAATGATTTAACGGTTTTTGGTACGGGAAACGAGATTAAATCTGCGACTTTGGACATATCGGGAGCGATGCCCATTGCACTGATGTTGTGGCCAAGAAATTTTACCTCTGCATGCGCAAGATGGCATTTATCAGGCTTGACACGTAAGTTTGCCTTTTTAAGAGCGATGAAGACATTTTCAAGATCTTTTAAATGTTCCTCGAAAGTACGTGAAAAAATAATTATGTCATCGATGTAAACGAGACAAGATTTCCAATTTAGACCTGCGAGCACAAGCTCCATTAGTCTTTGAAAATCTGCGGGCGCATTCTTTAAACCAAAAGGTAAAACTTCAAATTCGTAATGACCAACAGGACATATAAATGCTGTTTTTTCGCGAGATTTATTATCGAGTGGAATTTGCCAATATCCAGATTTTAAGTCGAGTGTGCTAAAATATGCAGCACTGCCTAAAGTATCGAAATAATCGTCTAATTGTGGAAGAGGGTAAACTTGCGTTTTAGTGACGTCATTTAACCGTCGATAATCGACGACTGGCCTAAGGGAACCGTCCTTTTTTCCGATGAGAAATAATGGACTTGCCCATGGGCTAGTTGTAGGTCGAATAATTTTATCCGCAAGCATTTCATTTATAATTTTCTGCATAGATTCTCTTCTAGAATGCTCAACACGATAAGTTTTTCCAACAACGGGTGGATTATCCCCTGTGTCAATATGATGTTTCATCAAGGGGGTACGACCGAGAGGTTCATTTTTTAATGCAAAAATTGAGTCGTATTTTAAGCAAAGTTCACGAATTTGTTGCTGCTGTCTAGAATTAACGGCGGAGCCGTTTAAAGCTTTATTTATTGATGCAAAAAGTTCTGGTGTCCTATCATCCAAAGATGAAACATGTGACACGACTTCGGCATCAGTGGTTAAAGAACCTATTATTTCACCAGAGTCAATGCGAATTGGTGTTTTAGAGATGTTACAAACGCGAACAGGTATTAGAGGTTGTGAAGCATCGACTATAGACGGAGCAACAAAAAGTGACGTTTTTTCCATAAAATCGGGATTTGGTTCGAATAATGCGAAATCAAAATTGCAAGAACCGTGACTTATATAGCCAGGTGTAATTAATTCATGCCTAGGTTGTATAATAACAGGCTCAGGTAGCGAAACATGCACACACACAACACCAGAGGTAGTTGCGTTGGGTTTCGCGCGAAATTGCAATTTTTCGTGAGATGAAAGTAGATTAATCTTTATGCCGTTTATAAAAGCACAACGCTCAATAGGATTAACCCACATGAGTGCGGATTCGCAAAAATCATATCCTAAGAGCATGTCTTCCGGCAAGTGATCAATTATAGCTACTGAGGTAGAAATAGATTGTTCCGCGATTGTTAAAGTCATATTTACTTTATAGCGAACGACTGCGGTGATTTCGCCTACACCATGTACGACTTGTGAAACTTGCTTAGGTGGTAAATTAAAACCAAGACGTAAGAATGCAGACGTGGTCATCATGGTGACCTGTGAACCCGTGTCTATCAGAGCAGGCACGTCAACGCCATGAACTTTAACTAGGATGGTGGGTAAATTTGTCCCAGCATGACTTACGATAGGAATATTAGGATCGAAAGTCTTAGATGGAGGTAGATTAATTTTTTCGTAAGTTGCAAGACGACGTTGTAGACGTTCGTACTCTTCAAGAAATTCTTGCGACGCGAATAAATTAGGACGCGCGCTAGATTCTTGCTCTTTCGCAGTAACCGTGTTCACATCACGAGGAGATGTAAGGGTTGGCTGCGGTGGGGGTACATTCAAGGCGGGTTGGTTGTCTGCAGTATATGTGACATACGGGCGATTGAAATTATTATCGCTGCGATAATTAGAGTTATAGTATGTGCCACGCTGTTCATTAGGAAATTGCACAAAAGGTGTATTTTGGCGCGATTGGTTATTATAACGATTATCGTAACGCGAATTTTGATAATTAGCACGCGAATTTTGGTAATGATCATTACGATTTTGCCGAAAATTCGATCGTGATTGCTTTGATTCAAAGCGATTATCATTATTCGCATAGTTAGATGAACGATGTTGACTAGAATTACGATATCGTGATTGAGATCGATGCCTATTCTGCGAATTCGAACGCGATGGCGAACGATTTCGTCGCGAAAAAGAACGCGATTGGCTGCAATTGCGCGCCATAGAATTAGTATTCCGCTCAGCTTGATTAAAATTAGCATTATTAGACGTTTCTTGCCTTTGACGTGTGAAACACTCCTCATAAATGTGCCCTATGCGCTTGCAAAAGGTACAATATTTACGAGAAGAATTTTCTGGTTTCTCAGCACGCGATGAGCGATGAAACGTTCTATGACGTGAACGATTTGGATCATTTTGGTTCGATGCGCGAGGAGTATCTTTAGGTACTACGCTGCCTACTGGAGCAGCTGTTACCGATACGTAAGGCGTTACTGCCTTTTTATCCTCAAATTCTTTATTAGCAAATTCAGCGCTAAGCGCATTGTCCAAAAATTCAGCTAATGATGCTCTAGGTTTTTTATGATATGCCTCTTTCGAAATGTGTGGTAATAAACCTTGTTTTAGTTGATGTCGCATTAAATTATTAAAATGTGGCGAGTCAACTTCAAGGTAGGGATCAGATTTAATTAACTCTTCGCGAAGCGAGATAATAAGCTTTAACCGATTCGTTAGGCTGCTGTTTGTGTGACAAAAAACGATTAAAGAGCGCACCGGTGTCCATAGGACAAAATTCGGTTATTAGCGCATGCTTCATTTTCGAATAAGATTGTTGTATATCAGCAGGTAACGAATGGTATAGACGCAAAACATAAGGGTCAAGAAATCCAGTAGCGAATTTTAAACGATCAGCCTTGTCAATATCATAGGTATTGGCAAGCGATTCAAATTCTGCAAAATAAGCCTTTATATCCGATTTATCGCCATCAAAAAATTTTTTATTTGCAATTGCAAATTGCATCTGCTGCAAAAATGGTCCGCGATTCAAGGAATCAGCGAGACGTGAATCACCACGCGAGCTTTCAGATGAAGAACCTGAACTATGCCTATGACGTCGTCTGCGCGATCGAGATTTGCGACGCGAGCGACGACTGCGCGGGCGATCATAACTATTAGATGAGCTGTCGTCAGAAAATTTGACGTGTTTTCTCCTACTAGATGATTCAGATTGAGGAGCAGATTCATTTTGCAAATTTGCAGATTCATTATTAATACCAGATAAATTTATCTCAACCGGTTGCATTTCGATATTAGAAGAATGCAAGATAGGATTATTAGGTGGTATTTCCACATTTATAGGATTAGGTACATAATTATTGGGTAAGATTTCTCCTTGAGGTGGAAAATACTGCAGCGGTGGTGGATTTAGTTGCTGCTGCGAATTCGCAATAGAAGGATTAGGTACGAAGGAAGGCGCATTACGATTTAATGGCAGCGAAGGCCGAGATCGCGACGTCTGCGAAATCGATACCGACGGCTGCGAAATCGTAGGTATATTCTCCGAAAAACCCGAGTTTTGCACTGATTGCAAACCCGTGTTTACAGGATTCTGTGACAAATTACATATTTCCGGCGCGCGGTTCGTACAACTTTGAGAGATATTTTCTGGAACAGTTTCCGAAGGTGAGCGTGAATTCGATGCTCTGTTGCTAGTAGACAACAGTGAAGATGCCCTATGCGTACTTTGCGCACGAGTCGCACTTTGCGCATTGAATTCAGAAAAATTTGCGCTATCGATTGAGTGGTTAACGCGCTCAGATACATTAGTTTCTATGCGATTCAGAACTGGTTGGGGTTTAAGCATAGTGCTTAGCTCCAAACGCAGTTTACGCATTTCATCCGCATTTTCCTTTTTATCCTGATCGACGCGCGTAGAAAGATCCGAAAATTGCAAATGAATAGCTTGTAGCGCTTTCAAAATAAGATCATTAGTCACATTAGCATTAGCACGCTCTCTGTCGGCATTCATGCTGCGACTATGATTACTTTCTACGTCAGAATCGTGATTTTCGCGCTCCGAACTGGTTTCAGGATTATTTGCCGTGTTAATGGTAGTCGTATTATCGATCATTGTGTGACTTGATGAATTGTCAATATTAGGATCCGACCTAGTTAGCGAAGATTGATTAATGCGAGATCGCATGGTACTCAATGATAATTCATCTTCAGACTGTGTATTACTCGCGGCATGTAGTGACGCGGGTAATTTATCATTATTCGCCTTAGTCGTTACGTCTCTCGTAACTGTGTCATTACTCGCAGAATTACACGCGCTATTAGAGTCAACAGGCGCGGTAGGTAATTGGCGAGCTGAAGTAGGTGGCGTAGAAGGTTTTTTCAATTTAGTGGGCGGTGTCCGCAAAACCTTTTTCCTGCCATTTTTAGGTGTCAAAAATGTCGAAAAATGTGCCTTTGGGTAAAATAAATTTCAGTACGTCGAAATTTTTCCCAAAATAAATGTTTCGAATTAGACCTTTGTCGATCCGAAAAACAGGTTTTTCCACGTGAATAGTACTTCCTTACGTGAAGTAAGATATACCTGACGTGAAATGATCGAAAGCAGATAGGACTAAGCCTAAAGCGCAAGAACGTGTACGTGGTTAGAAAAACAGTTAGGTAAGAACCTAAATGACGGAATTTCGTCGTCCGTTGAGAAAAATGATAAATCGTCGCCTGAGGGCTGACGTTTATAGAAAAATGAATATACGAGCGTGAGAGCTGCCTTCGTCGGTAGAGATCCGACGGAAATAGAAAAATAACGATGGCTTTACCACGATACACAAAATCTTTACCACGGACGCTTACTTAAATTGCGCACTGCCACGATCGCGGTCGATACAACAACAAAGGTGAACGAAATGTTACACATTTTTAGATGGCCAAAATGATGATTTTTGGATCGAAAAATAATTTTACGATGATTGATCAGCTCGGCTGTAGCTAGCAGCCTAAAGGAGGGAACGTCCAATGTAAATGTAGAGCCGCCTGTATCTACAAGAATCGACATAGGACCGGACTAGCATTACCTTCGAGATTTACCTAGGTACGTAGGTACTTAAGTCTACGCTTAGTGCTGGCCCCGATCGCGCGGCTCTAAGGCTTTCGATCTTTGGACCCTTACAGACCTTACGGCTTCGATCCCCTCAGCCCTAATATTGCTGGCCGCTTTTACGTCGGGTGATCTCAGCAGCTACGCCCTAAGACCTAAGGCTACCTACCTAGTCTCGGTAATTGCCGCGGAGGTCAGTTGACCTATCTCAAGCTCAAGTTGATTATTTAGCTTATTTTCAATCAGTGCCTGATTCGAAATGTTTTTGGTTCCTAATTTGTGTAGCACGCTGAACTATGAAAACAACAACAACGAGCTCTATGCTGATCAATCATCCTTAAAGATTAAATAATATTTTGATCAATTTTTGGCTTGAGAGATAAATTATGATTTTCGAATGAAATAAACTATCATACGGAATTTACCTATCAGTCCACTAGATGGGTGGAAGTCCTCGACGTAGGGATGGTGGCCGACCTAACCCTCGGTATAACCAAAACCACTGGGTTGGTTTTCTATGCTTTTATTCGACGAAGAACGCACGGCCTATAGCCGGGAAACAAAATACGCAAAAGAAAAACAATAATGTACAGTCGAAATAACCGGCCAACGAAAAAACCAAAAAGCCAGACTCTAAACTACAACGTTACGTTCACTGGCCTCAAGGGCCATTACAGTAAATTAAAGAACGATCAATTTAACATAATACTGAATCACTTTTATCTCAGATCGAAAGTTCTCGATTCACGTAAGCGGTATGCATTAAACAATTACTATTATCATACACTTAGCTCTATGCTACCGGACAAGTATCTAAATGTTTTTTATTATTGAAAATTTGGGGAAATAATGGGAAGACCGAAGGCATAGCCCACAGTGCACTATCATAGATAGCTACTAGTATTGGCTATGTTATGGCTATCGCGAACTGCTAAGGCAGGTTCGCCTACACGTGTAACTCTCGCAGTTACAGTATGTATATAAAAATTATGTAATAATTTTTATGATTTTTAGATCAAAGGATAGGTGATAGAATTTTCGCAAAAAGTAATAAATAAAAAGGTAATCACCTGTAATTTTTGCGACGAGTAATAAAATGCGGGCCGTCCACCAATTCCAGTCACTGCCTGCAGTATAGTGCACTTCTAGGCAATCTAACAACTAATTTATATACATAGAAAAAATATGCAAAAGAAAACGACAATCGAAGGCAAAAAACGGCAAATTAGCGAAATGCAGCTGTACCACGTAAAAGACGGCCAAGAAACTAAAACCAAAAAATACCAATCTTCCAGAAAAACGATGCTCAATATATTATATGACAAATGGATGTGTATTTAACGTTTTAACAATAAAATTTTGCATAGATGGCGTCTACATATAATATTGATATTTCCGTTCTTAACACAGGCTTAATCGGATTAGCGGTCATGTCGCCTATGTTTTATATGATAAGAAAAAGGGAAGTATAATAAATCCACAGGATAGCTCACATTGCATACCTCTCGCGGTACGTACGTGACTGAATTGCTAGTGGGATTAACGAGGGCGTAGTGGCTAGATCGCCACGGCGCTTCCTACTATCAGAATCGCGGTCTGACTAGCAAACATTTGCCTCTTTCAGCTAGAGCGCCGATTACGTATCTTGGCAAATATTTGACCAAAATTAGTGGTCAACGGCGTTCCGCTCGGTAGCGTGAAACGCGTGTAGATACACCATCTACAATATTCAGTTCAAAATTTTGCCACCTCCCAAATTCATGAGGCCAGTCCCGCTCCTGGCTTTGTATACCTACCTAACGATTAGGTACTACTCGTGGGCGTGGGGAGGAAAGAGGTTTGGGGTTATGCAACCCCCTCCAAGAAGACCGAATGCTCCCCAGAAACCCAAAATACCTCCAACAGAATTCAATTTTCGATTTTTTTGTTTTTTCGCAATATTTTGATGCCAATGGATAGTGATCGAAACATCAAAAAGTTGTATTTTTCGCCATACCTTTATTTTAAGACCAGTTTTTGACCTTTAAAAAAGCACTCCAACCCCCAGAATTTTGGTGCTGCCCGCCTATGTATGAATTGTTGAGTAAAAATCATATTCGTATTATTTTCATATATTTTACTTTTCTCTATCGGCTCCATCCCTGTGGTGCCTTACAGAAAGCTTGGAGAACAAAAAATTTATAGTCTGTTTCACACATATTTGGGCATGAATTTTAGGAATTTTAAAAACTGTCCAACAATAACCGGCAGATTGCGATTACAGCATTGATTTGATACATTATTACCGTAATCCGTTGGCTCACTTTTGAAAAAATCCTTAAAATTTGTGCCCAAACTTATGTGAAACAGACTATAATAGTCCACGAATCTTTCAAGAATAGACTTGTTCCTTTTGGAATGACTAGACTTGCATTCGGGAGGGTACCTATAAACCTGACAGAATGAAAAAGCGGGTTCGATAGAAATGATTAGATGAATATCGTACTCACATATAGACATGATTTAGGTACAGCAAAAAAGAAGACAATAAGAGCACAACAGCTGTGGAGTTCTAAGAGTATAAGCAAATGACTGGTGAAAAGAAAAACTTATTCTCACTCTGCCAATTTCTGGCGCTTTGCAGGAAAGTTCTAATTGCTAACATACGTGGGCAGCAAGAAAATTCTGGGGAGGGGGGTGCAATATTTTTTGAATGTCAAAAAATGGCCTTAAAAATGGTGGTATGGCAAAAAATCACCATTTTTCGACGTTTCTCATCAAGCACTATCCATTGTCATCAAAAAATTGCGAAAAGAAAAGAAAAAAATTTTAAAAATTGAATTCTAAAGGGGAGGGGGTATTTTGATTTCTGGGGGTGCATACCCCCAAACTCCCCCACGCCCAGGTGTGATTGCTAACCGGATTCGACCCTTAATTTTAGCCCCATTTCCTTCAGGAACCTTCCTTTTTTCTTTCTACAATCTGTTCCCCCGACCCCCATTAAGCGCCCAAACGCATTTCTCAATCAATGCTGCTTTATATGTCGTCACAACGTTAGCAGTGGAAGCAAACTAAAAAACTTGCACAAAAATGACGTCTCATTTCGCAATCTTCATTTTTTGCGTTCGTGTTATTTAATCTCGACTGTCTTCAACGCCCTCAGTCCGTTTCTTTTCAATATATAATTTTTAAATTTTAAAAACGAAAATCAGGCGATCAATCGTCCAGGCCACGTCCTTGTTAAATCAGCGGGCCACGCATATGTAAATTTTATTGGACCTCCAATCCAACCCAAATTAGCCGTTCACTTAATCGCCCAAAATTTTAAACCAGTCCTTCGGCCTGACGAATCGAATGCGGCAATCCGCCGTTTTGCGTCGTCGTTTTCATGGCCGTCGTCTGCTGCTGACCTGACGTCGTCGTCGACGACAAACGTCGCCGGGCCCAGCGGACCATCCGACCGGCCGGACCCGGCGTCGTCGATTGGGACACGCCGGACCAGGGCCGCGAATCGTAGCCGCCCGGCGGATGCGCCGACGTTTCGCTGTCGATTTTGATCAGCGGCGGGCGCTGGTTTACGCCCGTCGGTCCGTTTGACGTTGATCGATTGACGCCGATGCCCGACGACGACATCATCGGCGCTACGGGTTTTACTTTGGGAGAGGCGCACGTGGCCAAGTGATAGCTGTACTTGATCCACATCTTCGAAACGTAAATATTTTTTGACAATGCCTTTATTTTCGGTGTGGGAGTTTAACTCCGAAATGGTTCATGACCGCGGAGTCGTATTTACGGGTAGAGGGGACCGGGGGTCCTCGGCCGAAAAAAATTTTGAAGGGTAGGATAATGCATTGATAGATGGAAAAATTGCATGTCTTTGGCGTATGTACAATGTATAGATTTTCGGCGCTTCGCGCCAGGTGTAAAACGCAACCAAAAAAGGACCCTCTCTAGAGCCTTTTGAGTTAGAAAAAAATGTTTTCGAAAAGTTCGAATTTTGATATCTTAAGAGATAAAACATATCAAAAACGTCGAAAAGTGATTTTCCGATATATAAACCAATTTATGTTGGTCCGCTCCGCTTCAACCTCCCCCATTGGCAGGCACTACTGGGGGGAATGGGGGGGGTCCGGACCTCCTCAAAATTCTGAAAAACCGGAAAAATAGGACTTTTTACACGTTATTTTGTGTTATTTGGTGCTTAGACCCACCCAAAATTGTTGTTTGGTCCCCCCAAAATAGGAGGGCCAGCTACGTGCCTGCCCATTCGTCGAATTTGGATACGAATCTGCCCGACCGTACATGATCATGGGTCTCATCATGGGCAGTGACCAAATTTCTGGTGGTCAATCCTATGTACGGTTCTGAACCACCAATCCTAACGACCCCATTTGGTTTCATCCGCCTCAAAAGATTCCCATTCTAGAAGTTATCCACCTCATTATATTTAAATGTTTTATAAAGCAGCAGCACCGTCAGAAATGTCCAAAAATAGTTTTCTTGTAACAATTATTTGTCGCTTTTATGCCCTAAAAGGCAGTTTTGGATCCTCAAAATTTACAGTTTTCTAGAAAACCCAGGAAAATATGCTGTTTAAGCGTTTTAGTGACTTTTTGACCAAGGATATCAATTCGTAGCCACTCTTGATTATAACATCTTCAATTTTATTATCTAGAAAACAAACTTCATTGACGTTTCTGTGTCCTAGATAAAAGCATTAATCGGCAAATCTTATTGTGGACGCGACAATAAATGTACAGCTGGGAATTCTAGAGGTGACAGCCCAAAAATTTTTAGAAATTACTTTTTTGGGCTAAAAAACGCTTGATGCACGTCAAAAACACTGTTTTTGACATTTCGGACGATGACAGTTTTTTTCCTAAAACAAAAATATTAAAAAAAAATTTCGGAAACATTTGAAAAATGCGCCGGAAATTTGAGTTTTGAGCCAAAAATTAGCCAAAAACGCTTGAAAAAGCACACTTTTTTAATTTTAACGAAAAATCGACAACTATAATAAGTTACGTACTTGCACCAGAACCTCACTAATTATATCCATTAGGTGCATTCAATACAAGTTTCATCATGAACATACTCGAATATGGGGAGTAACCGATTTTTGGGGACTGATAGAGCGAAATCGCGAATAAGTAACAAAAATCAAATTATGGAGGTCTCGTCTCGTGGGTTTTGGGGGGTTCTCCGCATACGTGGGCAGCAAGAAAATTGTGGGGTGGGGGTGCAAGATTTCTCAATGGTCAAAAAATGGCCTTAAAAATTGTGGTATGGCTAAAAACACCATTTTTCGACGTTTCTCATCGAGCACTATCCATTGACATCAAAAAATTCTGAAAAAAACGAAAAAATTTTCAAAAATTGAATGCTGGGGGGTATGGTTTCTTGAAGGCAACACCATATATACATGGGATCTGGGGGTCTGAATGGGGCTAAATTACAAAAAATCGCAAAAAAATAGGAAAGTGCATATTTCTTGTCCATCTCGCCAACTATCTTGGGTCTAGAGGGGGAGGAAGCGGGGGGGGGCGGCCGCCCCTCTTAAATTCGCCACTCATATGTGCGTATAAATCGTCGTTTTGAGATTAATTCAGTTAAATGTACCAGGCAAGAAAATCCACTAAGCATCACAGAGCTCCATCCAATGGTCACTGACCAACCGGGACAAACGGAACGATTTTTGGCCATGACGGCCGTAACGTGGGGTAGGACCAAATCTAGCTTGTTCATTGTCGTTACTTTGTACGAGTTTGCCGCGAGGGCAAAGGCTAAAAATGTACCTAAAAAACGTAGAAAGACCGCGGAAAATTAGCCAATCCAGATTGCTAAGTTCTTTTTAAATTTACCTTTTTAGTGATAATCATACGTGGGCAGCAAGAAAATTCTGGGGGTGAAAGATTTTTCAAAGGTCGAAAATTTGCCTTAAAAATGATGGTATGGCGAGGAAAACACCATCTTTCGACGTTTCTCGTCAAGCACTATCCATCGGCATCGAAAAATTACGAAAAAAATTGGAAAAATTTCAAAAATTGAATTTTGGGAGGGGTATCTCGGTTTCTGGAGGAGGTATTTTGGTTTCTCGGGACGGGGGGATGCATACTCCCAAACCCCCCACGCCCAGGTGTGGTGATAATGCTCCACGAATGCTGCTCTGAGTAGTAAGCAGGAAGGTACACAATCCACCAACAATTTGCTCTCATCACCTTTAATTTATAATAATACGACGAGCATGCCATAAATTATATGTTTTTATTTTTCTAAAGCGAATTTTTTCGTCTCAAAAATTTTTAAGAATGAGCGCTGTGCATTCTGACAAAAAATAAGCAGGGTGGAAATTCTGTGTCTGGAATGAGGTGCATGAATTGTCAAAGGCCAATGAAGGAGAAAAATGGATAATATGAGAAACATAACGAATTCGGGACTTCATTTATAATCTATCCATTCTAAGAAAAATCGCGAAAAACGGAAATAAATTTTAAAAATGGAATTTATAGTGTCTGCCGGATGGGTCTTTCATTGAACAGTGCTTGAGTTAACCTTAATATGTGATAATAAAAGAGGTTTTACTCTAAAAATTTTTATAAACCCAAGGTTTTAGAAACAAAAGGTTTTTTACCAACGCCTTTATGGTATTACTAAATAATACATACAGTATGACGAAATAAGAGTATTTTGCATACAGTATGATACTCGTATTGTGAGGAGAGCTATCCATTTAAATATTTTTCCATGTACTTTCTTATTTTGGAGTTACGGTATATAAATAAATTCTAAAAACAAAATTTCCGACGTTCCACGAAATGTACATTAGTGTCTGGAACGTACATTTTTTTCATTGCCACTTAGACAGTCGTAGCCATACGTGGGCAGCACCGAAATTCTGGGGGTGCGAGATTTTTCAAAGGTCTGAAAATGGTCTTTAAAATGGTGGTATGGCGAAAAAACACCATTTTTCAACGTTTCTCATCAAGCACTATCCATTGGCATCAAAAAATTGCGGATAAACAAAAAAATTCAAAAATATAATTCTGGGGGGATTATTTTGGTTTCTGGGGGAGGGGTATTTTGATTTCTCTGGGTGGCTGTGCATACCCCCAAATCCCCCACGCCCAGGTGTGGTCGTAGCCTTAATGAATGATATTTTTATAAAATCTCTAGAAAAACAAGGTGGACAAAAAATTACGGATTAATTCATTAATTCTTGAATTTTTGCCAATTTAGAAAGATAATATTTCGACATCAGTAGTAATTTTGACAAAACCAAGATAACGTTCTTTGAAAATAATTTGGAAAAAGAAGAATTATTTTAAAAAATTATCGAAATCATTCTGATTTGGGCATATTTGTTTAATTACGCCAACTTACCCGAAATTAAGAATAATATTCCCGTCATCATAACTACCGTTATAACGCCTTTGAACAGGACGATTAAAATCAATAGGTAGCAGACGCATTGCAATATCATAGAAACTATTGCGAAAGACATTGCGGCGTAATGCGTGCCTAGAAACGGATAAATATTTTTGCGCTTGGTATATTTTACAGTTTTTTTCTTTTTGTTATTATAATAAAAAAAGTTTCAATAGATTAAGGGATATATTTAGCCTTTAAATCTAAAAGTTTTTTGCAATTCTTAGGATGATTAATTTGCCAATGACGTCAAATATCTATGAAGTTATTAGGAGATAAGTTTCTAAAATTTTTAGTAAATATAAAAACTGACTTTTATCACTATTTTCTAGTATTTTTTCTCATTGTCATTGTAATGAAACAAGTTTGAATAGGTTATCGGTTGTGTATTAAGTCCTTAGCTTTTAAATCAAAAACTTTCCTTGCAATTCATAGGTATGATTAATTTGGCAATGACGATGACGTCAAATATATATATATATATATATATATATATATATATATATATATATAAATAAATATATATATATATATATATATATATATATATATATATATATATATATATATATATATATATATATATATATATATATATATATATAGAGTTACTAGGGGGTTAGTCTCTAAAATTTTTACTCAATATAAAAACTGACTTTTATCACTATTTTCTAGTATTTTTTAGCGTTCTTGGGCGTATATACGTCCTCAGAAAAGATTCGGCGTTAGTTTTCCAATAATCTAATTTGACTGGTTTTTTTAAGTACGTCCTTAACAATTGGATAATCAATCATATTTGCATGGGAATAATAATACTCTAAAATGGTTTCTATAGCCCTTAAAAGTAAATAGAATAAATAATTTCGTTTGCGAAAATAATCGAAAACCGAAGACGATAAGTGTTTTATTAGACATTGAAGCCTGATTTGATCAAGCTTATCATATTCAATGATAAAAGTACGCACACATGGGGGTTAGGGGATTCAAACCCCTCAATAAAAAATAGAGAATTTTCTGCGTGATATAAGGCAAAACAGAGGCCAAAAATTGATGGAAATCTAAACTTTTCGGGCCAACCTAAAAGTCCTACTTGTTAATAGAAAAATGGTTATTTTGAATCAAATGTTCTGTGAGAGGTCTGGTTTGCGTGGTAAACTTGGTAATTTGGTAGTTCTGGTAATATTTGGTACTTCTGGTAGTATTTGGTACGTTTGGTAATTTTGGTAAGTTTGGTATCTTTGGTAGTTTTGGTAATTTTGGTGATTTCAGTGATTTCGGTATTTTTGGTTATTTTAGTTATTTTGGTAAATTTGGTATTTTTGATAATTAGCTGGCCCTTTCTAGGGAGGGAGAAGTGAGTAACCGCAACCATTACTTTGTGGCTTAACACAATGAACATAATATAGCTGAATAATATAATAAGATAATAACATGATATAAAATAATATAGCATCCTCCCAGAATGGGGCAAAAAGGTTTTTTGTCATTATTATCAACCAGGAAAAAATAGAAAATAATGGAAATGCGTTCAAAAAACTGTCAAAATACGTGTTTAGCATAGCCTAAAGCAAGAAAACGATGAATTTGCTGGCACTGAACTTGTGACGATTTTTGGATTAATTTTTTCAGTTTTTTTTAACTTTGGAAAATTTCGAAAAGTTTATACTTTTCTTCTGCACCAGAAATAATTCTGTCCATCAAAAAGCAATAAAAAACCGGTACTTTGAATATATAAACGAATTTTTGGGCAATGCTTGACAATTGAGAAAAATTTTGGATTCTGCCCCCCTTGTCAGAAAATTTTGGATCCGCCCGTATGTATTAGTCAGCGAAACAAGAATCATGCTTTACATATCTCAAAAACGATTGCTTGCACGCGTTTGATCGTCTTATCTAGCATTATGTGCATTCCGAAGTAATTGTGTGTTTAAATTAATAATACATTAAATTAACAATAAATTTTAAATTAAAATTAATAATAAAACTTAAATTAATGATAAATTTCCGAAATAATTCAGTACGTACTACTAATCTACCAGTTTTGTCGGTTGTTATACGCTTTGCTATGCTATCTGTTTGGTGTCTGTTTTATTTATTTCGTAAGCTTTCATGTTTTTTTGGTGTATTTATTCTGTATTTACTCCTGCTTACTTCTCTCGTTTCACTTAAACTCTTGCGCCTCGTAAAACCCGTAATTTCTCATAATATAATTTTGTGTGCTTTTTATGTACATGTGTATATACTATTTCTCGCGTCTTTTTGTTTCTTTTATACTAATAGCATGCCTAATTTATTTACCATTTATTTATTTATATATTTATTTTTATCTATTTATTAATTTTTTATTTATTTATTTTTTTCCATATTGATGACTTTCTGTTATCATTAATTCGGAAAATGTACATTAACAACAAAGGTGTTCAAAATGAACAAGAAGTACCATACCATATCGAGTTAAGGGATATTCAGGACTGCGTTATATCGTCGATTTTGCATAGATATTTTTAAGCATTTATTGTAGTGGAAAACCTCTCAAAAAATGAAACAGACTGCTTGTGTAACATTTTCGTTCAAACTTTCTCCGTTCATTTATATAAATAAACTAGACATGACAGTCACTAAGCATAGGTGCACAGCATGACCGATCTGGGAGGGGTCAGCTTATCCGGGGGTCAAAAATTGAGCTATTTTCAACCGATATGACCTCAAAAACTGGTATAAGCGCTAAAATAGCGTTAAAACTACGTTATTACGCAATTTGTGGTCAATTTGAAGCACTTCTGAAGGAAATTTATAATTTTTATCCGTTTCTTGCCTCCACTTTGCCTCATTTTTCCCTAAAAATTTTCCATTTTTTCATTCTGGTTGGGGGTGTCAGGACCCTCAAAGTCCCCACGTGCTTGTCTGCTCACTACGCAATTGATTGCTGCACATATGCAAGACTAGGCATATAACAAGAGGGATACGGTTAATCCGTTAGCTCAAAGTCGAAGGTTCTATGTCCTTTGTTATAGAGACCGCCTCCTTGAGCTTCTATTTAAAACACGTATTTCTTTAACCAGTTTTACATTTTTTACCGTTTGTGGCTGAAATTTAGAGGTTACTCACTTTTCCCTCCCTAAAAAGGGCCAGCTAATTATCAAAAATACCAAATTTACCAAAATTATCAAAATTACCAAACTTACCAAAACTACCAAAAAATACCGAAATTACCAAAATTACCAAAACTACCAGAAATACCAAACTTACCAAAACTACCAAAATATACCAAAAACGTACCAAAAATACCAAACTTACCAAAATTACCTAAAATACCAATTTTACCAAAGGTACCAAAGTTACCAAAAATACAAAAAAACCATAAGATACGTAATCTACGTAGGGTACAACCTACCAGAGCTACCACAAATACCATGAGAACCTTAGTAATGTCGCATACCAAAACTACCAAAACTACCAAAAAAACCATGAAAACTAAAGAAACTTTGTTCCTATGCTTAACTGTACAAGTAGGACTTTTAGGTTGGGCCAACTTTTCTGCAACAGTGCTTGAAAGTGATCAGAAACTTTAGAATATAATATAGTTTTTGAGTTTAGCATGAGTCGGTCAAAGAGCCAGACACGTAGCTGTGGGAGATATTGGAGGGGGGCTAAGATTTTGAAAATGCGATTCTTTTACAGAGTCCTCCAGGAAAACATTGAAATTTCTTGTAGCGTTTCTGAAAGACCGCCGTAATAGATTTTAGCATACTAGAATTATTTATTTTCTATATTATTTTTCTTTGAAAGATACCATAATTAAATATAGAAGCAGCTAAACAATTCTTTAGCACGGTCCGTCGAGCTTGAATATAAAGTTGAGAAATCATTCGTGTGGTCATTTTATACGACATCCTTTTTGAAGACAATCGAAATCAAAATAGATCTTTTAATTTTTTAAAAGTTTTTCTTCTCCACGTGAAAGCACGCTAAGAACTAATCAAAAACACTATTATTTTTATCAGACTTCAAACTTTATGTCCCTTAGATTCAGAAGGCAGCTATGCACGTGCCTGTAAAGAGCTTTATTCAACTTAAAAACTTTTGTAGTTGATCAATGCAAAAATAGCGTAAAAAGCTGCCATAGTGCCTACCACACGTGGGCGTGGAAGGAGGGTTAGGGGAGTATGTACTCTCTAGAAGGCCAACCCGCCTCCCCAGGAACCAAAATAACCCCCTCCCCTGAATTCAATGTTTAAAATTTTTTCTGTTGTTTTTTCGCAATTTTTAATGCCAATGGATAGTGCTCGATGAGATACGATGAAAAATTGTTTTTTTTCGCCATACCACCATTTTTAAGACAACTTCCCCCCACCCAGATTTTTTGTGCTGCCCATGTATGGTTACCCTATTTATTTTTCAATCGATTTCACCCACGTTCGCAAACAGGTCGATTTCCGTCCATTTACTACCGAAATTCTTCTGCATAGTTTTCCGAGTAAATTTTACCCTTTAACCTCACCAAATGTCTCTAGACCACAGGTGCTCAGCATAGCATAGCCGGTCTGCAGGTGAGACAGAAGTCAGGTCGGCTGGGGAAGAGACTGACCAGAGAGTTTTTTCAAGCTAAAATGGTTTTAAAAATTGTTATAAACGATAAAACAGCTTAGAAATAGCTATATGACAGGTTGTGTTTGATTTCAAAGCCTTTTATAAAAAAGTTGCACTTTTCGCCCGCTTTTGGCCTTAATTTTGTCTTATTTTCGCCAAAAAATTTCTACTTTTTTCCTTCTGGGCTCTGCTCGGTCACGCTCAAACTTGCGCTGCCTATGTATCTGGTTTCATCCCTACATAATACCGTATGGAGTAAGGCCTTCGTCATCCATATCATCCAACTGGCTCATCGAATACAAACAGCGTTTGCAACAAAGCGCGTCCATGTTGCCCAAATATTCAATGCAGCGGCGGGGCGGATGAGGGTGGCACATTTTGACCACTTGGGTCCACTCGTCGAAAACGCCGCTGAGGCATGTGCGCCAGAGACCTCCATTTTCGGGCATCACTACGGCACCGCTTATCAGTTCGGCGTTTGATCTGGCGCTGTCGCATTTGGGCGAGTAAGCTGTTGAAAAATTGACAGCAATATGCAGGCATGATCTTGGGGTTCACCACCCCCAAAAAGATTTTAACCCCTCCAGAAAATTTTTCACCATACATGATTTGCAATTTTTCAAACAATTAGTAGAAAAGGTACTCTTTTAAGCCTTTTTAGCTATGTATATGCTGAATTCGGCTCTTTGCGCCATATGCATACTTTCGAAATACTTTTTTGTTCTATTTACTCGAATTTTCTGAAATTTTCCGATTTTTGTTTTTGGTTCTACGCTGATCATCGTAAGAAACCAAAAATGATGGTTTCGACGCGCATCCACCATTCTTGAGCCAAAAAAAGCTCTTTAGACTTTCACTCCCCCTCCACAGAATGCCCATACTGTGCATGTCGGGTATCAGGTACCTGTCTGTTTTTAAACTTTTTATGACAAGAAAAGAAAGAGAATTTGAGAAAAAATATATGAAAATGGAAATTTTGACAAAAGCGATCGAAATGGACGCAACAGTAACACAGACATTTCGGGACGTAAATCTTCTAAAATTTTTGGCTAGGTGGGACCACAAAGCACGGAAGTCTCTGGGGTTAGCCGGAATAAAAACGTCTTTTTTGAGATAAAAAGCGATTTGTACAAAACACAACACGCCAGTAATGCTCATTTTTACGGTTCAAGCAATGCCCGTTCTTTCCAGGCCATAAAAACATTAGAAAAATTTTGGTTAAAAAAACTGTGATATTGAACAAAACTACAGTCAGAAATGAGTATATGATGCAAAAGGTCGAAAATTTGGTACTTTTGAGCCAAGTGTTAGTTAAAGCCGCTTAAAAAAGCACACTGTCAACGATTTTTTTCGGAAAATTGAAAATTATGGGAGATCGTATAGCTGTCCTGCGCGATTTCGTCGCTGTCATAGGTGGGCAGCACCGAAATTCTGGGGGTGAAAAATTTCTGGGGAGGGGGTGAAAAAAATTTTCAAAGGTCGAAAAATGGTCCTAAAAGTGGTTGTATGGCGAAAAACACCATTTTTCGACGTTTCTCATCGAGCACTATCTAATGGCATCAAAAAATTGGTAAAAAAGCAGAAAAAATTTTCTGGGGGGTATTTCAACTTCTGGGGGTGCATACCCCCAAACCCCCACGCCCATGTATGGTCGTAGTCATTCTAAGTAGTACAAAACCCTTAACCCCCAAGAATACACATGGCTCCGGCTTGGCTACCCACACCAGTTGACCATAAATGGGCAACGACCATATCCTGTCGGAGGTGGGTTCCGATGGAGCAAAGCCGCCAGAAAATAGCACTGAAAATTCAATCCTGGCTAATGTCGTTTGGGAGGTCCGTCAGATTCTCAGGAATTTCAGAATAGACATGCACGTGGACGAAACTGTGAGGTTTGGGAGGGTCTAGACCTCTGGGATGGAAAAGTGAAAAATTTTTCGAAGAAAATGAGGCAAAATGAATGCCAGAAAATTGATGAAAGTTAGAAATTTTCTTCAAAAGCTGCTTGTAATTGACCAGAAACTATGGAATAACGCTTTTTTAACGCCATGTTAATATTTATACCAGTTTTTGAGGTCATTTTAGGAGAAAAGTCAGTTTTTAACCCCTCCTCAAAGACCAGCTGACCCCGCAGCAAGAATTTTCTGGGGAGGGGTGCAAGATTTTTCAAAGGTAGACTTAAAAATAGTGGTATGGCGAAAAAACACCATTTTCTGACTTTTTCATTGAGCACTCATCCATTAGCATCAAGAAATTGCGAAAAAAAGAAAAATATTTTCAAAAATTGAATTCTGGGGTATTTTGATTTCTGGGGGGTGTTTCGGATTTTGGGGCTGCATACCCCCTCCAAACCCCCCACGCCCAGGTGTTGTCCTAACCCCCATACCCCACGCCCATGTGCAGTGACTCTTCCCCTTCTTCAGCCTAAATTTAAATAAATTCTAAGCCCTACCCGACGAAGAACGATTAGAGACGATAGTCGCCTGTTGCTCGATAAACGTGTTTGGCGCCTCGGATAGTCGAAACATCTTGATCAAGAGACCCTTGCCGTCGGCTAAATAAGCCACCGTGTCGCTTAGACAAGTTTCGCCCTGATTGGCCGACAGCAGCGCCGTCTCGTTCGCTATGCCGGCCAGGTCGTATTGAACGATTTCCCAATAATCGGAGAATATGCAAACGATAAGGGTCAGCGTGGTCGAAGCGGTCAAAAAAGGGAGGAATATACTGTAAAATCGTTTGCCGCAATGCCAATGCGGCCCCTTGGATTTCCAGGAGAAACACGAACAGTGTTGAAGCTTGTCCAATAAATTAGCCAACGTCGTCATAACGCTTTCATCAAAATGGAACTGTGCGAATAATACACCAGGCTAATTCGACCTTCAAAAAGGGAAAGTGAGAAATCAGTAGCAGGACTGGAAAGGGGAAATGAGAATAAGAAAAAACAATAATAAAACACTACAAAAAAAGTCGCGAGTTATGAAAAGTCCAATGCATAATGGCTGATAGTTTTGGGGTTTAATCGAACGTAATTTTGTGAGAGTTTGGAGGGTTAGACCCATACCTGGGCGTGGGGGGTTTGGGGGATGCGCAATCATCCCACCAGAAACCAAAATACCCCTACCCCAGAATTCAATATTTGAAATTTTTTTTTGTTTTTTTCGCAATTTTTTATGCCGGTGGATAGTGTTCGATGAGAAATGTTGAAACAAATGATGTTTTTTGCCATACCACTATTTTTAAGGCCATTTTTTGACCCTTGAAAAAAATCTTGCACCCTCCAGACCTTTGGTGCCGCCCACTTAATGGTTAGACCCTTTTAGATTCCAAGATGTTCCCGCAGATTACGGTAGATTTCCGAGTGAAATGTTTGATGCTTTTTTTGCCAATTAGCCTCATCGGACACCCTAGAATTCAGTTCTTGCTCGGGTATGTGTTTGCGACCAAATACAATACACTAGACCACCACACCTGGGCGTGCGGGGGGCTTGGGGTATGCACCCTCCCGAGAAATCAAAATACCCCCAGAAATCAAAATACCCACAGAATTCAATTTTTAAAAATTTGTTTCGTTTTTTTCGCAATTTTTTGATGCCAATGGGTAGTGCTCGATGAGAAACGTCGAAAAATGGTGTTTTTCCGCCATACCATCATTTTTAAGGCAATTTTCCGACCTTTGAAAAATCTTGCACCCCTCAGAATTTTCTCGCTGCCCACGTATGTATATCACCCTTCCTGGAAGAATCGTCAAAGTGTTCAAAATTAACAGCAAATTTGACTAATTTCTCATAATCTTGGCACACTGTATTCCGCACTCTTACCGACCGGTCATGTCCAGCCAGACGTGCACGTAAGATGGGTTCTAGATCCAGAAAGGCAAAAGGAAATTTTTCTAAAGAAAATACAAATTTTTCCGGAAGAATTCAAATTTTCTTCACAGAAAATGCTCGAAATTGACCACAAACAGTCAAATATGATAGTTTTACGCTCTTTTGACTAATACGCAAATTTTTAAGATTAGCTAAAACACACTTTGATGACCTATCTGACCTATATGGATGTTATGCTGCGGCATCTGATGGTCAGCGCATGTGTGGCTGTATGATATTTTAGATTATTTTTGAGTTAAAGTTTCCAAAGTTAAAGAATTCTTACTTATTCGTTTATGAATTGATACGCGGTCTGGCGCCCGTCTTTAATCCCTTGCTTGCAATTGCATCATCCTAAGTACACGTATGCAAAATATAAATAAAAAATGGAAAAAATAAATCGGTAAATAAAGAATAAATAGATAAATAATGAATGAATAAATCTAAAAATCAACATCACTAAATTATCAACATGGGCTTGGCAAAGGAGAGGGCTAAAGGGGTTTGGACTTTAAACCGGACGTGTTCTTAAGCGGAGTTGGGGTTTTGATCCCCCTCCAGAATGGCAACTGATCCCCGTAAAAGGGCTGCAACTCCCCTTCCTTCCCCAGAATTGTCGTTTTTTGTAAAACTTGATGTTGTAAAGTGGCTATAGGCCATTTTCAGCTAAAAAATCTCAAATTTCCGGCGCTTCGCGCCATATGCACATTTTTTGACTAAATGTTGTCCGATTTACACAATTTATTCAAAGTTTTTTCAAGCTCTCCTGTACGTTTTCATGTTCTAGAAAGAGCGATCATTGTCTAAAACTTCTAAAAAACAGTGTTTTTGACGTGTACCCATCGTTTTCCTGGCCCCAAAAAATAGCACTGTTTAAAAAATTTTTGGGTTCGCACTTCCCCCCAGAATTCCCATGCTGTACACGTGGTTTGGACCCTTAAAATTGAATTTTACGCGTTTTTTCCCTTTTTCTAATTTTAGCCCGCACCAGATCTCCAAAATACGATGGCTGCCTCTGAGGATCTTCTATTTTCAACCGGAAAATGAACGGAGAAATTATTGCTCAAAATTTTTCCAACAAAGTGAAAGAGAGACTACGATCGAACGAAACGCAATTTGTAAAACATACTAACCCTAACTAGCCTCGGAGGAACGTACGCAAACACGCAATCAAAATCGGCCATTTTTTACAATAAATTCATCCCGAAAACAAACCAGACAATAGATTAGCACAAGATAATGATATGAAATAATATCGTATACGTTGAATAAGGCAATCGTATCTGATCCTCACATCGTCAGGCGAGGCGATGTCCTGCTTGTTTTCTAATTATTGCACGTAGCCACGGTTACGAATTTAGCAAAAAAAACTTTATCCCGATGCTGACGTACATATTGACAAAAAATATAATACGTGGCGCAAATTTTGCCAAAACTCATCCAAAAAAAACGAAAAATTGATTTCTGGCGAATTATCGATTATTTACTCCTCAGCTCGGCTGACACAGGAAATACGTATGCATATAAATCGTAGCAATGAAGTACGTGCAAGGAGCTTTTATCATTCGAAAATTTTGAGGAACGAAGAAGAATAGAAAATCAGGCGATGAAGAAGCGTAAAAGGATTCCAACCGTCTTGAAAACAGCTTGAATCTTTTTACGAGTTTCCTGTTTTGGTACGTTCATACGCATAAAACCTGAATAATCTATAGTACATAAAAGTACCTACCCTAAAAAAAGCAAATTTGAAATACTGCATGAAGTAAATTAGAACTAGGGCCGGTACAGGGGCGGATTTAGGGATGGGGCGGGGGAGGGGCTGGCCCCTCCCCGTTGGCCCAAAATAGTCGGCGAGATAAAGAATGGATATGTAATTTGCAATGATTTTTGGCCGTCAGTGATCGTAATTTCTAAAATTTTTCCGGCGGATTTTACATATTGATGACATTTATTTACTTTCCTGGCGATCTGTTAACCATTTTTTGCTCATGGAATAGGTTTCGTAGCACTTTCCAGGGCAGAAACAAGTACTTCAGCATTAAACTTTTAAAACTGTTCGATTCGTGCCAAATGATCCAATACAAGAAAACGAGCAGTATCAAACTTCTAAACGTCATTTTGCTTGAATTTCACAAGTTTTGCCGGATTTTCGCTAAAGTGAAAGAAATTTAATGATCGATTCGCACAAAATTGTAGGAAATTTCAAAAGTTTTGAACGTCCGAAAATACCGCTATTTCGCACGTGAAGGGCAAGTTTTTGGACCCATTTTTGATTGTTTTTGGAAAAGTTGGATTACCGCCAACCCTCTTAGGAAAATCCTAGATTCGCCGTTGGGCCGGTGCGTAGAAAAATTCAAAGTTGAAATTAAATAATTATCCCGAAAACAGCGCCCTAACGCATGCATCATTGCCGTATTAGACAACCCGAAACGACGTCTGGCACTACATACAGGTACTTCTGTAGTCTGAAACTAATGCAGGCGTTCCTGCCTTTATTGCGGATGGATACAAATTCCTTGGCCGGCGAAACAGAAAATCAGAAATAAAATAGCCTGCAAGTCACCCAATTAGTGTTATGCGTGCGGATAAAATTTAGCGAGATTCGGCAGCCCAACCAAAATACTTTGGAACGAACAACTGGCAAGTAAATCAGCCATTCAATCGTAGTATACATGCCAGTCATATTTTGGTCAAGCCAAGAACAAACAAGCCATCATCATAACTATAGCAAAGAAAAATGCTCCGATGGAACAAAAAAGGACGAATATACTTCTCTATGCCTGAGAAAGTTGTAAAAAGTATCTGCTACAAATTGGACTTCCGCTAAAAACGCTAAAAATTGAAGTATAATCTGTGGCCTAGAGAAGGGGTTGCACCCATACGTGGGCATCAACAAAAATCTGGGGAACGGGTGCAAGATTTTGTCGAAAAATGGTCTTAAAAATGGTGGTGTGGCGAATTACAACATCTTTCAACGTTTCTTATCGAGCACTATCCATTGGCATCAAAAAATCGCGAAAAAAACAAAAGGAAATTTCGAAAATTGAATTATGGCAGGGGTATTTTAGTTTCTGTGAGGGGGGTATTCGGCCTTCTGGTGCAGGGGGTGCATGCATACTCCCCTCCTAACCCCTTCCCCTCCCACGCCCAGGTGTGGTTGCAACCCCGTCGTAAAAATTAATAAGATGAATAGATTATTTCTTGAAAAGAAGCGATCACTACATAATTAAAAATGACATTATGTGCATAATCACGCTAGCACGGCGGGGCAGCAATTGCATGCTTATCATAAATCATTTATCGAGCCTTTGACGACGATTAATTAAATATTAGTTAATTATAAAGATAAATTTTTAATTGATAAGAAACTAAATAGGTAATGACACACACATCAAAACTTCTTCATAATCTCGTTTTCTGAGTCATTGAAGAATATTTTGTGGAGGCATGTTTTTTCAGAGGTTGCAGAATATACATACTTAGATTTATTGCGTTTTTTAAAGGAAGTCCAATTTTTAGAAGATTCTCAGAACTTTCACAAGCATAGTCAACTTTTCAGTAGTCCCCTTCTTTTATGTTTCATAATGACGCTTAATTCCAATAATATCCGTCATTTTTTGTCCCATCGGAACATTTTCCTGTGCAAGTAACTCTACTTTTAATTAGCGAGATTTGAGTAAATCAGTCAGTCAACACATAGAGCAACGTGCCACAATAATGACAGCAGTCAAACAACGCGGAAGAACAAGATTGTTCTGACATTTGCATTATCTTTTTGAACAAGACAATCTTACCTGATTTAAAATAGATCAAATGTTTTCAGTGTATATTTTTCACAGCTGCTGGGTGTAATTCTGACGTTACATAGAACATTTTAAACAACTAAGCTTCCACAATGACACGAGAAAAATTTTGAAAAATTAAGCTTTTGTAACGTTCTGGAAATAAAGTTTATTTAAAGTGTGAACTCTGCGCAACTCCTGGGTGTAAAGAAAACATACAGTCAATCTCGCAACCCTGACAATATGGAGAACATATTTTAAAAAATTCACGTTTTGCAACGCTCTGGAAGTAAAATAAATGTTCAGTGCAAACTTTAAATCACTGCAATAAGTGGATATTTACGCAAGTAGTGAGTTCAGAGACATCTGACAGTCAGATTTGTAATTCTGACGTTAAGGAAAACATTTTGAAAAAATTATGCGACACTTTGGACTGAAACAAAAACTAATTTTCAGTGTAAACTGTATACACATACCTCGTGCGAATAAAACATACAGTCAGGATCGTAATCATACGTGGGCAGAAAAAATTCTGGGGGGGGGTGCAAGATTATTCGAAGGTCGAAAAATGGCCTTAAAAATGGTAGTTTGGCGAAAAAACACCATTTTTCGACGTTTCACATCGAGCACTAAATTGCGAAAAAAACGAAAAAAAAATTTTCAAAAATTGAATTCTGGGGTTATTTTGGTTTCCTCGGGGGGGGGCTACAAAACCGACAAAACTCACTACGATCAGGTTTGGTCGTAATGCTGACCTTACGGAGAACATTTTGTAAAAATTCATGTTTTGCAACGCTCTCGAAGTAAAATAAAGCTGTTGTGTAAACTACACATTAATCATAAATGAATAGTGCAAACTTCACACAACTACTGGGTGTAAGAAAAACTAACAGTCGGATTCGTGATTCTGACCCTAAATAGAACATTTAAAAAAATTAAGCTATTTCAACGCTCCAGAAGTAAAGTTAATTTTTAGTATAAACTTTAGACGGCCACCAGTGTAAAGAAGATTTGAGTCGGATCCGATTCAAGTCGGATCTCTAATATCACGATCAGCATTTATGAAAAATTTTGCTTACACAATGTCCTGAAGACAAACAAATATTAGATGGTAAACTACTCTACACCACTGTTGAGCATAAGTGAGCGCGCCCCATAACCGGAGAATTAAGCAGAAAAGGCAAGACAGAAACACGTTGAACACCCCTGATTTTTAACTTTACACCACCCGAAAAAGCTAGTTATTGATGTAAATAAAAACAATTTGTTGTAACGTGTACCCCTAAGAAAGAACTTAATTTTTATTCTACTCGACTTATTCCGACTTCACACTGGTAAAATTGGCACGAAAATACGGACAAAATGTATTTTTCACCATCCAGCACATTGTATTTGAATTAACTCTCCATTAAATGTAAAGACATTCGGTTTGAGCCAGTTTGTAGCTCTTGAATGGTAGTACGTTTGTATTTGGAAAACTTCTGTTCCGCAAAATATTTGAGATATTTACAAATACGGAAAAAACATGTTTTTCGTCTATATCGCATCCCTGATTTCGAACTTTACATTCTCATAAATAACTCAATATTGCCTTTTTCAAACGCGATTTACTGCGACGTGTGGCCTTTAGAATATACTTTACTTAGATTTTATTCAATTTATTTTAACTTATACGCGGGAAAGTTAACAGAGAAATCTTAGACAAAATTTGGTTTTAACATTTCCACTAGAGTGTGAAGTTTAAACCTCCAGATCTATCTCTATATTAAGTGTGCAAAAGTTTGCTGATAAGCCAAACGTAGGCCTTGAGTCGTGGTACATCTCTCCGTTAATAAATTTCTTGGCAGCCAACTGAATGCCCTAATTTTAACACCTGAGGTCAAAGAGGTGAAGGCGTTAAGCACACAATTTAGGTTTGGGGGTTTACCCGCGGTATCTGACTGACCCACGTTGTACTACTACTACTGGCTGACAGCAAGACATTTCTTTCTTTTCACAAGCATCAAAACCCTGCTCTCTGCGCCTGTACAAAGTATGATCGCAACAATTATTGATTTTTTGAAACTTCTTCATTTTTCCTAAGCTTACACTTAGATTAACGTGGGTGCTAGTAGTAGCACTCTCGCTTAGATCGGTATCACTCCCGTTTACTTAGGTTGATATACAGGCATTAATTTGGGCCGCACGCCGTAGGATTCAAACAATCGTTTTCTTTTTCTTTCTTGTATTACAGGGAAACTTGAATGCGTCTGAATGCATTTCACGTCAAACCTGCATTTTGGATTACGTGCCAACTTATGTACATACTTTTATTCTTTTAGCAAGATAAATTCCTATCAAAAAGATAAAGATAAAGATTAAGATGGCCAGTGATTTTTCCAAAAGATAGAGATAAAGATAACGATAAAATATAGAAATCGTCGAGATAAAGATAATCTTTATCTTTATCTTGCTAAAAAGATAAAGATAAACTTATCTTTTACAACACTAATTTGTTGATTTGTTTTATAATTCTAAATAAATTCTCAGAGTAATTTCGTAGAAATTACATATTAATTTCAGACATATCATAGGGAATTTCTTAATAATTTCAGACATAGACAAAGGATTATTAAATTCATAATTAAAATAGTCAGGTCAGTACCCCATCAGGCAGCATAAGTAGGTACAGATCTCTTATTTAATCAAGAATTGGCTTTCAAATATCCTGAAGCTATTCTAGAACCAAGTGACTCTATTTCCTCAATCGGATTCTAGACTTGTATTTCAACATGACAATTACTATTTCTCTCTCCCCTTTTCTATCACGCGCGAGGTCTCACCTCCTCAGTGGTTGAGCTCCTAGTGGCATTATGCAGTTCTTATTAATAATCTTGTATTAATTTTCTGATGTTTCTATTTTATTTGTATGCATTTCTGTATTTTTATGGTTAACTATGATAACATTTATCGAAAAATTTCGCTTTCATGAAGCTAAGCTTTTTTCCGCATTTTTGTCTGGTTTTACCTATTCATATTTAGCCCTGTCAGCCAGCGAATCGCATGTGCAAATATTTGTCAGTGGCACTTGCAAGCTCGTAAACAAGTTCGACAAAAATTAATAGGCGATACGTGCACACGTGCGGCAAACAAATATGTCAGCCCCGAATAATGGACACCAAAGGTCTAGCTCTGAATTATTATCTCGAAATTTTTTGCATATTTTATTCGCACTTCTCTGACACGCTTAAGGAGAGTACATAATTCGCCAAAAAGCCTATTCCAGCAGTTTTGCGTCTAGCAATATTGTTGTATCCTACTTCTCTACTGAATACGTTTTATCGAAAGCAAAAATAATTATCTTTTCCGAAAATGTAATGCGCCATAAAATCGAAGTGTTTATCGGCCTCAACGTTTACCTATATGCATATGTGATGTATATGTGATTTCAGCTTACAGATGTTCGATAAACGATTAATTTGATTTAAATTGACGACGGATCCAAGACGATTGTCCCTCAAAAAATCCGGAATCTTCCAAAAATACAGTATTTCCTATGCTCTACACTGACTTTTTTGCTTTAATGCGTCACTACATAATATTTTTCCTTAACATTGCTTGCATCAACGTAGGTAATTTGAAAAGAATTCAGGTGATTTCAGCACGTTTGCATCTTTTATAAAGTTCTATTTTATCGCTGAATGGTGATGTGGACACAACTGGCCAATTTTGGGTGTCACCTAGAGGACTTTTTGAGCCGAAATGACCTCAATGACTAGCGTAATGCTAATATGGGGTCAACACCGTATTAACCTACAATCGATCATTTTGAAGCACTTTTGCCGAAAATTTTGATTTTCTTTAGTATTGCTCCTTATTGCGCCTCATTTTTCTCAGATAATTGCCGATTTACAATTTCGAGGGTCTAGACCAGAAAAGACGTGGGGGGCTTCTGGGTCTCAACTCCCAGAATAGAAAAATAGAGAATTTTGTGGGGAAAAAATTTCTTTTGAGAAAAAAAAACGGAATCGACCGAGGGAGAAGGCAGCACCTTAGCTCTAAAATTTTCAAAGATATAACGTGAATAAAATTTGTGGCTAGTGTCAAATCACTACTTTCGATGTTTCTCATCGTGCGAAAAAACAAAGAATCTTTCGAAAATTTAATCCTGTGCGTTTATCGAGTTATAGGGATCCTTCGAATCAAAAGGGTCTGGGGCCAGTTTCACAATAGCGTCTTTGGCAAAGTCGACTCTGGCCGCATAAAGCCTACTTTTTCTTGCAAAAGTCATCTTAGAA
>JAVLUZ010000476.1:0-76860 GCA_036768485.1 Mermis nigrescens
AAATTGAATTGGAAATTGTTTTTGGTTACAAGTGGTTTATTAGGTTTGACTCTGAAGGTATACCGTAGCTCTATGGATAGGATGTAAAAGCTAAATTTTTTGAGAACACCTTGCACAGGGATCTGACTTGAAAACTCAAAATATTCCCACACATATGAATACGAATTGGAATTATCGACTTTCAAAAATGCGCAAAAAAAGTGATTTTTGGAACTTTTTGGAAAATTCCTATCAAGTTTCTGAATGATGCGAAAAAGGGATCTGGCCTCACTTGTGCTCTGCATGGCATAGTTCAACAAACCGTATGATATAATTGGTCATCTCCTCTTGCTTACTGAGAAAAGGGTGGTTTTAACTCCCGAATCCTCTGGTTTTTTACAAGCTATTCATATTAATGTAGATTCATGATCTGTCACTAACGTTCATTTATGCTCTTCTGAATTAAACCGGCGTCTTTTGCGTTATTTTGCTATGTAAGATGTTTATCTTGGTGGTGGGCATGTAATTCGTGTAGCTATTATCTCAGATTAATATCATTATTAAAATTTAGGTTAGCGTCGACTTCCTTGAGGAGAGTATTACGGCTATCGAGGATTTGGTTCAGTCGGTCGACATCGTTGCCTTCAACAAGATTTGATTTGCTCATGTTTGTAGCCCAGTGATTGTTGTGTATTGGATTTACTCACGTGAATTGCGCTCACAATCAGTAAATTTATTGTTTGCTTGCGTTCTGTTTTAAAACTCATTCGAAGTACTGAGCATACGCAAATGCACAGCACGATTGGTCGCAGGATCGTCTGCCAGAACTTGAAGTATTTGACCTAACTTACGGCCTGAAAAAACTGTGAGATAGGGAAAATCATAAATTGTGAAAAGAATACCTACCCATTTCAAATTGACAACGCGTATGGCCATTTGTGAATATTGATCCCCGTAAAATCGGTGTACCTCGAATTTTCGAAACAGCTCGCTCTACACAATGCTCCAAAAGGGTTCTGCTTTGTCGATTAAAATTTTAGCGTGTATAGATTTTTTTATTTGTTCGATAACTTTCGAAAAAAATTGTGACTGCCTGCATGTGAACTAAAGTGACACGAATGAGTATTCCTACACTAGGTATAGTCTGTCTCGCACAAGTTTGGGCATCAACTTTAAAAACTGTCCGGCAATAAGCTGACAGATTGCAATCATAGCATTGATTTGATGTATAATTATCGTAATCCGTCGACTGTCGGAAAAATTCTTGAAATTTATGCCCAAACTTATGTGAAACAGACTATAGGTAGGTTAGTACATTTATGCACGCGTCCATTTAGCATTGTTCAGCATACGTGGGCAGCAAGAAAATTCTGGGGGGTGCAAGATTTTTTTGAAGGTCGAAAAATGGCCTTTAAAATGGTAGTATAGCTAAATAAAAATACCATTTTTCGACGTTTCTCATCAAGCACTAGCTATTGGCATCAAAAAATTGCAGAAAGAAACGAAAAAATTTTCAAAAATTGAATTCTGGGGGTATTTTGATTTCTGGGGGGGTATTTTGGTTTCTGGGGGGGGTGCATACCCCCCAAACCCCCTCCCCACGCCCAGGTGTGTTGTTCAGCGCAATAGCAAAATTATCGGATTTTTGAATTTATTAGCCACCTTTAGCTGATTCACGTGGATTGAATTTAGCGCGTTTTTAGCATGATGCAATAAGTTGCCCCAATACGAAAACAGATGTTATTGCTCCATAGACTTATTTATACATATGTACAATGTAGGTGATGCCTTATAATGTAAAGGATACCTATCTCTTTGAAATATGGCTAGTTGCACTGCACGACCTAAACTCCGGTTCAAACGCCTATGGACGGAGTTTCTTCCCCAACGGGCACATGCCAATAGGTTGAGCCATTTGTTTGCGTTCTCTTGGCTGCGGCAGATCGGCGTTGCTACGTCATATTGCTGGCGCTGCTCGATCGTTAATTTTATTATCTAAGTAGTGACATATAACTTAATCCGATTTCACTTTTGTTTAGAGCACGGGTTCAGCTTGCAAAAGCAACGAAGTCCGAACAATGATCAGTGGCGGGTCTTCAAATCTGTACAGTTTGCAGGCTCTTACATTTTTAGCAAGGTAAGAATATTTTAGGACAATTTATTCATTTTATCTTTATGTTTCAAAAAAATCTGAGCCCGAAGTTAAAGTTATGATGACGTAGGTAATAATGACTGTGATGCACTGCACTTAGCAAAATAAGCATATGAAGTTTTCTTGCGTGGGCGTTGTTTGTATATTAGTGTTATATAAAACTCGAAGTATCAATTGCAGCATAAATACGTGACAAATTGAAATTTACTGTGGAATAAATTCAGTCAAGCTTTTTGCTGTTAGCAAATGAAATGAATCACCAACTCTTCATCAAGATCCAAAGCAGCCTGAGCAGACGGGGAGCACGTGCTCCTCTCCCTGAAATGAAATTTGAGAATAATTTTTCCTTTACTCCCCTTTGTTTTTTTGCCAAAAATCGCAAGGAATTTCACAATCATAATTAGAGTCTATGTAGTTTTTTGTGCTTAATAAAATATACAACTCGCTGCACAAATCGTTTTAAGCTAGTTGTTGCACTTGTCCGATCTCATTTTACAAAATTCAGACTTTTTCAATAAGTGTATCTCTGTTTGGAATCACCTACCTGATTTTGTAGTCTCTTCTCCAACTTACTAACATTTCAGCCAACATTATTATTATAGTCAAAAATAATAACTCGCCTACACGTAATTGATTTTCAAATCGGTAAAAATGGTTTTTCTGAAAAATTTCAAAAACAACTAAATCAATGACAGCTAGAGTAACATAAAACAAACAAAAAAACTTTACTCTGCCACTTCTCAAAAATTTTGAAAAATTGTGCATTATCTTGAAATTTCTAAATTGAAAAACGTCATCTAACTGAACATATAATCTATTCACAGTAGAAATTGAATAAAATTCATTAATTCTTAAAAATCCAAGTACTGTAATTTTTTATTTTATGAACAACAAAGAAGTTTGGTACCTCAGATGAAATTCCAGTGGTATGAAGATATACAAGGAAGGACTGTGGGCTCCTCCAAATATCCTGAGAGTGTTTCAAACTCTTTAACCAAAGATGTGAACAATTCAATGTAATCCTTTCTCTTCTATCAGACACATCACCAAATTCGTTTCCAATAACCTTCTTGAAACCGTTACAAACGGAATGACTCTGTGACTTGAATGCAAACACATCACAAAGCTTCTGACAGACTTTCTAGTAACAATCTCCTTTGATGTGTCCTCTTTAAAACCGAAACGGGATAACTAACTAACTTCCCCTTTGCACTGCAGCAGCATTCTGTGAATCTGATGATGTGATTCAAACTTCATCTTGCACAGAACTATCAGTAAGTCGAATGTTCCCTTTATGGGCTGCCTGGGTTGCTAGACTGTGAATATAGAACTAAACATTTATTAACTGATATTTTTCAATTGCCATCGTGATGGCCCACTCATCCACCTCATTTGTGTCAACGACGTGTCCAGAATGCTCAATTGGATGATGAGATTCCAAAGTTTGATATCGTCATGCAAACAAAGCAAAATCCCTCTTTTGGCGCATTCCACATAAGTCGTTCATGCAGATTAAGAAAAGTCGTGGGATCTCAGTTATACTACCGAGGCACGCCACTGGTGACGGAATGGAATCAGAGTAAAGAATTTTCAGTTTTGACTGACTTGGGATCTATCAGTCTCTGAGAAATTTTTCGATCCAATTCAAGAGAGTTTGAACAGTCCATAAGATGCCAACTTAATCAGCACTTCCAGTTTGTGTGACTACGGTATCAAACAGCCTTGCAAAAGTCGTATGTAGACAATGTCAACAGGAATTCCCTCATCTAGAAATTTGGTCCACTGATTTTTGCACTCAACAAGTTGTAACGCACATGATCTATTTTTTCTAAAACCAAACTGTTTTTCACTTAGCAGATTTTGCTTCTCTAGATAAGAAAGCTAAAGGACATGTTCATTATAGATTCCATTAATTTACAGAGAAGCCTTACAACATAAGGAAATTGGACGATAGTTATCAACTGATGACATATCCCCCTTTTTATGAACTGGGATCACAACAGCTTTACGCCAAAAATCGGGTATCTTTCCACTTTTGATAAGAAACGTTGAAGATGGTTTCTAAAGGTGGGAGACAACACTGTTTTCCAACTTTTTGATAAAATATGCACACAAGCCATCGGGGCTTGTGTGCATATTTTAAATATATTTAAATCTAGATTAATTGATGACGACTCATCCAAATTAGTTAGAGGGTAGGCTTAAATCGTCATTCTTATGACTCGCTCGTCGCCAATTGCTGTACGCTTTTATTCTTTCGACCGTACGTTTTATTATTCTATTACGTCCTTTGTGATTGTCGCGTTTTCAGTAATAAATTGTTTCAGTTCAGTTCGAGTAACTTAAGAATATGGTACTTTCAGAATACTAAGAAATAAACTTCAGAAAAGCGAATTTTTCGCTCAGTACTAGAATATGTTGAAAGAAAGCGCGGAAAAGAATTTCATCCGTCTATGAATCAATATCACAAAAGCTATGGGTTTCGTTAATTAGCCTCTTCTCGACCTAAGCAGGCATCTTCTCGACCTAAGTATTTGAAGATTCAGACAGCTGAATGCAGAATCACATGCAGGTACCAAATTTACGTCGACCTAAGCATCTATACATCGACCTAAGCATCTATAGAATAGTTTATTGGCTGAATTACATGGACAAGACATGTTACAACAAATACCAATACAATAATGCAAAGAATTATTAAATGAGCAATTTTAGGAAAGGAATTGTCAATAAATGCAAAAAATAACGCGAAATAAGTGAGTTTGTATGTAAGTAAAGCCAAGGCGTACAGGCGTGCACTTACATACGCCCTTTAAGAAATTCTAATAAATTAAACTTTGAAACCAAAACCCTAAACTGTTTAAAATTTCTGCAGTCAATCAATACATTGTGGCAATGTGTTCCAAATTCTAGCCACCCTGTTTGCAAAATCGTTCTTTCTACAATCCAAATGAGATTTTCTAATATACAACTTTATGTCGTTATTTGACCTAGTGCCCCTGTTAGGCGCAGATTCGAAAAATCTGAAACATAAAGCAACTGTCATAATTATCCTAAAAGCAAAAGTAAGGTCAAAATAGATCGTACGTGTTTCGAGTCTTTCAAGACCTAACAAATTCAATCGTTCGCTATAAGACAAATCCTGCTGTTGATGCCGCCAAAGTATTCGTTTTGTAAATTTACGTTGAACATTTTCAATTTGGTTGATGTCTTTTATCAGGTAAGGATTCCACACCACCGTGCTATACTCTAGTATCGGTCTTACATAAACTTTAAATGCTTTCACCATCAAATCAATATTTCTGGAAATAAAAGGTTTTTGTATCAAAGAAGCAACTCTGGAAGCTTTGGATGCAATATTCACACAATGAATGCTAGAGGACAGGTCATTACTAACAAAAACTCCTAAATCCTTGATAGAAGCTTCTGCATCAGCTAGATCTTTTAAGAAAAGGTTATAGATGTTTTTAGGGTTGCCATATCCCAAATACAAGGTTGCACATTTGTCATAACTTATTTGCAATTGCCATTTTTCGGTCCACCCATGCAATGAATCAAGGTCTGCTTGCAAGGGTCTGAATTCACGTGAAAAATTAAATATTTTCAAATCATCAGCAAACAGCATGATATTGCTATGCTTGATACCATCGACCAGGTCGTTAATGAAAACCAAAAATAATGTAGGCCCTAGCACACTACCCTGGGGAACATCACGAATTACCGGAATAGGGGCTGAACGAAAACCATTTATTTTCACCTTTTGTGACCTACCCATCGAAAAAGCTTTAACCCAGTTGAGCAAGTACCCGAGATACCTAACGATTCTAATTTCAATCTTAGTTTCGATCGATTGGAACATGATTGTCCAAAGGTTTTGTCCACAGGTTTCTGCACTTTAAAAGCTGAGATGTACAGGATTTGTTCTTCAGAAATCCAAATTGTTGCTGATTTATTAAATCACTCTTGTCAAAATATTCCAGGATGGCATTATTGATTATTGATTCCATAACTTTACACAAAACACAACATAGAGATATCGGCCTATAGTTTTCAACTGAGTGTGGATTGCCTTTTTTAAAAATTGGAATTACTTAAAGCTTCTAACCACAAACGTGGAAGCATACCAGGACGATATGATACCTCAAAAATAGTTGAAAGGGGTTCAACTAAAGCAACTCGAATTTAATTCAAAAAATAAGCTGACAGCCCATCAGGACCAACTGAGTGAGTGGACTTTATCTTATATAAAACTGCAGCAACTGTGCTATGTTCAAATTTAACTATAGGCCGATAGTCTACCTCAATTGAATTGATATTTAATGGTAGAATGCCGTTATCAATAGTAAAAACTGAACCAAAAAATTCATTGAGAGCATTAGCTTTTTCGGTTTCATTAGAAAAAACCTGACCATTTGATTTACATCGACCTAAGCATCTATACATCGATCTGAGCATCTATACATCGACCTAAGCGGGAGCGACTTTCGACCTAAGCAGCTTAAAAACATCCTTTTAGATATACTAAGCCTAATCCTAAGTATAATTGAAGCAAAAACTTAGATTTTTGTGTATCTTGTCAAGTAAAAGCGAAAAATCATACAAAAAATATGAAAATTTTTTTAATTTTTTCTATAATTTCAAACAGCTTTTGCGCCTTTTTTCTTTCTTATTCATTGCTATGCTTTCACCGCAATTTCAGCCCATATTATTCATTTCTGACAAATGTGTACGTCTTGGATCGAGCCCTTTATCGTCCCACCCAACACTCACATAGAGAGTTGCCTGCAATTTTGCAAGTATGGCTCAGATTTCCACCAAATTTTTTTTCCACGCTTCAATTTATCATGTTCTACCATTTTGGCAAAAAAATTTTGGCACTCCATATTCGTTTTGCTCCTTTTCTAAAAGTACCATATTCTTAAGTTTAGCCGTTCAGTTCAGTAGTCCCAAGCACCGCTTTTTTTACCCAGCGATTTGGTTGACATTATAGACCAGACCCAACATTTTTTTCCACTTTTTCCAACCTTTTCCACGTTTTTTTGGGAGGTCTTAAAACGTTGAAAATAGAGCGTCTGTGTTAAAAAATCAGTGTTTTTTAAGTAGAAAATCCTACATATGTTATAAGCGGGGCAGTGATTATTTGCAGTCAACTGCAGGTATATAATATAGCACACAATGTAAAATTATATGCAGTCAAAAAGCAGCGACCTAGACTTCAGGTAATATCGCACACAATGTAAAATTATATGCAGTCAAAAACCAGCGGCCTAGACTGCAGGTAATATAGCACACAATGTAAAATTATATGCAGTCAAAAACCAGCGGCCTGGACTGCAGGTAATATAGCACACAATGCGACATTATATGCAGTCAAGTTGAATGCTTATTGATATGGGAAGCTGGCGCTTTGCTCGCATTTTGACCTGTAGTAGTTGGTTTCAGAGGGCACTTTCATTTGAAATGGTCTGGAAGATCTGCTTCCTCGCTAGAGGATCTTGGCTAAACTTAAGAATATGGCACTCTCAGAAAAGGAGCAAAACGCAATACGGCATGCCAAAATTTTTGTCCCAAATGGTAGAACGTGATAAATTGAAGCGCAGAAAAAAAATTTGGTGAAAATGTGAGCTATACTTGCAAAGTTGCAGGCAACTCTCAATTTGAGTGTTGGGTGGACGATTTAACGGCTCGATTCAAGGACTTACACATTTGTCAGAAATAAATAATATGGGCTGAAATTACGGAAGGAAGCTTATAGCAATGAAGGATAAAAAGAAAAAAGGCGCAGAAACCTGTTCGAAATTTATAAAACTTAAAAAATTTTCATATTTCTTTGCACGTTTTTTTCGGTTTTACTTGATAAGATATACGAAAATCTAAGTTTTTGATTCTATTATACTTAGGTTTAGGCTTAGTATATCTGAAAAGGTGTTTTAAGCTGCTTAGGCTCGAGGTCGCTCCTGCTCAGGTCGATATATAGATGCTTCAGTCGATGTATAGATGCTTAGGCCGATGTATAGATGCTTAGGTCGATGTATAGATGCTTAGGTCGATGTATGTGTAGATGCTTAGGTCGGTGTATAGATGCTTAGGTCGATGTATAGATGCTCAGGTCTACGTAAATTGGGCATCTACATGTTGATTCTGCATTCAGCTGTTTGAAACTTTTAATACTTGGGTCGAGAAGATGCTTGCTTAGGTCGAGAAGAGGCTACTTAACAAAACCCATAGCTTTTGTAATATTGATCATAGACGGATGAAATTTTTTTCCGCGCTTTCTTTCAACATGTTCTAAGTACTGAGCGAAAAAAATCCGCTCTTCTGAAGATTATTTTTTAGTATTTTGAAAGTAGGTACCATATTCTTAAGTTAGGCTCCGAGGATCTTCTTTGCGCTGCATGGGTAGCAGCTTCAATAGCTGCCCAGTCACCCAATACCAAGCCCAAAAAATTTTTTCATTCCCCAAAATTTAGTTTGACAAATAGACTAAAAAGTTGGAAAAAAACTGTGGTCCCAAGCACCGTTTTTTTCCCAGCGATTTGGTTGACAGACCAGACCCAAAATTTTTTTCACCCTTTTCCCACGTTTTTTAGGAGGTCTAAAACGTAAAAATAGAGCGCCTGTGCTAAAAAATCGGTGTTTTTCAAGTAGAAAATCCTATGTACCTACACATGTAAGAGAGGTCTATTACGTTCCGAGAGTGCTTAAGATGGGGCTGCTCCAATTCTCCTTGAATGTTCTTATACGAATTAACATATTTGATAAGGCAATAATTTTAATTATCATAGAAGGAATAAATGTATATAACACAGCACACGTCAGAAACTAATGACTAGGTTTGCTGGAAAAAGAGATTATCACACATCACAAGACAACTATGTACAACGCGCCGAGTCGCTCTAATCTAACTAAACTAAACTAATCGCGAAAAGTTTTGGTGAAAGTATTCTGTCGAAGGTTTCTTAGAATAATTTATTTGAATTCGGAATTTTATGGGTATAAGGGTTGATTATGGGTGTGTATTTAAAATGAGGTTTGTTTATTTCATAAGATATATTCACCTTGATGCATTGAAGGAATTTGTCTCGGATCAGGTCCAGAAAATTAATGATTGTCTGATTTGTGGGGTTTGAATAGTTCTTCTGGGAAGATTTTAGTATATGTTGGTTCTTGGCCAAAAGTAATTTTGAACGAAAGATTTGGATTATTCCTGGGGGCAAATTCCATATGATTTCAACAGAAGATATGTGTATTTGATGCCGCTATTCTGTTCTAGCATTTGTTGCTGTTTCTATAAAGTTAATATGATAATCGTTTGGTCGTATTCCATACGTAAGAATAATAATAAGTGCAAACTTATTTTAGGTGGTGTGAGGTTAGAGAATTTCAAGTGTTTCTCGTTAGGATTAATTATTTGCGTCATTGGTTTGGCCTTTGGGTAAAATTAGGAAAGGATTTCGACTTTTGACTAAAAGCATTTTCTGTAATTCAGGGAAAAAGCGGAAATGCGTGATATTTTAAATTTGACGAACACGAAATATGCATACGAAATCTTAATGTTTAGCCTACATTAGTAAAGCAAATATACCTTGAAGTTAACATGCGCGAAATTATCGAATTAAATATGAAAATAAGACTTAAAAAATCAGCCTTTGGTGACAGATCTCTGATGCACTTTTGTATGAAAATTCCGCGCTCTACTAGAAATATCACGATCAGTATACGTTATTTCTGTTGAAACTTGAAATTCCTTCTTTAGTAAAGCATTTTAGCCGATTCTGAAGTCGCTTTTGACAATGAAAACTATAATTTATCAAATGGCCAGAAGTGCCAAAAAATTTGAAATTTTAGCTCTCTAAAACGCATTTTTGCATTACAAAAACTAGTCAAATCCGTGCAGAAGATAAGGATTTTCAATCATAGTGAAATTCTAGACCAGATTGTCGATAAAAATGCTGCAATTGGCGCGGCGCGGCTTAAAGATTAATTGCAAGTAAGAATTGAATCAATCCAGCGAACTTGGCGCCGGAAAATTTTTGAAGTTTTACCCAGTGATCGGACCGAGGCCTCGGCCTCGGCAAGCCTCGGCGTTTTTTGGAGCCTCGGCCTCGGCGCCGAGGGCGAAGCTGAAAAGTGCCGAGGCGCCGAGGGTTAAAATCAAATTTGAATAAGTTTAATATATCCGTTAAATATTAACTATTTAGAATGCATCTGCAGTACACAGGCTGTTTCTTACCTATTGGCTTTTCTTATGGTTTTAGGCGCGTACCCAGTTACACCAAGTTACATACAGCAAAGTGCCAATTGATATTCATATGATGACTAAGTTTTATTTCTTATGCTCGCTACATGGATCGGAAAGTACAGTGCAGAGAAAATAATTGTAATATTAAACACTTTATCTAACTAAAATAAATGTTTATATGTTTATTGTTGTTAGCCAGAATTCTGATTTTAATCTGATGAAGCAGATAATTCATCATCAAAATCTAGATCATCTAAATCAGAGTTAGCCCCATCCATTTCGCCTTGTTGTGCTATCGCGTCATCGTCGTCGTCATCGTTTATCAGATTCTTTAAAGTCACACTATTATAACCAACTGCTTTGAGATAATGCTTTACAAAAAGGAGTTTTTGAACATCTGTCTGTCATTCATTCACCACAGCTTTTCTATTCCTTCACCGCATTGTCATGAATTATTTTTATTTTAGAGGTTTTGTGTGTCAGTATCACTGATTAAGTATCCTACCGACCTTCCTGCATAGCATATACTTCCTATTTTAACCCTAACGTAGAGCTCAGGCTCGTATACAGGGGGATTGGGGGAAAGTGCCCCTTTCGAAATGAAATGTGAGAATAATCGCGAAAGACTTTTCGCGCTTCGCGTTGAATTTCACAATGATAATTTGTACAACCAAAAGCGTCTTTTCGCTACATGGAGCGGAAAGTACAGTCGCTACATGCAGAGGCGGATTTAAGGGGGGCGGCCGCTCCTCATTGGTCAAAATATTTGGCGAGATAACGATTGGATATGCAATTTGCAATGATTTTTAGCCGTCAGTGACCATAATTTCTCAAATTTTTCCGGCGCTAATGACATTTATTTACTTTCTTGGCGACCTGGGCCCGGTTTCACCATAAGTTTACGACTCCTAAGAGTCCTACGAGTTCCGTTTTACGGGAAAATCGGGTTTCACCATCTTTTTACGACTTACGAATTACGACTACGAGTTAAGAGTAACGAGCAACGGGTTAAGAGTTCGTATTACGAGGGTTTCACCAGGGTTTCCGTAGGACTCATAAAAACTTATTTTTTACGAGTACTTTTTGGACCTTTTTACGAGTACTCGTAATAAAATGTATATCTTTTCTGTGGCGTATGACATTCTTCGTTAGTCATTGTCTCTGTTCTAAACAGCATAATTATGTAATTAATTGCAGATTTTATGCCGCTCGATAGAAAAACATAGAAAGTGTTAAGAAATGTTTGGGATTTAGTCAACAAGAATTAATAAGCTTCTCAGAAAATTTATTTATAACTTTAAATAAAAATGAAAATAATAATATTAGTAATAATAGTAATGACGAAAATAACAACAATAATAATAATAATAATTATAATAATACTAATAATAAGAATATTACTCATACTAATAATAATAATAATAATAATAATTATTATTATTATTATTATACTAATAATTATAATAATAATTATAATAATAATAATAATTATTATTATTATAATTTATAATAGAAATCAATTAAATCAGATTCAGAGACGTTATGAAGCTAAAAGTATATCGAAGCGTATTATTTCAATTTTCAAATTTAGGAAATCATTCTTAGTTGTCATTAATACGTACATAAAATATGCAGTCGGCTCTTTTCCGAAAAAGTGCGATGTTATTCTAATTTTCAGAAATCTAATCAAAAATGTCTGATTTCCGCAATTCATGAAAAAATGTTTAAGTGATTGTAATATTTTTCATAAAAAAGCTGCGAACATTACTAACAAGGGCTAAAGAATTAAATTTCGAATTACTACTCAAGAATGCAGCTTAAGAATCGAATTTTATGGGATTTCTCTCAAACATTTTTTGAAAAATATACTATTGTTTTAATGCTAATCTTCTTACCCTTTACATGTGCTGCCAGTATATGTATTATGTAGGTGTGTGCACGAAAGTGAAACAAATTGAGAAAAAACAAATCAGAAAACTATTTAAACGCACTAGTCTGCCACTTCTTTACGAGTCCTATGGACCTCTTTTTGATCCGTGATAATATTACAAAATTTACGAATCTTTTCACTCGTAACATTCGATCGTAATATCTGGTGAAACTGCCCAGCCGTTATTCGTGAAAAAACACTCGTAAAAAGTACTCGTAGAACTCGTAACTCGTAGCCCGTGGCTCGTGAATCTCAGTTTTTGGTGAAACGGAAATTTGTAGCACTCGTAGCCCGTACTCGTGAAAACGTCACCCGTAACTCGTAACTCGTAGCTTTGTGGTGAAACCGGGCCCTGGAAGCCCTTTTCTGTTCATGTAGGTTTCAAAACAATTTTAACAGCAGAGACAGTTATTTTTGCATAGTTTTCTTCTATTTTCAATAAAAAAATTTCAATATTTCGCATCAAATGCTATAAATACAGGAAATCAAGCAGTAAATCATGCTTCTAGACGTCTGTCCGCCTTGATTTTGCAAATTTTTCGGCGCTTCACGCCAGATTTTTGTTAAAGTCTTAGAAATTTAAGGATTTTTTCGCTCAAAATTGTCGAAAATTCTGAAATTTTAAGAAAAATATGACTTCAAAAGTGATTTTATGTAAAAGTATACAATGTAAAACACCGAAAAATGCTATTTCGCGCGTTAAGGGCAAAATTTTGGACCTGTTTTTGACTTTTTTGGAAAAGTTTGTATACCGCCCCCTCCCGCTACTGGATGGATCAGAAAGTACAGTAATTCTCGCATTCGTCTGCTACCATGAAACGTTCAAAAACTCTTTTTTGTAAAGCACAATCTCAAAGTAGTTGGTTAAAATAGTGTTACTTTAAAGAATCTGATAAAGGCTGATGACGACGATAACGCGATAGCACAACAAGGCGAAATAGATGAGGCTACATAACTTTGATTCAGATGATCTAGATTTCGATGATGAATTATCTGCTTCACCAGATTGAAATAAAAAATTCAGGCTAACACCAATAAACATTTGTTTTAGTTCGATAAAGTGTTAAATATTACGATTATTCTCTAGCTCATGTACATACAAAATATTATAAGAGTACTATTTATGGGTATAGGTATATAAGCTTGACCCTCGGCATTACCCTCGGCCTCGGCCTCGGCCGAGGCAAGGATTTTAAGTCGCCTCGGCCTCGGCCGAGGCCGAGGGTCCACAAAGTACCAACCAAGCCCAAAAATTTTTCTATTCCCCCAAAATTTTGGTTGACAAATAGACCAAAAAGTGGAAAAAAACGGTTGTCCCAAAGCACCGTTTTTTCTACATTAGGGGTTTCTGTGAACCACAATTTCGAGGTGTGGAAAAAATTTTGGACTTGGTTTGCATTGTGGAAAATTTTTGTAATGCAAAAATCCCATCTAAAAGGCTAAAATTCTTTAATTTCCAGGGCTTTTGCAAGATTGATTTATTTTAAGTGTTTTTTATTGATGTTTCCGGCTCGTCACGCCGATTACAGCACTTTTATCGACAACATGCTCTAAATCTTCACTATAATTGAAAATCTTCAACTTCTGAACGGAATTCGAAAACTCTTATAAAGCAAAAATGCGTTTTAGAGAGCCAAAATTTCGAAATTTTCGGCGCGATTGATTTAATTTTGCATTTGTTGTGATCTTATGGCCGCGCCGCGTCGATCGCTGCACTTTTATCAACAGATTGTTCTAGAACTTTAATATGATTGCAAATTTTTATCTTCCGCACGGATTTTGGGACAGTTTTTGAAATTAAAAAATGTTTTTTGGGGTAAAATTTCAATTGCCATTGATGTTTAGGTTGCGCCACACCGATTGCAGCAATTTTATTGCAAAAATGTGTATTAGAGAAGTGAAATTTCGGAATTTTTCGGCGCTTCGCACTATTTCGATAAATTATTGAGTCTTTATTGTTCGATGAGACTCCAGAAATCTGTTATAGTGCTTAGTGAAGATCTGAAAATGCAGTTTTAGGAGATAGAACATATTGCTGATCGTTATATTCATTGCAGTACACTAAATTTACAATAACAAAATGTTCACAAACTCGTTTTGGGTCTCATCATTTACGTAGGATGGACTTTCCGCAAAAACCAACATAGGTTGTTTAACATGAGCGCTCAATTTTTAAATGCTTCTCAGACCCTCAAAATGTGAACCAAAATTTGGAATGTGGCAAAAATTTAGTTATGTATGGTATAGATTGTGAATTAAAATGCTTTTTTATGAAAGATTAAGTTAAAATCATGTTTACTTTGATGTGTTCAGTTGAAATATCGTATATTTGGACAAGATGTAAAATCGCCGAAAAATGGGAAAAAATTGTGAAATCCGGAAAATAGGAAACGGAAAATAAAAAATTTTGGAAAATCGTCGGAAAATGGAAAAATGGGTAAAGTTCGGAGAATGGAAACATAATAACGGAAAATTTTTCATTTTCCGCTTTCCACCATTTTCTATTTTCCGGATTTTACCCATGTTTCCTAGTGTTAGGCGATTTTCCATCTTGACCACGGATACGAAATTTCTACCAAGGACATCAAAATATCCACGATTTAAGCATAGTCATTCATAAAAGACGCATTTTCAGTGAATTATTCAAGGATATAAATTTTCTGTTTTCGTTTTCCCAGATTTTACCCGTTTTTCCATTTTCCGGCTTTTACCCGTTTTTCCATTTTCCATTTTCTGTTTCGAGTTTCACCTATTTTCCATTTTTCTATTTCCTTTTTTCATTTCCGAATTTCGCCCATTTTCCATTTCCACCGGATTTTACCCACACCCCCAAGCGCGCGGTTCAAATACTCCATCTTTAGTCATGAAACAACCTAAAGCGTATTTTTCATCTACGTCTTTGTTCTTCTCAGGTTTTCTTAGAAAATGTGATTTGTACAAGAAGCAAGAATGGCTGTAATTTTTGGCTACGATTGAGTAATGAATTTGCTGATGAACTTTGGCTATTTTTAGGGTCAATTCAGAACCATATTCGGCTGATTTTATAAAAATTTTAAACTTACAATTTAAAACCACCCCAGACTCCCCAGCTCTAATATAGATAGTTTCCATTGGACTCTCACCTTACATATTTAAGGCATCGGGGCAGCGAAATTTGCAAACCAAAACGGTACTTCTACAGAATAGCAAGTGTTACGACGTCATCAACAATAAAAATGTTATTTATAAATGATATTCATAATTGCAATGCAATAGTCCCACTTTTTATAATGCGATGGTCTCTACTATTTTATTTAACAGTCGACAATGCATAAATAGCTAATGCCTTTAAACTAAGCCTAAGGATAAAAATGAAACAGATTATTATCAATTATTTTAACAATGAAAGTTACCATTCTGGAGAAGTGCCACCAAAATTCATCCTTCAACCAGACAAAGACGAAAAAATATTTATGGTCAAGAAAAATATACGAAATTTGGTAAAACACAAATACATGATAAAACAGCAACTCAACAAATGGACATACAGATCACGGAGTGTGATACTTTGATTCCTTTGGTTCCCCTTACGATTTAAACAATTTTATTCGTGCCCCCCGCCGAAAAAAATCCTGTATATGATTCTGAGCCTGAGTGTTGCTTTCGATCAATTTATATTAACTTTTGAAAACATGTATTAGACACATTGATATAAAAAGTTGTACGTCGATCGGAGCAACTCTAAAGCTTATGGCGATAATGCTAAAGCCTCAAAGTTTTGCTGTTAAATTTGTAGCTTCACTAATAATAAGTCAATTTTTCAATAGTTCGTATCTAAATGCGAATTTTCCGCTTAGACCGCATTCTACAGGTTTGCCATTTACTAACGATGCTCTTGATTTTCGCTTGTCTAATAGCGTTTTTTATCAAAAATCTTGAAAGCAATGCTTAGATTTACTCTTACCATAGTCTTTTCGATCCCTCGCTATTAATAACTTATATTGTAAACAGGCCTGTATTCAGGATTTTGTTCGGGGGGCACGACCAAAATTTTTTTAACTTGAGGGGGACCAAAGGATGGATTTTGGTTTGCAAACTTTGCTACCCGGATACCTTCGATACGGTGAGAAGAGAATCCAGTGAAAACCATCTCTTTCGGGGCTGGAAACCATCTCTTGTGGGGCAAAATACGCTTTGGGTTATATGAAGACTAAAAAGGAAGTGTTTAAACCACGCGCTTTGGACTAAAAAAGGCTCTAATTACAATTGTAAAATTAGGCGCGAAGCGCCCAAAATTTTTGCGATTTTGTCTAAAAAAGCAAGGGGGATAATGGAAAAAATCATTCTCAGATTTTATTTCGGGGGGGGGTGGTGGCACGTGCCCCCTATCTCCCTTGGATACTGGCCTGATTGTAAGTGTGACCTATTCTTTTTAGGCATTTTAATTAAGGAATGGAGCAAAACTTGCCGAAATATATGGCTACCGTTGCTTAGTCCTGCGATATGGACCAGAACGGAGACTTTTTGTTCCTTGACATTGTCGTAGACTGCGTTGCAGGTATTCCATAATTTTTTTCAATTAGGTGTGCGTTTTTTATTAACCGTCAAGCTCAATCCGCGATAGTGAGCAAATGTCTGCAAATCTTTATTGTTCATAGGTCAAGTAATTGGGAGTAGTAACGAGGTATTCTCTGAGTCGTTTTTTGGCTTTATTTATTGCCTTCTTAATTTCAGTGTGTTGCATCTAAGCAGAAGTTGAAATTACATAAGAAATATATAATAAAACTGAAAAAATATTGTATTAGGCGTAATAGAGAAAAAGAAAATAAATTTTTCATCCATCAGAATTCTCGATATCCCAAAAAAATCGTAGTATCTGTGTTGTTTTAAGCGTTTTTAGCGGTCTTTTGGCTCAAGTATTACCAAATTTACGGCGCTTTGAGCTATATACCCATGTTTGACTTTATTTCGTTAATTTTGTTCCATTTTTTTCTATTTTTTCGAAATTTTCCATGTTATGTCTTCATGTTACTTATAGAAAAAAGCATCATTCGAAACGTCAACAAATTATGTTTTTGACGCTTGAGCCTAAAAAATTAGAATTCGGATGAAAAATTTGTTAAAAATATATTTGTTTGCAGCTGAAGAATATCGCCTTCGTGCCGGGTTTTGATTAATCTATATAATTTTCTTCATTTTTCTCCAAGATTTCAACATTTTTAAACGGCTCATGTACATATATGCATGACACATGTTATATTTGTCTTCTAAAACAATTTTGATACGTTCCAAAGTCAAAGTTTATCTCGCTTCGCTACTCCTTTCAGCTGGAAGAGTAATTATCAAACCAAGTACATTGTGCAATGTTTCTCCAGCGGTCATTAACTTTAAGAAATATTTTGCTTTTGTGATTGGAGCAGAAGAATGTGCATATGCCCATGTTTCCGAAAGTAAGGGATTTCTGCGTCTGTTGGTCATGTAGACATAACGAAGTCTGAACATGGGGAGTAAACCGATTTTCCATGGGGGTGGAAGTAAATGAGTAATTTTTCACCCATTTAATGTCGAATTTTTGTACTTAATTCGTCGCATTTTATTTTTTTATGAATATCTATGGTTAAATTTGCATGAAAGCAATAATAATAATAATAAGGGTTATAGAATGACTTTAAAATTAAATATGTGCAAAATAATAGAAGAAAAGTGTCTGGATTAACGAATTGGAGAGTAGCAACCACTTTTGGTCCAAAATGGCCTGAGGGTTTGCTTCTCAAAAGTTGTGGTATGGGGACACCCCCAGTATGTATATACACTACTCGCCATGAATGTTGACGCTCTAATATGCCTCAGAGGATGATAAAACTTACTAAAGGATATATCTTTTACACGTCGGTCCTGTTTCCACCCACGCATTACTAACGTGTAAAACATATACCCTTTCACATGCTCCAACAACCTGTGAAGCATATTAGAGCATCAACATTCATGGCAAGCACTGTATGGTGTCAACTGTAAATTTGCCTTTTTATTATTAAGTACTATGGGTGTGCTGTGTACCCTGACCCTGATTTGAATGGTCGGGTACCCGACCAAAATTTTGGACCCTGACCTGGACCCGACCTTAGAGGTATCGGATATGGGTCCAGACTGCAGTTTTCTTTTCATTCCCCAGAACTCGCTATTTTCCTAATAATTCGTAAAAAATGTGCTGTTTTAAGCATTTTTAGCTTTCAACTAGCTCGAGAGTATCGAATTTTTCGCGTCTCATACTCATTTTTGACTATATTTATTTCAATTTATCCCGATTTTTTGTTTATTTTTCGAAGTATGTTTTTACATTATAGAAAGATACAGAATCGTCGGAAAGACCAAAATTGATGTTTTTGAGGCGTATCCACCATTTTTGAGCCAAAAAAATAATTTTACGGTTTTACCCCTCCATGATTCTTATGCTACGCATGTCTGCACACAACATCAAGATTTTAAACTTAAAGGGATAAAAAACGAACTTTTTTGGGGTTTGCGACAGATACAATTCCTGTTTTGCTTATCTTCAGAAAGCTACAAAATTGATTCTAAGGCGATGAAAATGCAAAAGATTTGGGCGCTTTGCGCCGGATTTTTATACTATCTTTATATCAAAATGGTTGCAAAATTGAGTTAAAAGGGTAAAAATGACAAAGAATTTTGCTGGATCACTTAATCAAAAGTTATAAAAGTGATCCAGAAACGCAAAATACATCAAAAAGGGTTTCGCCACGTAAACTCGCACATAAACGCATTAAATGAATTTTCTCAATTTTGGCGATTTCTTCTAAAATATAATCCTGGATACCACACATGTACAGCATGGTAACTGGGGAGGAGGCGTCAGGCCCAAAAAATTTTTAAGTTGTCCTTTTTGGGCTAAAAACAATGGGTACACGTCAAAAACTCTGTTTTTTACGTTTCGGACAATGCTAGTTTTTCTAATACAAACATACAAAAGTTTCGAAAAAAATTTGAGAAAATCGAGCAAATTGAACAAAATATAGTCAAAAAATGTGTATATATATGGCGTGAAGCGCCGAAAATTTGACAGTTTTGAGTCAGTGATCGGACCGAGGCCTCGGCAAGGCTCGGAGTTTTTTGGAGCCTCAGCGCCGAGTGCGAAGCTGAAAAGTGCCGAGGCACCGAGGGTTAAAGTCAAATTTGAATAAGTTTAATATATCCGTTGAATATTAACTATTTAAAATGTATCTGTAGTATACAGGCTGTTTTCACCTATTGGCTGATCTTATGGTTTTAGGCGCGTACCCAGTTACACCAAGTTACATAAAGCAAAGTGCCAATTGATATTCATATGATGACTAAGTCATAATTCTTATGCTCACTACATGGATCGGAAAGTACATTGCAGTTTCCGTCATATTACCTATCACAACAGAATTGGATGACCAGAGGCGGATTTAAGGAGGGCGGGGGCGGCCGCCTCCTTCCCCTTTGGCCAAAAATATTTGGCGAGATAAAGAATGGATATGTAATTTGCATTGATTTTTGGTCGTCAGTTATCATAATTTCTCAAATTTTTCCGGCGCTACGCGCCGGATGATACCTATTAATGACATTCATTTACTTTCTTGGCGACCTGGAAGCCATTTTCTGTTCATGTAGGTTTCAAAACAATTTTAACAGCAGAAACAGCTAATTTTGCATAGTTTTCTTCTATTTTCAATCAAAAATTTCGATCTTTGCATCGAATGCTATAAATACAGGAAATCAAGCAGTAAATTCATGTTTCTAGACGTCTATCTGCCTTAATTTCACAAATTTTCTGGCGCTTCGCGCCAGATTTTTGTTAAAGTCAAATAAATTTAATGATTTTTTTCGTACAAAATTGTCGGAAATTTTAAAATTTTTAGAAAAATATTGCGTAAATAGTGATTTTATGTAAAAGTATACAATGTAAAACACCGACAAAAACGCTATTTCGTGCGTTAAGGACAAATTTTCGGACCTATTTTCTGTTTTTGGAAAAGTTGGGAGACCGCCCCCTCCTTAGGAAAATCCTAGATCCGCCACTGTGGATGACTGAAAAAGCGTGTTTAAACATGCATTACTGCAAAAGCGAGCACAACAATGGCTGCAGTTCTGTCTGTGCACAGCTTATTTCGTTTGCTCGTTTGTTTCTTCGACACTGTTTTCTTATTTATAGTAAAAAAACTTTTTATCCGCTTGTTCAGCCATATTTTTCATGTACTTTTCGAAGTCTTCAACGCAGTGTTTTTGTACTCGGCAAAATTTTTCCCGATGTACAAAGACTTTTCGGGACTGTCTTTATACATGTGCAAAGATTTTTGGGAAGACAAAGATTGCAAAAAAGGTCTGAAATTCGCAGCGCCGAAATGAGTAATTGTGTGTTCTATATATATCCTTATAATGGCAGAAATTGCATTTCAAAAGGAAAAATGTCAAATTTTCCGGCGACCATCTTTGTAAATGTACAAACGGACCTTGTGCAAAAAAACACTGCTTCAACGGCAACTTTTAAAATTAAAGATGCTGCTGACTTTATTCAATAAATCCTTCACACATTTAATCTACTACTATTGAAAATAAGAATGAATTGTTTGATACAACTATTATGCGTTTCGATTTCACTTTCATTAAAATACGTGTATGTAAATCGACTCTGCATGAAATTTTTGTCCTCTGAAGTAGTGTTCTCTCAGTCATTGTCCTTTACTTCAGTGTAGTCGTATTTCATAATGTCGATTGTATCAAATGTTCAAAGACTCCTTTTTGTAAAGCACAATCTCAAAGCAGTTGGTTTTAATAATGTGACTTTAAAGAATCTGTTAAACAATGACGAGCGATGACACGATAGCACAACAAGGCGAAATAGATGAGGCTAACTCTGATTCATATGATCTAGATTTTGATGATGAATTATCTGCTTCATCAGATTGGAATAAGAATTCTGGCTAACAGCAATAAACATTTGTTTTGGTTCGATAAAGTGTTTATTGTTACGATTATTCTCTAGCTCGTGTGCATACAAAATATTCTAAGAGTACTATTAATGGGTATAGGTATATAAGCTTGACCCTCGGCATAACCCTCAGCCGAGGCAAGGATTTTAAGTCGCCTCGGCCCTGGCCGAGGCCGAGGGTCCAAAAATTACCCTCGGTCCGATCACTGTTTTGAGCAAAATAGTTGGTAAAAACGCTTAAAAAGGCACACTTTTTACAATTTTTACGAAAAATCAACGATTGTGAGCGGGTCGCGGCTATATTGCGGTAGTCACTTGCCGTTCTGGGGGTCATACCCCCCACAAGAACACGTATGCTTGATACTGGGCTACATTACACAATGAACTGGAACTCGTGCATTCAGTTTATTGTGAAGGAGTAATGCGTACACTAATATACGTATGTATAAACCTCATGCAACAGCCATCCCTATCATAATGTGACATGCTAGAAATATCTTGTAATTTATTTTATATATTGTACCCGGACCCGATCGGGTCTAGCTTTTTTGGACCCGGACCCGCACCCGACTCTCTTGAAATTTTTACCCGGAGCAGGACCCAAGGTTTCCTAAAATTTTGGACCCGGACAGTGTTTTTTGTACAAGGTCCGTTTGTGCATGTACAAAGATGGTCCCCAAAAGTCTTTGTACATTTTGTTCATGCAAATTTTTTTGTACTAATGTATGGTACAGTAACGATTTTAGTGTGGTAAAACAGAGTTTTTCCACCTTTGGCAGTGTATTTTAGCTAATTTCTGAATTTCTGACGTCAAAAATCACTAAAAATTGTCTCAAAACAGCGCCGAAAAATCTGACACTTTAACATTGTAAATGGAAATTCTGCCATTTTAAAGATATATGGGACAAACAATTACTCATTTCGGCGCGAAGCGCCGAAAATTTTCCGGGAATTTTACACTTTTTTTACAGCTTTTGTCTTCCCAAAAATCTTTGTACATGTACAAAGACGGTTCTGAAAAGTCTTTGTACATCGGGAAAAATCTTTGCCGAATACAAAAAAGACACTGGACCCAGACCCGAATTTTAGAAAAAAGTGGATCTGGCACTCCCCTATTAAGTATGCTTATTTTTATTGTCACTGGGAGCAAAACACACTTTCAACATTGCATTTTTGTGATGCACTGTGTAGCGTGTAGTATTTTTTACTTGTCTCGTTCTGTCTTGTTTTTATATTGTTATTTTTTCCAAATTTATTTATGTTTTTAGTTATTGTGCCTTTTTTCTTGAGTTGCTCCAAATCGTTTTGTGAAATGCACTTGGAATTCTATGCCGGACGACTTGCTGACTAATTTTTCACATGACAGCGACCTGAGTGGTCCTAGCGAATTTACATCTGCTGGCACTTCGCTCATGTCCTCATTAACAATTTCAGATGATCATAAAGAAGTTAGATTGCAGTTTATAGTGAATTCTAATCTTTCAAATTACATTTTGTCGTTAGATTGTCTTTGCGCAAGATACGTAATAAATAATAATGCAAATTGCTAGATTTATTGAGATTGAAAACTTAAAACTTTTATAGAAGTTGCAATATAATATACAATTGCAATTGAAGAAAAAAATGCATAAGAAAATGTCAGATTCGATAAGTTGTCCTCTAAGCTATCGATTTGAATGCTACTTATGGACGAAATAATATGCTTTTATGCCACCCATTCCAGGATTTTATTTGAGTGAGAACTGCCAAAATTTCGATAATTTTAAAGAAAAAGACAAACTTTTCATTGCTCGCTTTCGAGAAAAACCATATTATGCTGGAATTATTAATTATACATGAAGGATAATCTGTTGATTTGTTATTATTATTGCTCACGGCTTCTTTTTGCGCAAATCAAATGAAAGGTTGTACGTAAGGCAGAAACATTGGCGGATTTCTGTATTTGAGAGTTTATATTTTGAGAACTGTATCTTATAAACTGACGATGTGCGCTGAATATTCGAATGCAGTCTGAAATTAAAGATTATTTGCTCTGCAGTCTTCTTATTGATTGTAATTCAATATGATATGTATGTACATAAATACATGTTTTTATTATAAATTTAAATTCTTTGCGTGTGTTTGCTATTCAATTTATATAATATAAACTTTTATTTTTTATTACCTCTTTTAAAAAAACCCTACTTCTTACAGAAATTTATCTGATATAAGGCACTGCTCAGATGATTTTTATTATTTCTACGCGCACTGTTAATAGAGGTTTCGCACTTCTCCGTTCGGTGTAATGAATGTCATTACTTCTTTTTGTGCATAATTGTTAATTTCTTGTCATTCCAAAGTCCAGAAAATTTCGATGTTCTGCTTAGCTCAGCAGCTCCTATCTTTTTTCTGCTTCCATTCAATTATCTCATTCATTTAATATCAATATAAATGCGTCCAGTTTTCGATTTCTCTATTTAAGGATCGTTTTTTCGGCCATGTCTTGGTAGACAGCTCTGCAAAACACTTTTACATGGTCACCTCGAAAAATTGGTGCTGCTCGGATAACTTAATTTCCGTTGGCCGCATTCACAAAGGCTTAAGCTTGATTGGGTATATTTCTTCCTTACCAGTCAGTGCCCGAGGCAAACCGAGAAAGGTACGTTACCGTATATCCAGGGGCGGATTTAGAGGGGCGGGTGGGGCGGCCGCCCCCCCATGGGCCCAAAATAGTGCGCAAAATTAAGCATTTTTGAGCGATTTTTAGCGATTTTCGGGTTAAAACGGCTAATTTTTCCGCTCTAAGTCAGGGTTCCGCCCCCCTTAGGGGAACCGCCCTCCCCTTAGGAAAATCCTAGATCCGCCACTGCGTATATCAACGTAGACTTGGGGACTTGAATCGTCAGAAAGTTCAATTCTCGAGTTGCCGCTTAGACCCGTATCAGGGTACGCTCCCTTCGGAAATCAAATCTGAGAACGAATTTTTCACTCCCCTTTTTTAAGCAAAAAAGTTGCGAAAATTCTAATAACACAATTAGTAATTACAATCTACGCATTAAGCGCTAAGTGCGCGCTTCAAACACTCCGTTTTCAGTGTTTTGTTTATGCAACTTAAAGCATATTTCGCATTTACGTCTTCTGTTCCTCGCAGGTTGTATACAGAAAATGAGATTTGTGCAAGAAGCAAGAATGACAGAAATTTTTTAGCGACAATGATGAATTTTGCTGATAAACTGTTATTATTTATAGGCTGAAGACGTAAGCAAGATTCGGCTCATACATGGGCATGGGGAGTGGTGAGAAGGGGTATTACTCCCCCTGAGCTCTAGAAAACTGATGGCTTTACAATCATTTTGGCTGAAAACATTGTTATATAGCTTTTTCGGACTCGAAAACATACCGTATGAGTTCAGAAATTCAATATAGTTGTTTTTCGTATTTAAAAAGGATTTATAGCTATTTTTCCGATTTCAGAAGGGAAAAATAGCTATTTCTAGTCCAAAAAGGCTGTATAGCTATGTTTGTGACTTCAAAAAGGCTATATAATTGCCACAAATGCTTGAAAACGATGGCTTTAAAGCGATATTACCCTTTTTTCGCTTTAAAACATGTTTTACATGCACTTAGCTATTTCCAAGTTTTCAATTTTCACCCCTCCCTGAAAGTTTGACCTTGCGCAACTATGATTCGGCTGAATTTATGAAAATTTTAATGTTGCGATTAAAAATGGATGTGCACTCTTTACAAATGGGGCTCTGCCCCGGACCCCGCTAGGGACGCTTGAGCACGCCACGCCAGGCCCCCACCCTAAAAGAGAAGGTGTCCTTGGATTTTCGGATAGCAAAATTTGCAAATTGTACAGCTCTGACGGTCGCTAAAATTTTGCCTCCCTAATTCGTCCTCTGGTCCTCATATGTTTTAAAAAATCTTGGTCGTGCTCCGCCACCCCCGAAACAAAACTCTGGATACGGGCCTACTGCTAATCGTATAGTTTTCGAATTTTTTAAGACTAAGTTAATCTAATTTTAATACTCTTCCGTCTACAATCAAATTCTGCGACTTGTGAAAACTGATTTTCATAAAGCTTCAGACATGGCAACATGATTTCAGCAAAATTTCGACTGGTTTAATCAAATTTTTAAAGAGTTAGTAAAAATTAATGTTTGAATTGCTTATAAATCACAGTTTTAAACGTTTTAGAACTTGCTCAGAGAACAAATTTTGAAAACAAGCAATTGTAGGTACCGATTTTATGCATCTATGCTGTGGGATAAATTGTAGTAGGTACAAGATTTAGATTAAAAATGGAATGGAGATCGTCTCGTCACTCCGCTATTCTTCATTTGAACATTTAATTCGGCTCCTTATTTTTCCATACTTTTTACTCTAATAGTATAATTTTACGACAGTGTATTTCAGCTAATCTTTAATTCCGTTATTTAGCCCAATTGATTGAAATCAAAATTTTTGGAAAAAGCGTATTATAATTAGTTTTTATCGTTGGTCATACAAATTAAGGGATTTCTCGACCCTGGAAGGCAATCATGTGGACCGAGTAGTGTCCAACATACATGGTTTTGAGGGGTTTTTAGACACGTCCAAGAATGCAAAATTTGCCCTTCGAATTGCATTAGACCCTCAGAATTGAATTGGTCATTTTTAGCGATTTTGGCCATTTATGCCCCATTCAGACCCCCAGAACTCAGTCGCTGCTCATGTGATGATGTCAAAGCTCTATTATTTCTTATAGTTTTTTCTGTTATTGTGAACTTAATTTTATTTAAATTGAATTATTTTTAGAGCATAATAGTGAGAAACGCCGGGTTCGTGTCTCGCAAATCTAACCTTGGCATATCGCCTTTGGAGATCAATTTGGATCCGTTCCCTAGCTTTCCTGAAGATGCTGTAGACGTGGATTTTAGAGACGTAATAAGAATGACATAATGCATACGATACGATGTATAATGGGCTAATTGTTTTCCCTATATCTATAAAAAGAACTAATTCGTGAATTAGTTTTGATCGGTTCTGATAGTTCTAATCAAAAGGACGCAGGAAGAGTGATAAATGATTGATTTTACGGTGAAAGAATAGAAAACCGAACTTTAAAAGAATTCAAAGAAAATTATGTCGAAAGAAATCAAAAAAATCGAGACAAAGTCATAGGTGGGCCGGGCAGCACCAAAGTTCTGGGGGGGGTTGCAATGGTTGCAAGATTTTTTCAAAGGTCAAAAAATGGCCTTAAAATGGTGGTGTGGCGAGAAAAACACCATTTCTAAACTTTTCCTATCGAGCACTATCCATCGGCATCAAAAAATTGCGGAAAAACAAAAAAAATCAAAAAATGAATTCTGGGGGTGCATACCCCCAAACCCCCATGCCTATGTAGGTATGGACAAAGCGAAACTGAAAAGACTGTTTTTTAATTCAATGTCATTGTTTTATTACATTCGGTTAGCGGTGTATATGAGAGAATACTGTATGTGCAAGTACGAGTATGAGGAGTGTTAAGTAGTATTGGCTTCTAGTCTCAATTTTGCCTTATTTCTCCCCCCCGTGAAATTTACTCTTTTCTTCTTGAAAGTCAACAATTGGCACGCAATTGAGGCATTTGAGTCATTTCATTTAAATTTTTCGGTTTATTTTCTACTCTTTCAATTCCTTAAAAGGGAAAGTCGTTGGAGAAGTCGTAAAATGACCTTCATGAAAGAGGGAAGGACAGTTTTGAAGAAATAATAAGGTGGAAGTATGCGCAAGGTATGCACCTATTCGAAATTATTTTTTACTGTTTGTGTGAGTCGTGATAATTTTCATGCTATGTTAATGCTAAAATGCACAATATATTGCTATATATGTATCTGCTGATATATGTCTTGTCTTTTTTTATTAGCCCCTTTATTTTTGCGTGTCTTTTGACGCATAAATTTAAATTATTTTATTATGTTTGGCGGCACGTGCATGAGTCTAACTTGTCTTTAAAAATCGATTTTTTTCCAAGCTTCGTTCCATAATAACTTTAAATTGTGATTCAAATTATTTATTTAGAAAAAATGAAATAGAACTTAGCCTCTAGCATTCATATTTTATATTAGTTAATAATTCTCTATGCAAAAAGTTAAAATATGTACATAATTTTTTAAAAAATATTTCGGAGTCCAGTAAATCCGTTTTTTCTAGGCGATGGACGGTCGGTTTTTATCGATTTATCTGAGTTATTTATTTGATAATTTTTGAAATGTTTGGCATCAGCCACCCAAGTATTATCAAATCTTTCCAGCTTAGTCTCGCTTTATCCGATTTTTCAATGAAAACTATGTAACAATGCTCTTTATCTAATTTTCAGGAGCAGTACACAACGCAGATGCGTTAGGTCAAAGTTTCAGGGGGTAAAAATCAGAAATTCGTTGACCGCTATGTTTTTGTAAAAAATTGACCAACCCCTCGCAAAATAGTTGCGAACCCTCCCCCCAAAACTGTCGATTTTTTGTAAAAGTAAGTAAAAGTTCTAAAAAAGTGTGCTATTTTAGGCGTTTTTAGCCCATTTTTGACTCAAAATCTCAAATTTTCGGCGCTTCGCGCCATATGCACATTTTTTGACTATATTTCGTTCAATTTACTCATTTATCAAATTTTTTGCGATTTCTTTTACGTCTTTATGTTCTAGAAAGAGCGAGCATTGTCTGAAACGTCAAAAACAGTGTTTTTGACAGTACCCATCTTTTTTAGCCCAAAAAGGCACTTTTTCAAAAATGTTTGTGGCTGACCCCCCAGAATCCCCATGCTATACATGGATGATAAACGTGTAGGATCTTAGATAAGGAGAGAATGTAATGGTCACTCTCTTCTTCGGCTGGGGACCTAAGTATTGGGGAATATTTCCTTAGTAGTCTTGCTCTCTTCGATTTTTAATCTAGACTTACAAAAAAAACAAACGGCATATTGGTCCTTATAACTTCTTCAATACTGGACCAAATTAAACTCGGTTTGCTTTGTTCATGAGCCTATGACCTCTGTATGAATGTGGCAAAGTTCTAATTATGCAGGTCGAGCAGACAGCTTAATGAAATTTCTTTTATTTCAGAGCCCTTTCAAGTGTCTATCACTCATTTGATTTGCTTTATGGTATTTAAAGCTGCTGAAAAATAATTGAACCATAATCTAAGACTAAATAATTGAAAGTGAAAATAGACAGAGCAGTAAACAAATAATTTTGGCTTCATGTGAATTAAACAGCGTTGAATTATCTTTTTTTCGTTGTTTGGGAGGCACTGTTGTAAAGATGGCTTATTTAGGCAAAAAATCTACAAAAAAAGACGAAATAAACTACTTTTGCCTAATTCAGTGTAAATCAAAGAGCAGCTGAACCGGCGAATTGAAACTTTAGCGCTTTCTTGCAGATGAAATAGGTTCTTAGAAAAAGTAATGCGCGTTCAATCTGATCGAGTGCCAGAGAAGTTACAGGGACCAATACGCCATTCGTTTTTTGAGCCACCTTCTAAACGCCCCTCCCCCGAAAAAGGCTATTTCCGTGCAAAACATTTCTGCCGACGACCACACCTGAGCATGGGGCTTTGGGATATGCACCACCCCCTCCCCTCAAGAAACCGAAATACCCCCCCCCCCCCAGAAACCAAAATACCCCCAGATTCCATTTTTGAAAATTTTCTTTGTTTTTTCGCAGTTTTTTGATGCCAATAGATATTGCTCGATGAGAAACGTTGAAAAATGATGTTTTTCGCCGTACCACCACACATGGGCGTGGGTGGTTTGAGGCTGCACCCCCCAGAAGCTGAAATCACCCCTCCCAGAAATCAAAATAACCCCCAGAAAAAACTTTTTGATTTTTTAGCAATTTTTGATGCCATTGGATAGTGCGCTCGACGAAAACGTCGGAAAATGGTGTTTTTCTTCGCCATACGACCACTTTTAAGACCATTTTTTGACCTTTAAAAATTTGTTCACCCCTCCAGGAATTTTCACCCCCATCAGAATTTTTGGTACTGCCCACCATACGTCCATGCATTTTTAAGAGCTATTTTTTGACCCCGAAAAATATTGCACCCTCCTTAAAATTTTGGTGCCTCCCACCTGCGCCGACGACTCTAAATATTCATGTTTAATTTAATTTATTTCACCGCAGGCTGGTCAAGTAGTCAAAATTGCCCATTCAATTCAGCGATTTGGTAATTGTCTTATGCGAGAACGTAAGTTCGAAATGGCGTCTTTCAAGTTCGGTAAAGCTATTCGATATTTATCGCATGCTATCGAAAATCGAGAATCTCCATTTGAGGACGAAGACCTGCTCATGGGCCATGCGGTTTCGTGTCTCTTAAGCAGGTGATTAAGTAACTGTGAAAGTGTGATGGAAAAACTTATGAGATTGTCCAGGACTGATCGCTCAACTGAGGTCAAGGTCACATGAGCTGATCTCGGAACTAGGATGATAATGCATACATATTCTCGGGGCTCCACCGCAGAATGGCTGCTGGTGCTGGCTGACCCCTCGCAAAACGGCTGCTGTGCTGACTACATAGGCAGCGACCAAATTCTGGTGGATGGCTTAAAACTGTTAAAAATCTCAAAAAACATGCCTAAAATTCAATTCTGTGGGGTCTGTCGGATTTGCGGGGGGCGGGTCTAAACCCTCCCAAATTTCCCACGCCTCTGTGTGTCGCTAACCCCGGAATTGAGAATTTATCGGAAAAAATAAGATGTGCTTTTCTAATCATTTGTTGCTATATTTTGGCTCAAAAAGTGTCAAGTATTCGGCGCTTCGCGCAATATTCTCAATTTTCGAATATATTTTGTCCAGTTAACGGAATTTTTTCAAAATTTTTTAAGTTTTTGTGTCCTAGAAAGGACGAGCTACGTCTTTAACTTCGAAAAGCAGTGTTGCTGACGCGTACGAGCATGCAACCATGGTTGGTTTTTAAGCCCGAAAATATTTTCAAAAAATTTTACGGGACCCCCATAATTCATCATGTGTATGCAGTTGACTGTGGAGTAACGTTAACGCTTTATTGCAGGGACGAAATTTGCCTGCAAAATTAACTGACTTTAAGGAAAAGTGTCGGCGAATAACAGGATATAAATGTTTTACATTGCTGAAAATGCTAAAACTGTTAACTTTTTTATTAACACTGCTAATGTTATTTCAGAATATAAAATTGCATTTAACCGTTTTCCGCTAGCTGTTCAAACCAATCAAAAAGGAGCCAAATGAGACCATGTTTCTTAAAAATTTAAATATTAGTCTTCCTAGTTTTTCCGCAGCTTGAATCAAAATCCTGTATGATAATTATTCACACATGCACACTGGAGGGGCATGGGGGTGTCCACACCTGGCACACATGCACATAGAGGGGTGGGGGGTATTACCCCCCTGAGGGGTCAGCTAGACCGGTACTGTCCGGCGATTTTGAGCAAACAGGTCTTGTTCTGCATCATTTTTGACATCAAAATCAGTAAAAATGTCAAAATTTTTCCGGCGCTTCGCGCCAGATTAGTACTTTTAAGTACTTTTTACTCAAAAAGCGCCCAAAATTGATCAATTTTTGCATTTTTAGCGTTAAAAGTGATATAATACAGTCAAAATTGACTAAAAATGCTTTTAAAATGTGTTATTAACACGAAAAAACGTTTTATAGGCTATTTTGACCATTTTGATCATTAAAACAGCAAAAAAATCGTGAACGTTAAATTTACTGTTAGATTTTTGGCATTTCACCCCTCCCCTGCCGACCCTGACCTTGTGCACCTATGACACCTGGGCGTGGAATGGGTTTGGGGGTATGCAGTATGCACCCCTTCCCCGAGAAACCAGAATACCCCCCAGAAATCAGAATACCCCCCAGAATTCAATTTTTAAAATTTTTTCGTTTTTTCTCGCAATTTTCTGATGCCAATAGATAGTGCTCAATGAGAGACGTCGAAAAATGGTGTTTTGCCATACCACCACTTTTAAGGCCATTTTTTTGACCTTTGAAAAATCTTGCACCCCCGCCCCCAGGATTATCTTGCTGCCCACGTATGGGGTATCCTTTCTACCAGGACTTTTGAAAGACATACTCCCTCAGGTCGTTTTGGGACCAAACCTATTGTTGAACCATGAAAAAACGTCAAACGACGTCTAACAGTATGACTTCAAGTAAAAAGTACATGTTTTTCATGCGGTAGAATGTTCGATTCGTTCATGCAGATACTTTTCTTTCATTATTTTGTATATATTTGATATTACTACAGGTCACTTCATCGTCCTTATTATTATTATTTCTTTTCATACAAATTTAATCACGAATATTCAAGAACGAGCAAAATACAACGAATTAAAGCATTTTTACGGCAGGGATATGAGCATACCTGGGCGTGGGGGTTTGGGGGGTATACATCCCCCGGAAATCAAAAATACCACTCAGAAACTGAAATACTCCCCAGAATTCAATTATTTAAAATTTTGTCTTTTTCGCAATTTTTTGATGCCAATGGATAGTGCTCGATGGGAAACGTTGAAAAATGGTTTTTATTTGATTACCATCAATTTTAAGGACATTTTTTGACCTCTGAAAAAATTTTCGAACCCCCACCTTCCCGGAACTCTGGTGCCGCCCACCTATGGTTATGAGGGGTAAGGAACGACTGAAATTTCGAAAAAAATCAACATAAACGCATCATTTAGCGCAATAATTAGTCATAAAAGTCAACCATTCACCCCCCTCCCCTAAGGAAATTCGGTTATCCCCTCCAGAACTTTTGACCGTGTGCATGTATGTCATTATTTGTGAGTTTTTAGCGTTTTTCGTCTTCAATTTAGCCTTTTGTAAAACTGGCTCTCCTTTTTTCCTAGCGCCGTTAGCAAATTGAAGACGAAAGATTTTGAAAGCGCGTTGCAGCTGTGCAATGAAGCAATAGAACATGCTCCCAGTAGCTCAAGGGCTTATTTTCGCCGTGGACAGGCCTATCACGGACTACTGAATTATGAGCAAAGTCTGGTATGCACACCTGTGCGTGGGGGCTATGCATCCTTCGGGAAACCAAAATTCCCCTCTAGAAATTTTTGAAATTCTTTTCTGTTTTTTTCGCAATTTTTTGATGCCAATGGATAGTGCTCGATCAGAAACGTTGAAAAATGGTCTTTTTTGCCATACCACCATTTTTAAGGCTACTTTTTGACCTTTGAAAAATATTTCACCCATACCCCCCTCCTGGAATTTTGGTGCCGCCCACTTATGCTTGTTTGTTAACATGTAGTTAATTTCTATGCAATTTTGAAATGATTCTTGAATAATTTGAAAATTTCGGAAAATATTCTTCCGTCAATATGATTGCTTTCCGTTTAGCGCAAAAACTTAATCTTAAAGGCAAAACGTTAAATTAGATTGGAATTTAGGGATTTCTGTCTATATCAAAAGGTATTTTTACGTGATTTTGACGTTGAAATCGTATGTGCTTATGGATGAAATTTTTAACTTGTGGTCGGAAATGGGTAAATTTCAAGGTTTCTCGTGTTAAGGAGGGTTTTAACTTGGTACTTTGTTTAAAACAGTCCAAAAATAGCTTGCTTTAGATTGTGTCTTGTCACAAATTCATTCCGTATTTTACCTACCCGTTGCCTTGCTAACATCTGTGCGCTTAAACGAAAGATACAAGCTGAATGGTATTACTGTGCCTGGTGCACACCTGAATATTGATTCTACGTGAATCGAAGTTTTTCGACTACGGGAGTACGTCAGGCTTCTCAAGATTAAAGAACAGAAAGTCGCAGTATGTTGGACTCGAAGTGTGAACCTCTGGATTTGAAATCCGACGTCTTAAGCACTCGACGACACTAGTTCATTTCGAGATTGTTTGCAGCGATTTGTTATGTTTTTTCAGCGAATGAACAAGGAAAATAGAATTATTCTGAATCCTGTTACTAATGCATTAGGCTTAAGCTTAGTAATATGCATTCATATTGCTCCGCTCGCTTCGCTCTTGCTTGCAGATTTACATTGATGCCAGACATGGGTTAAGCCTAAAGCATAAATGGAGCGAAAATTGCTTTGCTCGCTTTGCTCGCTCCGCAATTTTCGCTCCATTTATCTCAGGCTTAGCCCATGCGCTGGCATCAATATGAATGCAAATAACTAAGCCTAAGCCTAAGACATTGGTAACCCCCTCAGTCAAAGTCCCCCGACTCGCTTTTTCACATTTAAATTAATTTACTCACTTATGTGTTGGAGATTGTGCTTTAAAAACGTCATAAATGAAACCAGCGCCTGTAGAAACCTATAAAATCTGCGAACATGCGTTACTATTCGAGTTTGCTGCAAGCTAAGTAACCGCGCACACAAAAGGTAGGTGTGCACCAGGCACAGTAGTACCACGTGAATTAGATAGAGAAAGACATCATTTAAATCGCATTCAAATTTTAAAACACCTGATTTGATTTTTTTGGTGAAATTTTTTGAAAGCAGGGCCGTATTTAAGTGGGCGAGGGGCGACCGCCCTTGGCTGGAAAAAATTTGAAAGGTAAGATAATGCACGGAAAGATGGAAAAATCGAATGTTCTTATTTTAAAATCTTCAAATTTTCGGCGTTTCGCGCCGGATGTGACAGTATTTTCCATCATTTTGTCTCTAGCGCGACCAAAAAATGACATTTTTTATATAGCTTTTCAAGAGAGAAACATTTTTTCAAAAAAAGTTCAAATTTTATGGTCTTAATGGATAGAGCATGTCTAAAAATGTCAAAAAAATGTCGTTTTTGCGCGCTATCCCGGCGAATTTTCCGAGATAGAGACCAATTTATGTTTGCCCCCTCCCTTGGCCGAATACTGGATACTGGCCTGGTTGAAAGCATAACTTTTGACAAGCAATGAAATCCATTTTGTTTTGATTTCTGTCCGAATTTATATTTTATATATCTTACTTCAATTTTATATTCGCTGAATCAAATTGTGGAAAGGTTTAATCTGCAATACAAAAAATTTACCCACAAATGGTTACCTACACTTTAACGCCTTATTTTTTCAGATTGACCTAAGTGCTGCAATGCGTCTTGCTCCTAATGACGTCGGTACGTTTTTAATCGCCTTTATTTTACATGCATGCACGATATGAATCAGATTAAATGACATGCACAAGCGCGGATATACAGGAAGGGCGGGGGACGGCCGCCCCCCCCAATTTCTGTCGTTAGAAAATATTTGAGCGCAATAGAGGATGATGCGTATTTTTTGATAATTTCGGCCATTTTTATCACGATTTTTCAAATTTTTTCTGCGCTTCGCGCCAAGTAGTATTCATTTTGGACATCTATTGACTATCTTGGTGCATTAATAAGTTTATTTTTGCGTCAGAAGTGGTTTGTAAACAGAACAAGGATTTTTTTGTCCTTAAAATGATTTTTCTAGTATTTTTTCGGTGCTTTGCGCTGATTGCCGTAATTTTGCGTGTTTTTCGTAGAATCCCAAAAAATTTTTATTTTTTTCAAATCACAAATGATTTTGTCAATTGAAAGCCGGCAAAAACCCGATATTTTAAGCATAATGGACGGATTTTCGGACAAGTTTCGACACTATTAGGAAAATTTGGGATTCCGCTTCCTCTCCTGTCAGGAAATCCTGCTTTCGCGACTGGACTTGCATACATGAACACTTTTAATGCGAATCTAATCAGTTTTATGCACATAGAAGTACATGCCTCAGAAGGAAAAATGAAAATTTTATTGCTATTTCGCAAATGTTTTAAAGTCATGAAGTTTCAAAGAAATTAATAAAAATATGTGACAATGTAGCGTCAAATGTAATTCAAGTAGTTATTTACCTAAAAATGTAGGTAGGTACATAGGTACTCAAAAAATTGCTTATTGATCCACGGTTTTTTTTGTATTCGGCAAAGATTTTTTCTCATGTACAAAGACTTTTCGGGACCGTCTTTGTACATGTACAAAGATTTTTGGGGAGACATTAAGTATAAAAAGTCTAAAATTCTCGGAAATTCTCGGAAATTCTCGGTGCTTTGCGTCGAAATGAGTAGTTGTTTGTTCTATATCACTTCATAATGACAGAAATTGCATTTAGAAAGCAAAAACACAAAAAATTTTCGGCGCTTCGCGCCGTTTCGATACAATTTTCAGTATTTTTTATCATCGGAAACTCATAAATTGGCTACAAAACACTACCAAAGGTCCAAAAACTCTGTTTTACTACACCGTAAACGCTACTATACCATATGATAGCACCCAAAATTTGCATGTACAAAATGTACAGAGACTTTTGGGGACCATCTTTGTACATGTACAAAGGGACCTTGTTCAAAAAAATACTGTATTGCTCTCTATGTACTATTCTAGATCTTGGCCTGTACACAGCATTAGCTTGATGCAAATAATGAATAAGTATGTTGTACTGAACTGAGAAATTAACTTAAGAATACGAAAATCTCAGATTTCTATGATGGAAACGACCGAGAAAAAATCTCTTCATTTCGCTAAAGCTCTTCCAAACATGAACTTGTAAGGGCCACTATATGTACATACTTATTATCATACATGTTACAGAGGTGATAGATCCCCTCCACCCAAAGTTGGCTGTCCCCCATCCCGGATAGCCAGAGACCCCCTTCCCCGATTTTTGATAAAAAATTGGAGGTCGTTTACCATCTCCCCTAAAATGTTCGGGCAGGGGACCATACCTGGGCGTGGGGGTTTGAGGTATGCACCCCTCTCAGAAACCAAAATACCCCCTTAGAATTCATTTTTTGAATTTTTTTGTTGTTTTTTTCGCAATTTTTTTATGCCAATGGATAGTGCTCAATGAGAAACATTGAAAATTGATGTTTTTTAGCCATATTACCATTTTTAATGTTATTTTCTGACCTATGAAAAAATCTTGCACCACGCCCCCCCAGAACTTTGGTGCGCCCACCTATGGAGGGGACCCCATTTAAAATTTTATCTACATCGTTGTTCGTATTATTTGCTGCTTAATAAGCTTATGTTTTTTTCATTTAAAGCCATAAAACGAGAAATTGCTGCAGTTGAAGGAGAGAAAAGCGTCTACTCGAAAAGTCGGGAAAGCACCGCTCGTCAGATTTGATGTAAGTTGTCGTTGTCCTAGGATGTCGCTGGATCCGTTGATTTCGAATGGAAAAGGAATTTGTCAGATTTTCGATGGAGGGCAAAATCCTGCTTATGTTACACAATGCCTGTTTTACTTATCATCATACTTTAAAATCTTTGGGGTCAATGAACCTTATAAGTGTCCCATTCCAATGCTCTCGCCATCACCTTTTTTGATTATCTATTTTGACGATTAGACGCGTACATCATGTAAAAGGAGGGAAGTTGATCCCAAACCAAAATCGGTCGTCCCCCAACCACCCCCCCCCCCGAAGTCAGGAAATGTTTGATCCCCTACCCCGAGTTTTGGCGAAAACTTGCATTTTTTGACCATTTTTAGGTGCTTTTCATGTCATTTTTTGCCGGAAATTGGAGATCATTTCCCAAATGGCCGGGGCGGGGACCATAGGTGGGCGGCACCAAAATTCTTAGGGGAGGTGTGCAAGATTTTTCAAAGATCAAAAGATTGCCTTAGACGTGGTGGTATGACGAAAAAACACCATTTTTAAACGTTTCTCATCAAGCACTATCCATTGGCATCAAAAGATTGCGAGAAAAACAAAAAAAAATTTCAAAAATTGAATTCTGGGGGGGTATTTTGGTTTATCGGTAGAGGGGTGCATACCCCCAACCCCCACGCCCAGGTGTGGCGGGACCCCCTTTCGAAATTTCGAGCTGCTGCGTATATGCTTAGTCGACAAAAATTAGCGCATCACACCCTGTCAGACTCCTTGATAGGGGCAACTAAATCACGCTTTCATTTCGAAAATTCTTTACAAGTTTCCTAATCGTCATTTTATAGGTGATTCGGAGTGTAAAAATGTTGTTATACAGGATGGCCCAAAAAAGCTACACTTCGATGTTAAATCGAACTTTAGCAATTATCGACATAAAATCCTAAGACTAGCTGCATTAGTTGGATAAACATGTCTTTGTTTGAACTGCTGTAAAAATTTTGGCCAGCTGCCAGCAGTTCGTGCGCTACGACGATTTTTTCACACTTCCTTTTGACATTGTTTAAAGTACAGGGTTTCTGCATTATATCATTACTGCTTATACAGGTGTTTTTTTGACAATATATGATTAACACATTTTTTAAAGCCCCGGGGTAGATAAGCGTCCTACTAAGAGAAACAATTTCAGGATATCGTCAAATGAGTGTGAAATTTGGTATAAAGACCAAAGATGCTATTGGCGTTTAAGCAATATTAAAATATAGGTGCATACAAACAGTGGTGGGGCCCGAACATTCATCGGCAGCACCCAAATTTTGAGGAATCAGGATGGGGTTAATCGCCAAAAATGTTACTAAAAATAGAATTCTGGGGGTCAACAGTAATCTGCGGGTGGTTCAACTTCTGAGGGGTCCTGGGCGTGGGGGGTTTGAGGGTATGCACCCCGCTCCACGAGAAACCAAATAACCCTCCAGAAACCAAAATTCCTCCCTCCAAAATTGAAATATTTAACATTTTTCCTGTTTTTTCCGCAATGTTTTGATGCCAATGGATAGTGCTCGCTGAGAAACGTTGAAAAATGGTGTTTTTTTCGCCATAACACCTTTTCTAAGGCCATTTTTCGACCTTTAAAAATCTTGCAACCCCTCCCCAGAATTATGGTGCTTGTATGGGTACAACCCCTTACGCCTATGTGTGGGCCCGAACCGTTGACATCTGGCTAAAATTTTGTACTGAGTTCGAACGAAGCACTTTTATCTATCTCATGCAGACAGTTTCATCTTCACATCAGCCGAAGTTATGACCTCTCAAATCTAAATTTAGCCTTGTTATGGGTCACCTTGGATAAATAATTTTCAACTTCAAAAATGATGATGATTTGCCAAAGATGTCATGGTCATGGGTCTGCCTATAGCTACTGAGACGACGGTAAGAAGAAATCACAAAAAATTGAAATTCTCGGTTTTATTCTACATTTATTAGTCGAAGGCAAGCATGTAACATGCGAATATCAATTCCTGCTCTGTTTTCCAAAATATTTTGTCTTGGCATCCTGAATTCTTTGTTAAAAACTTGTCTTCAAGACTTTTCAACAGTTTCGATCAAAAACTACATAAATACGTCGAGTATAGATGCTTAGCTCTTCTTCCATTTTATGACTCTTTTCGCCTCGTTTTGCATTCGATCGGATCTTTTATTGAATTACGTAATTATTACATAATCACATAATTACATAACAGTAAATTAATCACTCACGATTTTCTTTGCTGTTTGAACGGCCAAAATGGTCAAACTAGACTATAAAACGTTTTTTATGGTTGTTGTATCTCATTTTTGAAGCATTTTCGGTCCATTTTGACTGCATTATATTATTTTTAACACTAAACAATACAGAAATTGATCCATTTTAGGCGCTTTTTGAGTAGAAAGTTCATAAAAGTACTCGCGTCGGAGAATTTTTTGACATTTTTACTGCTTTTGACGTCAAATATGATGCAAGAAACGTTCCGTCAGGTCAAATCGCCGGACAATACCTGTCTGACTGACTGTTCAGGGGAGAGTAATACCTGCTCACCTTCCCCCCTCCCTATGCGCATGTATGTTTTACACGATTCAAGTGCGCTATCATCTTTTATGTTTTGCCTCGTTTTTGTATTAATTCAATTCGGAAATTGTCTTGTAATATGCTTCCTTGCTTAACTACTCATATCTATGTATAAGATTGAAATGACTTTGAAAGGTTCATTTGCATATTTACTCCTTGAAAACTGCTCACATGTCTTTCACTTAAAACGACTTTGTTCTGAAATAATGCAAAGTTTATGCATTGAAGTTTGTCAATCTTAAAATTAATCTTATATTGGATATTGACGTAGACCATATTTAGATGTGTATCTTTATTTTGGCGTATTTCATGTAAGTATGCTTGGTTTCGTGTATTTTTTGAAGATTGATTTTAATTGCTCGATTTTCGCTCCTTTTATGATCATTTTTTAATGCAGGTTGATTATGTATGTCTTAGTTCTTCTACCCGGTTCGTTTTAAGTTGTGCCCTTTTATTTTCATTGTTTATTACGAGTCTTTTTGGGCGTTTTATTAATGTGCAACGTAATTATCAATCAGGCCTATTCTGTACGTATGTATTTGATTTGATTTACTTTTGGTATCTAACCTATGAATTATATCCGGTGTTTGTTAATAAATATCAACATTAGCACGGAAAACTTTGTAGAATCATTTATAGGACACGCTTCTTCATTATACTTGATTCTACGGGACATTGTGCATGGCATTTAATTTTTCCTTCAACGCAAATCGATTAGAAGAACGGTTTGAACTGAAGTAACGATTATGATAATTATAGGTAGAACGTTAGCGCGTACCTATAATATAGTTGGGTAACCCCAAAATTTGTCCCTTCCCTACAGCTGTAACGAGATACATCTGGGAAGTGCGGTTTTTATAAAAGATAGCTGATGAAAAATAATAATGCTGACTTTTTGTTCACACTCAATTCCGAGTTTGTGATGAGCATGTAAAGTTTTGGCATAACGCTACAACACCGGGCGATTTTTAGACAACTCCGTATTATTGTCTCGTAAAATTTGGTGAGAAGGGATTGTAAAACAAGAAATTAATCAAAAAACGCCTTTTCTGTTAATCGAAATTTGCATTCGTTCTTTAATGGCAGTGTAAAAAGTTAAAATCTGGAGTCGAAAATGCACATTTGGGTTGCGTTCTTGACCTATTTGTGTGTACCAAATTCTCCGGCTAAAAGTCCGCGAAAAACATTTCATGGGAAAGTACTGCGCTTCAAGGGCTACACGATGAATTTGACCGCGTTTGCATAAAGTTGATAGGTACTGAGTCAGTTCTGACAGTTTAAAGTTCAAACTTCAGTTTTAGACCAGAAAACACGTTTTCATCTTATTTTAGTTTGTCAACCGCTCCAGTTATAAATCGGGAAGTGCGAAGTATTATAAGAATAAAGTGCGCCTCAAAGGTTACGCATTGCACTTGTACGCGTTTCGTTAAACTCAATACAGATTTACTTCTGTTGGTGTTAAGTTTAGACTCTGGGGTAAAAACGTTCTTTTTAGAGTTTTTGTCTGTCAACTACTCCAATTAAGATCGGGTCATGCAAACTATCTAAACATACAATACATGTCAGCGGTTACACATCGCACCTTATCGCGTTTCTTTACATTCAATACCGAGTTAGCTTCGGAGGTGTAAAGTTCGAATTTTAGGGTTAAAAAGACGTCGTTGCAGGTTTTGGCCTGTCAACTTCTCCCAATATGCGTTAATTATAAAAATGTATTATAGTCTGTTTCACACATGTTTAGGGCATAAATTTTAAAAATTCCGACAACAAATCCACAGATCGATTATAGCATTGATTTGATATATAATTATCGTAATCCGTCGGCTTACTTTCAAAAAAATTCTGAACATTTATGCCCAAACGTATGTGAAACAAAAAACTCAATGCAGATAAGCACCAAGGATCACGCATGCACGTAGGCGCGTATAATTACACCAGATATTGATTTATTGAAGAGGTGTAAAGTTTACACTAAGAAATTTTTTCACTTCCTGTGGGTTGCAAAAAGTTAATTTTTTTCCAAATAGTTCTCTTCTCCGTAACATTAGGATGATGAATCTTTTATTTTTCTCTACAAATATAGTCGCGTAATGTTTACACTGCTTCATACTGAGAATTTATTTGACTTCTAGAGCGTTGCAAAATGTAAATTTTGTTAAATGGTCTCCGTAACGTCGGGACTACGAATTTGACTGTTTCTTTACAGTCAGTAGTTGTTTAAAAATTACACCGAAAATTAACTTGTTTCATAAGCTCAATTTTTAAATATTCTTTGTAACGTCAGGATTACGAATCTGACTGTAAGATTTCTTTACAACCAATATTTGTGTAAAGTTTACACGTAAAATTAAGCTCAAATCCTGAGCGTTGCAGAATCTTAATTGGAAACAAAAAAAATGTCCCGGCTGAAATCATCAAAAAAATAAATATCCTCCATTGTGCTCAACTATTTTTTGACGACAGGGGCCATCCCCTCTTAATCCGCGCTTGGTACCATCTGACTGCCTAAGTAGAAAGGATGAAACTTATTAGCAAGCCACCAACTTTTCTTGATCTAATCTATTTATCGTACTTGGAAGCCAGTACAACAAACATTTTATTAACAATTAAACTATAAAATCGGTGGGGCAGTTAGTGCTCCATCCACTATATAAATATCATGAATAACACTGGTCGCTCCACCACTGTCGAATCTCAGGCATATGCGTCATTTGAGATGCAGGGAAAGATGTGGCTCCTACCGCAGTTGGCCCTGCAACGGGCGATGTCTCTAAATGGAACGCATCTGGAGAGACCAGCAACGAGGGTGAGCTTTCACCACTTGCGCCAACACCAGTTGATGGCTCTTCATTACTCTCTGTCACTTCTGGCAGATTTTTAGGACCTTAAAATTAAATGACACTTTTTAGGACCTTAAAAGTAAAGGAAATCTTAAAATTAAAGAACACTAAGAACACTGCTTACTTTGGGCATTAGCTTTAAAATATTTCACCGAAAACAAACTGATAGATTACGTCAAATGCGTTGAATTGATCTAAATATATTGTGTAAGCTGTCGGTTTACTGTCTTGAAAAATTCTTCAAATTTTTGCCTGAACTCGTGATTCCTATAGTATGGGAGTGGAAGTCGGCCGCTTTTTTAAAATGACCTTTTGTGCTTTAATACGGCAGGTAAAAACCATTTGAAATTAATCTTCCTTTCTATAAAAAACGATATTCGAATAAAATGAGTAGAATGCACGAACTAAAGCCAGAAATGACAGTCGAATCTCGATGATCATACATCTATTAATGCAGCATGAGAGTTTCTTCACATTTTTCTAAAAGAGTAATTCAGGCTAATCGCGTACCGAAACATTCAAAGGTTAAAAAGTCCACAAAAATTGTTGGGAGAGTTAAGGGACATCATTTTTAGATTTTTCCATCAAGTTCCATTCATTTTCACGAAAAAAACGAGAGAAATTGATTCAAGGGGTCATAAAAACATTATATATTTACTTTGAGATTTTGAGATCTACCAGACCCACGCCCGTGTGGTACGCGTTAGAAGCTCTATTTTGGACGTTTCTAACAATGCTTTTTTCTAGGCGCATGAAACTACATTTTTGAACAAAGTGGAATAAATTGAGAAAGTATAGTCGAAAATTCGTCAAAAGCTATTTTTCCTTTCAGGCCAAAGGGTAGCCCGAAAATGCCTAAAGCAGCACGTTTCCTGAGGCTTTTTGAAAATCGGAAATTCTATGGTTATGGCATTCCCTGGGAGTCCAGCACTCAGCAACCGTGCTGGGGATCAACCCCAGATATAACACGTACGTTCAGTTGTCGATAATTTGCTGATATACAGTTCTTAAGACATTCCGTCCAAGTTGCTTCGTTTTTCGGCTTTGAGTAGCATGCATTGCGTATTCTTGAGTATACAAGTAAGCCGTATAGGATTTTTTCGCGATTTTTCTTTAAGAATTTCTACCGACAGTAAGCTGAAATTGCGATAATTTTGGATAAATTTGACACAATAACCATGAAACTTTTCAAAAGGCGCGAATTTAAGCGAAATCGACTGCAGACATTTTATTATTACTCACCTTTCATAGCACGTCTTGGAGCTGCATAAATCACTTTTGCTTCAGGTTTCTCGATTGCCTTTGACAAGAACTTCTTAGCAGCTTCCTGAATAGTATGTAATCAATCAATTTTTTTAGGTTTATATCAAGTACATATGTTACAAAAAGATTTAAAGCATTGTCAAATTCATACATTTCTACCGCTTGTTAAGCTGGCAACAAACATTTTGTCTCATTGTCACAAATTTATATACGAGTAAGAATAAGAACGATTGAATGCATAGGAAATATGTATTTCGCGGATATAGTCATGCCAAAAAAATTATTCCTTCGGATTTTATAAAGTTTTTAAGACAAATTATTTTTTCTTCACACACTTTCGATGAGAATTGGCCATCTAACTAACCCCAGAGATTTTAGTCGTGGCTTCCATAAAAATTCTTCGAGATGATAATCAGGCGAAAGGCAAGCTTACTTCTAATTCATTCATGTGCTGAAGGCATTCCCTTTATTAGATATTAGTACCATAGGTATACATCTTCATTAAATTCATTGTGTACACATTGACCTAATGTTCCGCACGTACACACTTGCATAATCCGGTTGTATTTCTTCCAAAACTGTGTTCAAAGGTGCTTGATCTTACTTTCTTGTCTAGGTTTAGTGAGTGCGAAAGAAAAAAGCCACCATATTTGATTTTTCTGCTTAATGTACAACTTAATCTAAAAAATGCATTTTAAATATCTCAAGTTTAAAACAAGCTAGAGGCATGCGGTCTACACTGTTGTGTAGAATAACCTCTTTCTATTATCAGAATAACCTCTTCCTATTATCTATCAAAATTTCATTTAGATTCCTTAGAAATTTAGCAGCATATTGCCTAATGTCGACAGGTTTGTCTTAAAGCTAGTGAATTTGAACTTTTGTGCTTAAAATTTGCGATGGTTTCTCCGCAAACGCTCTAGAATTATTCCGTCATTAAAAATGCTTAAATTATTCACTGTCAAATTATTTTATGTGATATGAAATCGCTAAAAAGGAATGTTTCTCCAATCAACTTGATATTGGATAGAAAAATATTTTTAAGAAGAAAATTAAGTGCAGGGAGCAGCCGTTGAAGCGCAGAGTCTGAGATTTAATCTATTGACTATAAATCAAGAGTTGACAACAGCAAATATGTATTCAAATATCATAAAATTTGCTAAAAATTACTCGTCAGAATTGTATGTGCTTAAATTATTGTCTCATAACATTTGTGTGCCATTTCTCATGCATCAAATTTTTCCATTTCACGATTAAGAGAAAATCGCCCATTTTTTCTGAAAACTAAGAAATGGTCGGTCGGTCAACCTCTTCACGCGACCTCACTGTGATGCATAACTAAGTCTGCAATACGCTTCAACAAGTTGGCCAGCATGTTTTCAAGCATTTAATCGCATTCTGATGGAACAAACTACCAAGGATGAATGAATTGGACTGCACAAAAATTTTGTCGCCAATTCACTCTTTGTAACAATGTCTTCAATTCAAACCTGCAAAAACTTTTTAATATGTAAGGTTTTGATTATATTATCGCAAGCTATATACTGTTCGACGCTCGATTAAATTAGCTTTCTTTTGATATATTTGCTCAAGTTCCACATACAGTTTTCGTTAAATATTTATCAAAAACGAATGTATTATTTTTTGCGGCCACACCCTGTACATCACATGCGCATAAAAGGGTGAGGGGTATTACCTCCCCCCCGCTGAAGGGTCAGCTAGACAGGTACTGTCCGGCGATTCTGAGCTGACGGAACGTTTTTTGAATTATTTTTAATGTCAAAAGCAGTAAAAATGTCAAGAAATTTTCAAAAGTGATATAATGTAGTCAAAATTGACTAAAACTGCTTTTAAAATGCGAAATTACCACGAAAAGACGTTTATCCGCTATTTTGACCATTTTTCGGGTAAACAACAAAAAAATTGTGAACGTTAAATTAACTGCTTTGGATTTCTGAGATTTTATCCCCCTGTTGATCCTGACCATGTGACCTATGTTTATACGTCATTTATTGTGTACACAATATATTTATTGAAATTGCGTACGTACGGTACCAACCAACACACTTTAACCATTGTAATTTTGGCAGTGAATTCCTGAAAGCCAATCTAATGCGATTCTAAGGTCAGCAATACTAGCAGGGCATATGGTTTTCAGCTTAGATAAATTCAAAAATCGGGAAATGGATAATTCGCCCCCCCACAACTCACCCCAACAACTCGCCCCTACACAACTCAACCCCTCCACAACTTGACCCCATACAACTCGCCTCCCACAACCCGCCCCCACACAACTCGCCCTCCCCCATACCTCGCCCCAACCCCGCAACTCGACCCCCTCCCCACAACTCACCCCACCCCCTCCGCACAACTCACCCCCTACAACTCGTCCACAACTCGCCTCCCATCTAGCCCCCACACAACTCTCTCCACCCACTCTTAACTCAACCCGTCTCACAACTGTCTCATGGAACTTCAAGCCGAGGGTTAATGATTGCTAATGCAATTATGTATTTTAAAGTCTTTAAAGGAGCTTCACGAATAATCTTATCTATGGTGAAAGTGAGATATGGATAATTCGTCCCCCACATTTCGCCCCCAAAACTCACCCCCACACAGCTCTCTCCCCCACTCGTAACTCACCTCACAATTGGCCTTGTAACTTCAAGCCGAGGGTTCATGATTGCTAATGCAACTATGTATTTTAAAGTCTACATATGTATGTAGGAGCTTCACGAAAAATATGATCTATGGTAACAATTGTTATGATGACGAATGTTTGCGGCATTTTTATGCCGTTGCTACAGCATAACGAAAAATCAATCTAAAACTGTCATAAATGCTAAAATAGCGTAAAAACTGTTAATCTAGAGTTTATAGTTAATTTCAAGCCCTTTTGAAACAACTTTTTCTCGTTTTTATTGGTTTTTAGTCTTTATTTTGCCTCATTTTTCTCAAAAATTTCCCATTTATCCATTTTAGGGGTCTAGAGGCTCCACAACTACAATTACACCAACTACATTGTGGGGTTTACACTCCCCAGTCTCCGAACCTCCCCCCCCAATCGATAAACCCCCATGATTGAATTTTTGGTGCCTTTCTTACCAATTGAGCCCCGTCTGACCCCTTCTCGGAAATCGGCTGCTGCCCTTGTATGCTCGCGACCCCCACTTGTATGTCTAGTTGTGGAGAGCAAGCAAGCATTGAATTATATGTATACGCATATGCTGGTAGGGGTGAATTGATTTGTCAATTGTCAAACATTTGGGATTGGATCGAAACTGACCATACGCAGGCACGACAAAAAGGACCAGGAGAGAAAAATGGTGTTATGCGCAGGCACGTACCTGGCCGTCCTATTTTGGGGGACCAACACCAATTTTGGGGGACTAAGCCCAAAAAGGCCAAAATAGCACAAAAAACGAATAAATAGTTCTGTTTTTTTCTGATTTCCTTGAATTTTTGGGGGTCCGGACCCCCCATTCCCCCAGAGCTGCATACCTGGTTACGCGCGATAATAATTTTTTTAGCTTTCCATTAGCTTCGAAAAATCACAGAAAATTCCAAAATTGAACTCTGCGGGACTTTTAGCTTTTTAGGGTCCGAACAAACCTCCATGATTGGATTTTAATTCTGATTCCTTTGGGGGCTACTTGTGCGGGGGGCGAGTAATATGGGAGCGAGTCGTGGGGGGGCGAATTGTGCGGGTCGGGTTGTGTGAGAGCGAGTTGTGGAGGGACGAGTTGTGTTGTGTGAGGGCGAGTTATGTGGGGGGTGAGTTGTGGAGGTGAGTTGTTGTTGGGGGCGAGTCGTGGGGGGGGCGAATCGTGGGGAAGGGGGAATTATCCGCAAACCAAAAATTCACAAGAAAAAAGTGCACTGAGTCAAACCGGGCGAGCGATTGCTTGGAGTCTTATCAAGTCAAACTGTTGCTAACGAACTGCTAACACACCTGGGCGTGGGTGGTTTGGGAGTATGCACCCCCCCGAGAAACCGAAATGCTCCACCCAGAAATCAAAACAACCCCCAGAATTCAATTTTTAAAATTTTTTTCGTTTTTTTGCAATTTTTTGATGCCAATGGATAGTGCTCGATGAGAAATATCGAAAAATGGTGTTTTTTCGCTATACCACCATTTTTAAGGCAATTTTTTGACCTTTGAAAAATCTTGTACCCCCCCTCCCCCTCAGAATTTTCTTGCTGCCCACGTATGCCACGTATGATTGCTAACCTTTGAAATCCGATAAAATTTAAATTTGAGGAAGTCCCTGCTGAAGTCAGAATGAAAACAATGGGGGGAAGGGCTCTAGCATGTGATTGAATTCGATGACGGGTTTTAGGATTAGTGTAGTTTGAACAATGCTTTTTTCAAATAAAGCCTGAGCTTATGTTGTAATAGGATAGGTGGTCTTTTGCCAAATTTTTACAAAATTTGAATTATTATGAAGGATGATAGAAAAACGATGAGTTAGTTCTGCGACCCACCTTGCATTTCGCCGTAACGACACTGGATTCATATAGAGGAAATGAAAAAGTGCGTACCACTACAGCTCCTCCTACACTTCCGCGCCTGGGTCCACTCAGAGTTTTTGTTGAAACAGCTTTTTTGCGAGTTCTAGAGTCTTCTCTGTCCTCCAGCCTTTGAGTTTCTGCGAAGACGTCGACGTGCGGTAGAACAGCATCGTTTGTTGCCCTAAGGCTATTTATAATTGACGTATTCTGTTCTTTCTGTAAAAAGAATCGCTTTGAAATGCCAATTTCTAAGGATCCAAAAAAGAAAGTATCAGAGAATTGACAAGTAAAAACTCAGCTTATACTTGCAGGTCCTGCATTGGTACAATGAATCAGCTTTGCAAATTGTTGTAAATCAAACTAATCGACTAAAATGTCTATATTTTGAACAGACAAATAATGATTTGATTAAATAAATAAATAAAATAAATAAAATCTGGAAAGCGCGTATGTAAAACAGGTTGATACCTGTCTCATTAATCGAAGACATGATTCCAACCAAGACCGAATGGTTTGCTTAGCAACTTCTTCTTCAATAATGTACTCCAATTCTTCTCTCTGTATCAATTCCTCCAACTGCAAATGCTTTCTGATATCAACGCTTCGATAGGAAAGCATTATAAGAACAGAAGGTAATAATGACATTTATTTTTAGGAAGCAGTAACGGATCTAAGATTTTCGTTAGAGGATCTTATGCCAACTTTTCCAGAAACAGTAGGAAATAGGTTAGCAAATTGGCCGTTCATGTGCGAAACAGCGGTTTTTCGGTAATTCCCTACTTTTATTTAAAATGGCTTTTGGCGCAATATCTCTTCGACAAAATCGAAATTTGCGCCGGAAAATTTGTAAAATTTAGGCTGAAGGACGTTTGTAAGCTTAAATTACTGATCAATGTCCTGTATTATCATTTGAAGCGGTACATCGAAAATGTTTTAAGGAATGCTATGAAGAAAACGTGCTGAAATAGCTGTTTCCGATTTTAAAATGTTTTCAAAATCTATTCCTTAATCAAAAATATAAATTCCATGCCGTCAAGAAAGTAAATAAATATCATTAATAGGTCTAATCCAACGCGAAGCTCCGGAAAAAATCGAGATGATGACATATGGTCAAAAGTCATTGCGAATTGCATATCCATTCTTTATCTCGTCAATGGGGGCTTTAAAGTCCGCTTTTGTCAGAAAGCAACGTAATATTTGAATTAAAAAGCCCAACTCAAACTAGTTTCATAGGGTTCGTAAGCATATATGTATGTATAACATGAGAATTCTGGGTAGGGAGGTCAAATCCAAAAAATTTTCAAAAAGTGCCTGATAAAAAATAATAAAAACCTGATATAATAAAGGATTACATATCTAGTTATATAGTCAATTAATGGTAGCCAACGTAGATTCTGCTGAAATAAAATGCGCTGCAATAAGTATTATTTCTGTGCTGGTCTAAATGACAAACAGTCTCCCGAGTTTCAGTTGCTCACATAAGAACATCGTGAAAGGAAACTTCTTCGCCGTTATGCAATCTTTCCATTTCAAAGCACATATGCTTGAATAATAGCCGATCCTTGTCAGGGTCAACTTCCAAGCGACCTTTGAGCAGACGAAGCAAAAACTTGACTCGTCTAACCGGTATATCGCCCTGAAAATTTCTCAAACTAGCTTAATAAAGTAGTAATAATGGATGCATCGAATGCATAGTCAAAGGCAAGCATGAGTGAGCATTTAGAATTAGAAAGCAACAGCTGCTTGTTAAATTTTAAAAACGCTTAACAATTAAAACGAAACAGCCATTTGATCACACAGATAACAATAGAATGTAAAAAAATTTTAAGAACAATTTTAACTATCTATGCGGATACAATAAACTTGACTTGGCTTCGTTAAGGTTCGTAAAAATCGGGTTGCTCGACTTGACCATTAATTAATGGTCGAGCATTTGTTAAGGGAAGCTGCATCAAGGAAATCTAATGGTAGCGTTCAGGTAAGCTTAATGGTTGCGTTAAGGGAAGTTAAATGGAAGTTATGTGAAGTTACATATTCCACGAGAATTTCAATGTTTTGGTTAAAATACATAGATGTGAATACACATGGGCGTGGGGGTTTGGGGGTATGAACCCCCCAGAAGTTGAAATACCCCCCCATAAATCAAAATACCCCCCCCAGAATTCAAATTTTGAAATTTTTTTTGCTTTTTCAGCGATTTTTTGATGCTATTGGATAATGCTCAATGAGAAACGTCGAAAAATGGTGTTTTTTCGCCATGCGACCACTTTTACGACCATTTTTTGACCTTTGAAAATATTTTTACCCCCCCAGAATTTCGGTGCTGCCCACCTATGGATATAAAACGTTGAGAACCATAGTCAATGAAAATTCGAATTTTTTCTTCTATTTTACTCTTTTACCGCTTGACTTTTGGTTTTGGTTCGAATTCGTCTGATAATGGATTGCAGTGACATGACAGCGATACACTTAATGAGGACAATAAATGAAAACGCTCATTAGTCTGGGTAAAACATAAATGGTTGCTTGCGATGATATGGAAATTTTAAAAAAATAGAAATAAAAATAGGAAAATACAATTTTGATTTTAGCGTATTTTCGGCAACAGCTAAAGAAAATGAAGAAGCCGACTGAAAAAACTCGTTCTCGAATAAAATCAGGGTTGGCAAGGCTGGGTTTTTTGAATCTGGGTTTTTTGTGGGTTTTTTGGGTGCAAAAATCATTGGGTTTTGGGTTTTTTATCCACAGTTTACCAATTTTTCAAATAGACTGAAATAAATACTAGTAGATAGATACTAAATAAATAAATTATATTTGCAATCTCTTTTTGTTTGCTTTATGCTGTTCTTTTGACTAGTAAAGGCTAACCAACCTCAGTCTGGTCAACACAATGCCATGCTCGAAAATCTCAGCCCCTAGTTCACAATTGCCATCCCATGCTGCAAAACAGGGTGATTTTATTCAGCCAACTCAATAGCCCACACATTTCTGAGTTCGACCAATTTTTCTATTTCCTAATATTTTTTGAGAGCCAGTGCATTTTTTGATTAAAATCTGGTAATGTCAGAGCATTGGAGAGGAAGATAAATACATATATGTGGCAACCGCAGTGAATGATCGATTTTGTTGTTGGATTTCAATATTAGCTGAATAGTTGTTGCTCTTTGTTTGTCTCGTTTCTTGCAGCTGTTGGAGTATTCCTAGCTACTTTATGTAGCTCTATTTGTCATTTCCATTGAAAAACCCAATAAAGCACAAAAAACCCAAAAACAAAAAAAAACCCAAAATTCAAAATTTTCAAATCTGGGCTTTTTCCATACCTGAATAAAATCTTTATTAAAATTTATTGTCATTAAAATGAACCAATGGATTTCATTTGACAGTGGATGACGAGCATGTATCATATTATTAAATAAAAGAATAATGAAAGAAGCTTTACTTTTTAAGTGTGAAATGTAATCATTGAGTTATCTCGTGAAAACGATAATTGCATACATGAAGTCTCTATAAGAACCGCGTTTTAATTGTCATAAAATTATAAAGCTGGAAAAATTTAATAGTCAAAAAATTTCTATTTATGTAACGATGAGGTTTGTATCAGCCATATTTCTGCAATTCGCATTGTCAGTAGGCAGCACTCATAGTTGCCTTGTCTTCAACTAGAAAAAAAGGATAAACTAATATTATTGTAATGAAATCTTCAGTATTAATGATAACTTGCTAAATCTAAATCGGTCATAAAATTCACCGTCATTGAAATTAGTCAAAGAACTTCTTTTGACTTCGAATTGGCGAGAACTTGTCATAATATTAAAAATCGGAACGATAGGAAGAAGCGCCATTTTTATGTGAAAAACAATCAATGAGTCCGTTAATGTAGCTCTCGACCTATCTTGAAGAATGAACCTTAACGAAACCATTAAAGTCGTTAAGGTGAAGCCCAGCAACCCAATTTACCTTAAAGAAACCATTAAACGCTTAATGGGAGCGTTAAGGTGTCAGTCGAGCAACCGGTTTTAAGGTAGACATCAAAAAACTGAGCCTTAATTAATGGCTGCACTAAGGTGGAGTCCAGCAACCGAAATTTAAATCGACCATTAGACTTCCCTTAAAGTCGAGCTTAATGGTTGAGTCGAGCAACCCGATTTTTTTAATGGTTTCGTTAAGGTGGAAATCGGACTTAACGCGACCATTAATTAATGGTTGCGTTAAGGTGACCATTAACGTTAAGGTAAACATTAGTTAATGGTCGAGTCGAGCAACCGGGCCCACCTTAACGCAACCATTAATTAATGGTCGCCTTAACTTCGATTTCCACCTTAACGGAACCATTGAAAAAATCGGGTTGCTCGACTCAATCATTAAGCTCGACTTTAAGGGAAGTCTAATGGTCGATTTTAATTTCGGTTGCTGGACTCCACCTTAGTGCAGCCATTAATTAAGACTCAGTTTTTTAATGTCTACCCTAAGACCGGTTGCTCGACTGAAGCCTTAACGCTCCCATTAAGCGCTTAATGGTTTCTTTAAGGTGAATTGGGTTGCTGGGCTTCACCTTGACGACTTGAATGGTTTTGGTTTTGTTAAGGTAAATTCCTTAAGGTAGGTCGGGATCTACCTTAATGAACTCAATGATTACATTTCACACTTAAAAAGTAAAGCTTCTTTCATTATTCTTTTATTTAATAATATGATACATGCTCGTCCATCAACTGTCAAATGAAATCCATTGGTTCATTTTAATGACAATAAATTTTAATAAAGATTTTATTCGAGAACGAGTTTTTTTAGTTGGCTTCTTCATTTTCTTTAGCTGATACCGAAAATGCCCTAAAATTGTATTTCCCTATTTTTATTTCTCTATTTTTCAATTTCCATATCATCGCAAGCAGCCAACTATGTTTTACCCAGATTAACGAGCGTTTTCATTTATTTTCCTCATTGAGTGTATCGCTGTCACTGCAATCCTTTATCAGACGAATTCGAACCAACACCAAAAGCGAAACGGTAAAAGAGTAAAATAGAAGAAAATTCGAATTTTCAATGACTATGGTTTTCAAAGTTTTATATCTATTTTAACCAAAACATTAAAATTCTCGTGAATTACGTGTGAACTTAACACAACCATTAAACTTCCCTTAACGCAACCATTAAGCTTACCTTAACGCTACCATTAGATTTCCCTTGACGCAGCCATTAAAGCTTTCTGTTAATGGTTTCTTTAAGGCACCCTTAAACTTCCCTTAACAAATGCTCGACCATTAATTAATGGTCAAATCGAGCAACCCGATTTTTACGAACCTTAACGAAACCATTAGTTAAGGTTTTACCTTAACGTTAATGGTTCCATTAAAGTAATCTTAATGGTCGTTGGCGTTAAGGTGAAGTCGAGCAACCGGCCGACCATTAGGAGTTCATTTTTAATGGTTAGCCTTTATTAAGGTGAAGTCGAGCAACCGGGCCCAGAAATGATGTATCAATTTGAAGCTCATTCAAAGGTCGACATGATAGGATAGAAATAATTTTCAGAACAACGCCGCTACGTTGAATGACACCATTCCGTGAAAATGTACTCATGAAACAGTTTTGTACAAAATATTTGCTAGGTTTCCTTTACACCAATAGACTCAATGTTTTAATTAGACTACGATTTTGGTGTATTCAGCTTTATTATAAGTAGAGAAGTAAACAAAAACAAGGCTAAAAGAGCTTAAAGTACCGTATCATGGGTTATGAGATAAGTTGTCACTTTTGGTAGAAAAATCGGCATTTTTCGCGCAAACATAATCAATGAGTTTTCAGCACTAGAAACCAGCCTGATCAAGTCAGATAATTTATTTCTGATCACGATTGTTACTTCGTTTGTGTAGAATAATTTGGTATCTGATTTATCACCTCAGATATATTATTTGAGAAGGTTTCATTCAATTCAAGAAAAAAGGATAAAGCGATACAGTAAAACGACCGCATCATTTTAATTGAAAATTTTATGTTCATTAATGCTTGCGACAGATTGCCAGAGTTATCTTTTTCATAATATTCATTCTTTGCATGCATAGAAGTGGAACTGAATTCATCATTGGAGATGCACGGTTTCGTTTGAAATTTGAAAAAATGTTTGCGCTTTTTTTGTTGTGTTCCGAAAATTCCTACCAGTGACTGCTTAGAAACGTGATTCAGTCAGCTTTAGTGCAGATTTGGATAAATTTCAGCTTACTTGTACATTCAGAACCATAGGTTTTTAAATTTACAGCTTTTAAAAACTAGCAGATGCCATTATTTGGTGTGAAAGACATTCTCAATGTTCCCGAGCACGCAACCTGTTGATTTTCAGATTTAAAATAAGTCAATGATGCCTGACAATCGTTCGTAACCTTCTAAGATGAATTTTAGTTTGCTAGTCACATATTTAGATAGTTTGAACTATAAAACACATAATGATTAATCATATTTTCGTTTTTCATGTATTGCAATCTGCAGTTTGTACAGACGATATTACGACATATCTTCAGTTGAAGTTAATTTTTGTAGCATACATAGATTTTACGAATGTTGAAGTCATGCGGTCGGATAGGTGATATAATAAGCTTTACAAGGATATATCACAATTTACTCTTTTATCTAAATTTGCTCGATTTTCACACGATTGAAAAGTATGCGGATTTTTCCGGACACCCGTTATTTATCGTATCACATAATTCAATAGCCACCTTTACGAATGAATGATTCGATATAATCCCAAGCACACGTGGGCGTGGGGAGGGGGTTTGGAGTGTAAAAAAGCTGTTTTTAATTATATGCCATTTGCTAGCCCGTGATTCCCTAAGCGCATCTCAAACTCTCGCTAATGAATTATGCGATTCTAAATTCCTAACATTTCTTATTCTCTCAAAACCTTCATGTCATAACGTCAAAATAAAATATTTAAATCCGCCCTATAGTTCTTGAGATATAGTGCTATATAAGAAAGTGTAAAGTAAATTGGTATACTGTAGGCTGCGCTGCTAAAATGTTGTACATAGCGCAGCAACAATTTATATATCTTACCCTGGAAGTTTGAGCTAAATCCGGCCATTGGTTCTCGATTTATGCAAAAGTGTAAACTAATGCTGGTATACTGTAGATGCTCCCTCAAAATTTTTGTAATAGTTTGCTAATAAGGTGTTCATCCTAACCCTAAAATTTCAGCCCAATCCGACCACTGGTTCTTGAGTTACGCCTCTTCAAAAATTTCCCCCTGGGAAATTTCCCCATGGATTTCCCATGGAAATTCCCTCAGGAAACTTCCTCCCATGGCCTGGCGCGAGCCCTCTCCTCCCTATGCCACAGCACAGCCTACGCTAAAGTATTGCGCCCTGAGAAAAGCCAGGGCGCAGATTCTGAGCCCCTCCGCCTATGCTATAACACAGCTATGTTATAAAACATGCGTCCTAGGGACGCGAGACCTTACTACTAATATGAAGTATTAGTACCAGGTAAAATTCCCAGAAAACCAACCCGTGCATACCTTTCTCGTTAGAATCCCATCAGTAAGGCCCAATTCTCAGAATCGCTCATCAATCTAAATGCTACAATATTCTCATGATACATTTTGGTTCTCCAGTATGAAAAACAAGCCCAATCAAGCTCGTCCCATGCGCATTCTTCGCTTTCGTACGCGTCATCGACTTTGATTTCAAGTTTAAGTTTATAATTTTAGTCCATGTTATTGTTCGGGTGCCCGCCCGGTCTCATGTTTTATCCCTTCTCGTAGAAAACTCCCATTACTAAGTATATAGGCACATGCAACCACAACGCATCCTTTACAGGGGTTTGCCCCCCCCTGAGAAGGCCGGAAATCAAACAGAAATCAAAATACCCCAGAATTCAATTTTTGAATTTGTTTTTTTTTCGCAATTTTTTGATGCCAATGGATAGTGCTCGATGAGAAACGTTGCAAAATAGTGTTTTTTCGCCATACCACCATTTTTAAGACCATTTTTTGACCTTTGAAAGATCTTGCACACCCCCTCAGAATTTTGGCGCTGCCCACCTATGATCCCAAGCATAGCAGCTCTATATTAAAGTGAGGAAACTCGAGAGTTCATATTCGTCAAAAAGTATTCTGTTAAGTATTGAAATTTACCCACCTTCTGTTCGACGTCCACTATATTCCACACATTTTGAAAATTTCTTATGTCGGCATAACTCAAGAGGGCGTCTTCTTCGCTCGAGTAAAACAATGAAAAATTTTCCATGATGATAGCTGTTGGAAGAAAAATTATTACCAGTACACAAAGGTAGGCAATAATAAGTCAAAGCATTTACCGACAAGCAAATTTAATACGATGTACGTTATAATCAGGTAAAACGAGCAAAAATAAATAATAGCACCATAGTAATTTCCGCAATCAGTCTGCCAAAAATCGGCCCCGTCGTAGTGCCAGCAATATGGAACGCTTCTCATACAATCAAAACAATCCAAAAAGCATGATTCTAATGACAAGAATTGAAAATATTAAACGAGTCACAGAACACTTCCTAGTAAATATGATGTAATAATTAATGGAAATTAGGATGAATTTTAAAAAATAAATGAATACGTTGGTAAGAAAACAACGGTCGAAAATAGTTCCAAAAAATCTATAATTCACGGGCGAACATTCTCGTTGATTTGAAGGTGTCTATTTTATACAGAATCACTTCTAAGGAATTTCGGAATTTTCGGAAATTTTCTTCTAAAGCAGCGCTATACGCTGTCGAAATTTCACTAAACAGCTGAGAAAAATTCTGCCAAATTTAGGCTGAGGGACGGCTTTAGTGCTCGAACGAATTCGCTTGAAAAATACTGGAATATATCAGATTTCCGCGCTAGAAATCCTTGCAAAGGTCATAAAATCTTCGTTGCTTGGCTTCTAGACCATAAGGTAAGCCAATAAAAAGTCATTATGTTTATCCCTTTTTGAGAAATTGCGACGAATCATACTTAAAGATAACTAAAACATATTTACATATCCATTTTTCTCGCCAGTCAAGTCGGGTCAAAGGTGAGATAACCGGTCGCCCACACGATACACATGTCTTCTTACTTACCATACAATCATGCATAACTTCGTTCCAATCTTCTCCAGTTACAATTCTAAAGAGCACTGTGAGAGCATTCACCGGAGTACGGAAATTTGCATGCCTTAAAAACAATAGTTTTAGCATTTTACAGACTTAATAAAGTTTTTTTAACTTCAATTGTCATTAGAAAGCGTAGAATTCAAAACCATTTAAATTATTCAATATGTTTAGAAAATACGAGAAAACAAAATTTGGCTCCAGAATTCACGAGATCCTTCGCAACCTTTATGCGTAATATAAGGTAGAATTATTCGAAAAAAGCAAAAAATTGACGAAAATATAAGTAGTCGAGTTTTTAAGCTCTAGTCTCACTCTGTAATAAGACACGGTTTTTTTAATTTATTAGAAAACTAAACTAAGATATTCGTATGAAATCGGGCAAAAATACACAACATTGTAATCTAATGGAGATTAGGCTATAAAAAATAAAATATTCGTATAAAAATGGACGGATAACACACATTAAAATCCGATTTTCATTAAGCTACTTCATGAAAAAGTGGAGAAAAGCGCACTAAAAAGCAGTGTACAGCACAAATATTTTATAAAAATAGTTAAAACCAAGAAATATTCAGAAATTTCAAAAAATAGCAATTCCCTGAGATTTACTGATCGCATTTCCAGACAGCATTAGTGCTTTAAAAATTGATCTGGAAAGCAATTAGAAATACCTTCCGATCGCTTGACCATATTTTGTCATACCAAACAGAATGACACCGGCATATGCGTAAAACAGCATTAATAAAAACATGGCCATAATAATGAAAAAGCTTCGGAACACAGACATGAGAACCGTCAACATAAGCATCTTCAGCGTGGAATGAAATTACAAAGTCAATTACATCTTTCAATGTTTATATAAATCAGTAAATTAATAAAAAAGAAAAGTTCAAAATAAACGATTTTATAATTTTATTATTCTGATAAATAATTAGGAGAAGGTGCGCCAAGAATATTTTTCGGCGTTACTTTCTGTATAACAACGTAGCGATGAACTGAATGAAAAATTTATAGCAAACGTACTCAGAAAATGACAATCGCAAGAACTTGACAAAATCTTGTTTATGATAGTTTAATTTAACCATGTAAACGCCGCTAGTGGTTATAGTCTTCGGAGGTGCAAAACAAAGCGTGGGCTATACTAACGTATAAACCGACTCAGCCCACCGCTTGTTAATCAATACCATTAATGGAAAGGCAAGCGCTGGGAGTGGAACCCAGGATCTGGAGTATGCCAACCAATCAGGAGGCTTAACCAGAAATGCGCGTGGGGGTTCAAGGGGAGTCTTGACCACAAAAGAGAAAAATAAAAAATTTTCAGGGGAAAATGTAGGAAAAAGACGGCAAAAATAGATACAAATCGACAATTTTCTTCGAGTGTGTGTACAATTGATCATAAACTGTGGATCAACATAGTTTTTACGCTATTTTAGCATTTTTACCAGTTTTGAGATCATTTAGGCCCAACAAAAGCTCATTTTCTGCTCCCCAGACCAGAAGTTCTGACCCCCATACAGGCCATGCTTTGCATCAATAATATTTTAACTTTAGTGTTACCGCGTTTTATTACAGTCAAAGCTTACCCTGCTAGGGGCGCCGCCTACTTCGGTTAAAGAACGCTTTGACTTAACATAGCAATTATTATCAGTTTAGGCGGTTTTGTACTCTTCATAAATAAGTTTGTTATTTTCCTCTAAATTTCATAGGAATTTTTTAATCAAAAACTGCTACTTTACATACATAAACATTGGCACGGTATGGTCATGCATTTAATGAATACAAATAGTGGATATCAGTTCACTAAAAATCGATCTCAGGATCCCACTTAACAATCGAAAAATTGCAGGCAGATTTTGAAAGAGCACAAAAAACCGCTTAAACTGATAATAAGATTTTGTGGATATTATTTCAAAGGAAGCGTAAACGGCTAGAAACGCATCCTGGCGCAGTAAGCTTCGATTGCAAAAAACACCGGTCGCAAGGATAAGGACGATACATACATTGGGGAGGGAGAACTTCGGGGTTTTGAACCCACAGAACGAAAGAATGGGAAATTTTGTGGGGAACATGAGGCAAAATAAAGGGACAAAATGAGTAAAAATCGAGAATTTTCTTCAAAAGTGCACTGTGACTTAACGACGTTTAAACGCCATTTTAGCATTATTCCTTTTTAGGTCATTTTAGCCCAGAAAAGCTCAATAACTGGCCCCAGACCGGACTGATTCGAAGCGAGACTGCGATAGTAAATGTGAAAAGGCGATATATCGAAGAAGTTTTAAAGGATCGTAAAAATTAATAATTGGCAAAAATAAATCGTGCGATTTAATGAACATTTGTGCAAATCTTACATGACGTGCGGCTATTGTAAAGAACCGCAAAACGACAACAGAGTAACCGAACATGTAACTGGCGTCCTTGACATTTTGATCTTTCGTTGGCAACTAAGAATCGGAAGGTAAGATCGAGCTCATACAAAATGCAATAAAGCATGACTTACTGCAATGAAAAAATGTAAAGCACACCAAGCGAGACCTAACAGTGTTATGATGAGATCAATGCGATTTCGTTTGCTTTGCCAAAATCCCTTCAAACTGTACGCTATCATTTTAAATGCGACCTGCAAATCATAAACTTTATACAATTCTATTCATCATTCCATAAATATACAATTCTGTGTGGATTAGCATTTCTGACCCTCACAGTGGCTGCTGGCCATACATGTAAAAGGAGGTTTAGGGATCACCCACCCAAAGTTGGATGTCCCCCATCCACCACAGAGTCAGAAAATTTTCTACCCCAATACCCCGATTTTTAAAAAAAAATTTGCGTTTGTGACCACTTTTAGATGATTTTTGACCGTTTTTGGCCAAAAAATGGAGATCATTTACCATCCCTCACTGAAAAGGGCCGGGGATCCCCCCACCCTAAATTTCAAGCCTTACGTGTATGCTGCTGACCTCTAAGCGAAATTTCCAGTTAATATTCTATTCAAGCCGTTGCGTGGGATCAAAATAACATTTTTTCGACTCTTCGCATTTAACACTCAGCTTAATATTTGTTGAATTACATTAGAATTTATGAAAGTGGAATATTTTCTGAATTTGCATTATCAAAAAATTAACATTAAAAATAAATAACATTTTAAACAAATAATTAATTAATAATATTTTCGACCTACAGTTGCGTTTTTATGATCAGAAGTTTGTATGTCTGTAATGAACGAATTAAAAAAACAATCAATTAGCAGAATGTTGATGCACAAAGTAAAATCCTGATGAAATTTCATAAATAAATCGCAAGAAATCAACAGCAACAGAAACTTATACATTCTTTTGCTTCATACTATTTCAAAAAACGAAGGCAAATACAAATTTAAGATCTTTCCTAGTCATCTGATAAGACGACGAAATGAAAGAAAAAATATATGCAATGGACGATTTATTTTCGTTTCGTCTTAACAATGCCTGACTATTATTTTATGATTTTTATTCCTAAACGATTATTCCTACTGTATTAAAGCACAAAAGCATAACTCACTTCTGCACTGAATAACAAAGTAAAAACAGCGCCTAGTCCAATCAGAGCTTTGAGGATATTGGTCGTATCTTCCATTTCTTCTTCTTCAACGCTCCACTTAATTAAAAGCTTAGAAAATTGGAGAACTTTTTTATACAATTTTTGTATATACCGGAATCCACAACAAGCAGCAATTGAGCAGGACACATAGACTGAAGAATGTCTCGAAATACGGCGACATGGTCAGATTATATAAGAAAAGCCTCGCTTTCGCCGATTCTGCTATAATGTAAGAAATTACTTATTGCATTAATCGCTGCTGTTTTGCGATTGGATTAAGGGAATTACTGATTGACATAAGATCAAAAATTATTGAGAGAAATTCAAAGAGCCGTAGTTGATAAAAATCTACATAGATTTTAATATAATAAGGTAGGTCATAATCATACATTAAGTAAGATAATTGGTTATTCATGGAAGAACAAAAAAGTAGCTAGTAGTAAAGCAATAATAGAAAAATGGAATTAATCGCATGCGCCAAAACGTTAGAAATTAAGCGGGATTTCGCGGCGCATACGTACAAATAGAACATGTCCAGTAAAAAGGATCGTTGTTCCTGCAAATCTATTTCAAGAAACGAAAGATAATTTCAGATTTTTTTATTTTCGATGTTTTTGCTTTATATTTATATTTTTAGCCCAGTTCATTACAACCGTCTTCCTCGATACTGTAACATAATGTAGAATCTGATATTCAGAAAAGACAATTCTTTACATGGCTTGGGTGGAATATGCAATGGTTGTGCCATTTTGAGACGGTTTTTCAAATCGTTCCATCTTCTCTGATCTACAGTTAGCAGAGCCGTGCCCTATGATAAAAAGCAGGGTCCTTACGATGACAAGATTCGAAAAATAAGCAGTAAGTCGCTCAATATTAATACAATTCAGTTAAATTTTTCATTTTATTTAGCTTTATCAATCTATATACTAAAATCACCGTTTAGTGCTTAGTTGCAAAAATACTGTATAAAGTGTCGTGAGTATGACGAACTAGTTTCTACATTACATATATTGTCAGCTCACTCGAAACTCCGTACGAAAAATTGAAGCATATTATTGAACATATAAGCAGTATAATGACGTCAAATCCAGAAAGTTTTCAGCATATTTAGCGCTTTTCATTTATTCAATAGATTCGAATATATCTGGATAGGTAGATCACTCCGAGTCAAAAATAATTTACCTATTTCTGATGTATGAAGAAGCATTAGCGAATGCATGTTGAGCACATATAGCTGAAAAATTAACTTTTTCTGGTTCTACAAGAATGATTTTCAATCAAATTACGAGTATTTGATTGGAAAAGTCATTCAATGTAATGAAAATGATTAAATCCAGCTGGAGTGAATGTAAATAGAGACCCTAACCGTATAAATGTCGAGGGCAAGATTTGGAATTTCTATTCGTAAAATACAATCATCGGAATAAATCTACGAAAAATGTAACAGGGGTATGAAGATCCCCTCACCCAAAGTCGGACGTCCCCCCATCCCCCAAATCAGAGAATTTTTAACCCCTGATTTTTGGAAAAAAATTTAATTTTTTTGGCGGTTTTAGGCGTTTTTTGTCCTTTTTGGCTGAAAATTGGAAGTCATTTACCTCCCCTCCCTAAAATTGGCCGGGACCCCCAATTTCGAGCCGTTACATGTATGAAATGTACTGACACTAGTCTAAGAAATTAATTAAGAACATTTATTAAAAAATCGTAAATAATTTTTTATGAAAAGCGAGAAAAATCTCAATCCTTTGAATAATAAAAGTCAAATTGTTGAATATCATTTTAAGAACAGTTTGACTGTATACGATTAAATCGGACCTTACAATTCAACAGCTCTGAAAAGCGACAGTTTTTAGTCAATGGTGTAGCTAATGCAGCAAAATGAATCGACCTGAACAAAACAAAAATCGTAAAAGATAATTTTTTGAATGACCGGATCGGTTATCGCAATCCAAATGTCCCTTGAAATTTGGGTAAGTGTAATTTAGTGTTTTTTACCCTGTTCTCACTGTAGTTAGCGATAACAACGCCAACGAACAACGTTAGCCCAATCAAGCAACCAATGAATACGTAAACGTGTACGAAAATCGCTGCCCACTAAATCAAAACTAATTGAAGAGTAATTAGTCGAAAAACTTAATTTTATCACAGATTTTACGATTCCCAGCCGCTCTTGTATTACGTCACGAACAACTGTCCACATTTTGAAGGATAATATTTCGAACAGAGCCAGCATAGCGTTTCCAATATGGTCGAAATTGCAATTTCTTGGATTAACCCTTTTTTGAAAAAACAAATTAAGGTGTATATTACAAAAGCGTGATTTTATGCAGAAAAATTGATATAAGAAATTCAATTATTTGTGATATAAATTTTACATTTGTTAAAATATTACCATGCTCTCGGCACTAAGAAATGAGGATGGATCTCAGTATCTTTGCCACTGACTACTAATTTTGTAACATGAACGTTTAGTTCGAATTCGCCAACGCATTTTTCCTAACACAAAACTTACAGTCAGACAATTACCAAGGACGATGGAAAGTTTAAAAAAAACGTGACTAATCTAACATAACTATATATGCAAAGCATTGAGAGTTAAGTAGAGCATCAGAAGCAAACTCTTGTAAAAGTCTAACCTTTAAATTCATTGGTGATGCCAGTTGCCTGTTTTACATAATTGACTTGCAAGATGGATACCCTGGTTTACATTTTATTTGTAAAAAACGAAACTGAAGAGCTCAAAGTTTGCTGCAAGTACTTTTATCGCGACAGAAATCACTTTAACTTAAAAAATTTGAAAACCTTAACTTCACAAAAGCGCTGAGAATGTTCCGTTACTCGCGAATTGAGAGTAATTTTCGCGTCCGAAGCGTTATTTTTATGGCTACCGGGAAAAACAGGGCGTCGTTTATCCCGCGCGACCTTCATTACAGTCAAGAATGCTGCATAGTAAAGTGAGCATACACGTAACAGGGGGATGAGGGGTTCCCCCACCCAAAGTTGGCTGTCCCCATCTCTCAAAATTAGAAAATTGTTGACCTCCATTTTGCAAAAATTGAATTTTTTGGCCATTTTTAGGTGTTTTTTGGCCATTTTTGGCCAACAATTTGAGGTTATGCACCCCCTGAAAATGGCTGAGGACCTCCTCCTAGAATTTTGAACCGTTACATGCATAAATGTGAGGTAAAGTCCACGGTCGGAAACTCTAGGTAATCAAGAAGTTATGGTTTATTTGTAGCTAAATTTAGGTATCTAAATCATTAGTCGGAAAAGCTGCAAGGCTGCACGGTCGGGGAACTGGGCTGTACCACAGTGTTTCAAATTATAGAATTTCAAGTTATTACTGCGTATACCAGATATGCACACATTTTAAAGGCGAAATTTTGAAGTGCCAAGCTCAAAAAGATTAACGCTTCAGAAACATCATTTTTCGCCGTTTCTGGCGATGCTCTATCTTTCCAGAGCGCGAAAAAATAAAAACCTTGAAATTTTTAAAAAATTCCATCAAATCGAACAAAATGTAGTCAAAAAATTAGTCTATAACGCGAAGCGCCGAATATTTGATATTTTTTATGAACAAAATCGGTAAAAATGCGTAAAACAGCACCTTTTCTTTTAATTTTTCAGAATTTCACGGAAAATCGTGAATTGTTGCGGATGGAGGGGGAGAAAAAATTTCTGGGAGGATTAAAACTTTTCTAGGGGTGAAACCCCTAAACCCTAAAGATCATGAATGTTTATACCATCATTCAGTAAAAGGAACGAAAGAAAATGATCATTCATCTTGGAATGTTGAGCTTACTCTGTCTTTTACAGTAATGTCATTGCACTTTGCCAATTTCCCTCCAGCTATTTGTACTCCGTAACTCGCAAACATAAACATTAGGACAATGAGGAGCACAGTTACCTGCAAAAAGTGTAGGAGTATAAGAATATTATCAAAAACATTGCTCTAGATGTGTCATTTTACCAATAAAATTTCCTTGAATCCCTTGCAAAGTTCCACTACCACGCGTCTGATGTGGGGTACAAGAGTGTAAATTCTAAGTGGCCTCATGCAACGAAAAATCATGAGCAGCATCGCACCGGAGTTCAATCGCACGTGCTTTGGCATCCAGACTAAGAAAGTTAGGCTGGTCTAAAAAAAGCGACTTGCAGAAAAAACAAAAGCGCTCGTATTTACAGGGTGGTCCACGTATCTATTCCATGTTTTGTTTTGCTGCTCTACGCTCAATAGTTGCTGATATTTAATGTAAATTCAACATAATGTATAGTAAACATTAGAATTTAATTTATTATTATTTTAGGACGCGCCGACTATTATTTTATATTTTAAAGATAATTGTTCATGGCGTACTCTATTTTGGAACGAGCAAAAGTTGCTTCATGGTATGAATGGACGGGCAGCTTGGTAATGGTCCAAAGAAAATTTCGAACGACATTTAACCGTGACCCACCATCACACCACAGCATTTCTAAATGGCATAAGCTATTAATGGAGACTGGATCAGTACAGGATTTGAAAAGAAATCGAAGTCGTTCCGCTCATTCCGACGAAAATTCGGCACGAGTGACAGAACATTTCACCGAAAATCCTCATTCTTCTACACGACGTGCGGCTAATGCTCTAATGATAAGTCGCACAACCATTCAAAGAATTTTGAAAGGCCTCAATTGGCACCCTTACAAAGTGCACATTGTACAGAAAATAACCGAGGAAGATAAAGAAAATCGATTAGAATTTGCGCAGGATGAAATTGACCGAATGGATCAAAATCCAAATCATCTCGTGAATTTGCTTTTTTTCTGACGAGGCACATTTTCATATTGATGGTGGCTTTAATCGTCACAATCATCCTTATTGGTCGGGTGAAAATCCACAATGGATCACTGAAAAATCGTTACATTCTCCACGGACGACAGTTTGGGCTGCAATTGGTGATAACGGCCTAATTGGCCCAATTTTTTCGATGACAATGTCAATAGCCAAAGTTACCTCCAGATGCTGCAAACCCAATTCTATCCTGAACTGCAAGCTCGTCGTATTGAGAACGATGTGATTTTTATGCAAGATGGAGCGCCACCTCATTGGGGAAGAAATGTTCGCGATTGGCTCAATGAAACTTTTCCCAATCGCTGGATGGGTCGTGGGTCGCCTTCCATGCCTTGGCCTCCTCGTTCTCCTGATTTAACGCCGTGCGATTTCTTCCTTTGGGGTTTTATCAAGTCAACAGTGTACACAACGCGCCCGATGAACATTGAGGAATTAAAAAATCGAATTATTCAAGCTTTCAACGATGTTACAGTCGAAATGCGCCGAAAAGTTTTGCTCGAATATCGCGAACGTTTGTTCAAGGTTTTAGAAAATGGTGGTGATCACGTAGAAGTCTACCATTCGTGAAACATAGAGTTTGTCGATTTGAAAATTTACAGAATAAAATTTTAACGTCTGCTTTATAATCTGGCATAGTTTTATCTTGTTTGAATGAAAATTGTTGTTGTTCTATGAAAACAAAGTATGGAATAGATACGTGGGCCACCCTGTATTACATATATTTTTTCTTTAGACTTCAGAATATTAACGAGCATCAGTGTTTTTTTGTACAAAGTCCCTTGTACATATACAAAGATGGTCCCAAAAGTCTTTAAACATTTTGTACATGCAAATTTTAGTGAACTAAAATATGATACAGTAGCGCTTTAAATGCGGTGAAACAAGGTTTTTCGAACTTAGACAGTGATATTTTAGTTAATTTATGGGTTTCTGACAAGAAAAAATAGGTACTGAATTTTATCTAAAACCGGCGCGAAGCGCCGAAAAATTTGACATTTTTCCTTGTCTGAATGCAATTTCTGCCATTATAAAGATATATAGAGCACACAATTACTCATTTCGGCGCGGAGCGCCGAAAATTTCTTGGAATTTTAGACTTTTTTACAGTTTTTGCCTTCCCAAAAATCTTTGTACATGTACAAAAACGGTCCCAAAAAGTCTTTGTACTTCAGGAAAAATCTTTGCCGAATACAAAAAAACCGTGACGAGCATACTGGAAAAAGGTAAATTCTTTATTTCCAAAGTTTTTGATTCGTTTGGTACAATATTGATTAAAGATAAACTAGTCAAAAGCAAAGCTTAGATTATTACGAACTAGTCATGAGAAAATTACCACATAAATAAAAACCGTCAATACTCCTCCGAAATCTCTGATAACCGCCTTGGGCGTAAAAAATAAGCCATTAGCAAGTACTTTCAAAGTTAGCTCCAGCGTCATGGATACGACAAAGACATATTCGGCTATCTTAAAAAAGATACATTATTTGAGATGTGAAAAAGCAGGTAACTCCGAAAAATGATTGACCTGCAAAAGGCTATTTTGCATGACTAGATTACGACCGTCAACAGGCCATGGCTGTTCATACATCATGGACATGCACGAAATGCACGTTATGAAAAACATTGTCCATTCCAAATAAGTCATTTCGGGGTCGTATGAACGCCCGTCCGTACTAGCAGTCTCAACCACACACGTGGGCGTAGGAGTCCGGAGTCTAAACCCCCAAATTAGGAGGATATATCCCCCTAAAATCGATTGAACCGCATAGAATTAAATTTTCGGTTCGATTTTTTTACAATTTTGTCCCATCGATCCTCGGAATTCGGTTGCTGCCCAAGTATGCTATCGCCCCTTCCCTTCTGCATCGAATAGAATTTCGGCTGTTTACGTGGATGATTTGAATGAGTATGTTTTATTAAATCATTTACCGACGATGAATGATTTTACGATGATTCAATCAGTTATTGACAATTTGAAAATTTCATAACTGTCAATTTTTTGCAAATTTGAAATTTTTTTTATAATTTGATGATAATCTGATAACTGAATTAGAGAATTTGGCTCAACTTAATTTATTGACTTTACATATGGGAAGAAATGGAAAAAAATTAAATTAGATCAAAAATTTCGTTGTATTTGTGCCTCACTCACCCAGCAACATGACGGCCGTGTCAGATGCTTGTTGTCCATAGAGCATGAACGAAGAATAGAATTGCCAGAGACAAGTTTTGCAAGTCATGAACGTGTTTGGCGGATTAGTTATTAATATGTAAACTCGAATGATTCCTGCCGTCGTGAAACCAAGACCGCGTATCAAATCTGAACCTGTTGGAAAAAACATAACACGAGATTTAGAACAAATTAAAAAAATAAAATGTGGAAAAATACGAAATTCTTCAAAAAAAAAACATTGTGTGCGGATAGAATGTGATGAGAAATAGTGATAAGGAATGAATGATTTGACTTAAAAATATATGTTTTTGCTCAGCCCATTGTGATGTTCAAAGAGAAAAATTAGAAGTACAAAAACAATGAGTAGTATATCCAAAGATAATATATTCAAAAAATAATATTGAAAAATACAATACAAAATCAGCTATTGACACACATGGGCAGCAAAAGAAATTGTGGGGGGCTGGTGGGGCGCATGCGCAGAAAAAGCTGCCATAAGATCAATTCAAGGGGTCTATCCAATTCATGGGTGGTCATTCAAATTCTTGGGGTCTATAAACCGGAACTCTGCACCTACGTTTGCTTATCATCTGTGCGCTTAGTGAGTGAAGTCAACCATATTATTTTTCAAATCAATTGCAGTAGAATACATAGACGTAGGGGATCAGAGAAGAAAAGTCCGAAAATCTGTTGTAGTATAATATTATAATATGATTGAATAATGTTTTGTGTCACACTGTTTTTTTAAACCTTCGTAAACTTTTGGAACCCCAAGAATTTCGATCCTACCCGCGCTAAATTTTATAGTCGTGTCTAGAACTGTTGTGTTAAATTTGAATTTAAACTTAAGGGCCCTCTGGTTCGAGTCTCGGCTAGCTATTCGTTTTTCGCATTTCACATACTTTTCAATAAAGTTTTATTAAAATAAATTTTGCCTCAAGTTGTTTCACTTGACTCAAACATAAAATCGAAATTTATTTTGAATTACATTTCTAGTATAATCGATCGATTTCTTGTCAGAAGAATCCAAAATAATACGATTATTGTTGAAACTATACCTCGTACCTAATAGATTATTTTTCTAAAAAAAAACGCAGGAATTTCAGAATCTTCCATGCATCAACATTATATGCGTAAAAAAATTGTTGTCTAATTGATCCGAAATATGTAACCATATTAAATATACGACTTTACTCTTACAGGAATATAAGCCCAATTATTCCGTCCAAGTTGACAAGCTTCGTCAAAAGCACTTCGAAAAAATTCTGGAAACTGTTTTCATCGGATCATCAAAATTCTAAAAAGGAGTCAAGCTAGTGTAAACTGTAGATTCTAAAATCTTCGAGCTCAAACTTTGACTCAAACTTTGTTTTTTCATTTTACTAGTTTTCGCAATTCTTATTTCATTTTTACCTTTATTCATCCGCCAATTTCCACTTTTGAGAATAATCTATTCTGAAATTAAGCATCACTCACTAGCCAAAGCAGCCAATAAGTAGTAATTTTTGTTGTGTAAACTTTGATTGAATAATATCGTACAAAGTACGAATGAGCTCGAAACGACGGCCATCAATCCGCAAATTATATATATAGAAAAGTTGGCACATCGTATAGCTCTGTCGGCTGGATCGATGAAATAAGGATCGTAACTAGAGTTAACATTCGAATCTGTTGAGCTCAATATTTCCATCACATTCGAAATTTCCATATCGTATTTTAGAAACCACGAATGTAGTCTAAATGTCGATAAACTGAACCACGGATCCTGAGTTACAATCATAGATGTATTTGGGGATTCCCTAACCCAAAGTCAGTCGTCCCCGAATTCGCATTCCCCCAATGTCAAGGATATTTTTGGCCCTTCCCCCGATTTTTGGCGCAAACTTACGTTTTTTCACCTTTTTTAGACATTTTTTGCCAATATTGGCCAAAAATTTTAGGTCGTTCACCCCGTCCCCCTTAAACCTTCCTAAATAATAAAAAGTCATCAATACGACAAAAAAAGCGAAAAAATATCTTGGAGTGAAAAAATAGAATAAAAATAATATATAAGTAAACAAATAGATAAAAGGATAGACAAAGGTAGAAGTGCCGCATGCTACTAGTATGAAAGAAACAAAAGACGAGATAAATAGCACATATTGTGCCCAAAAGTGATTATATCATGAGAGATTATCTGTTTTACGAGGTGCAAGAGTCTAAGTGAAGCGTGATGGAGTATGCAAGATTATATTCAGAAAACATACGCAAAGAACACGTAAAAAATCATATAAACAGGCGAGGTCATCAGAAAGGAACTACTTTGCCATAATTTAGTGCCTTTAATTCTCTGACTGTCACTGCATCCTAGCAGCTCTAGTCTAGGCGGCTTGGCCGCCTCTGAAACGGAAAGAACAACAACCGAAAGGAAATGTGAACAACGAAAATAAGGTAAAGTAGAAAACATCAGACAAGAATAAAAAGAAGGTAACAATAAAAGGAGACAGAAAAAGATGATGAAAATAAATAAAAGAAAGTAATGATAAATATAATCCGAAAAAATGTGTAAATGTAAAAGAAAGGAGTAAAAAGGAGGAAGATGAACAAAAAATTCGGAATAAATAATGTATGACACATAAGACACAGTGAGCCAGAGAGCCAGACGCGCAAAAAACGAATGAGTTAAAAAATATCTCAGTCAATGTGCCCCTATTTTCAGGATAATGCTGCACAAGATAAAAAGTAGGCGAACGCAAACAAATTTAAAAATCTCAGTCAGTGTGCCACTATTCTGTTATATTCGGGACAATACTGCACATAGACAAAAACTGTAACGAGCCGAGGAAAAAAAGAGAAACAATACCTTAATATACTTAATCAAGACAGATCACCTTTCAAAACTGACGCAGTATCAGCGCGCTGGCGATAGCAGGGCAGATACGTATATATACGACGACGCACAATAGTTATGCGAGGCTCTTATTCATGTTCATAAACAACCCTGAATTTTGAGCCGTTACCTGGCTGGTCGCAAACATACCTGGTCGTGGGGGGTTTTAGAAGGTATGCCCCCCAGAAACTAAAGCTCCCCTGAATTCAATTTTTAGAAAATTTTTCTGTTTTATCGCAATTTTTTGATGCCAATGGATAGTGCTCGATGAGAAACGTTCAAAAATGGTGTTTTTCGCTATACCACCGCTTTAATGGCCATTTTTCGACCTTTGAAAAAATCTTGCACCCCCTAGAACTTTGGCGCCGTCCACCAATAGTCGCAAAGCTAATATGGATCTAAAGTTTTTACTCTAGCTTTATTGAATAGATAAAAATTTCAATGTTCATACCCTGTAAAATGGTTTAGCGAGCTTCCAACGCTGTGTTAGCTATGGCGAACTTTTTAAGCATTATCTTGTGCTATTTTTGACTTTTATAGGCTTAGTCCCCCCCAAATTGGTGTTGGTCCCCCCAAAAAATGGGACGGCCAGCTACGTGCCTGATGGCGAAAACATCAACATCTTCCCCTATATTGCTCAAACCCCCAACTTAAGGCATTGTACTGAATGGTTACCCTTTTTGACAATTCAATGAAAAAATTCTTAGTATGTTGCTAAATCCACCGTTCACCATCATGTTTTTGCAGTCGAAGTGCACTATCACGGCATAAACTCCTAGTGCATATTAAGCTATGCCTTCTTAACATTCTCTGACTTTATTGCTTTCATTTAGTGCAATTTTTTATGCTCTTTCTGAATATGTCTCTTATTTTACGTGAAAATTATTTTTGAAAGAGGTATAATTAAAAAACTATCACAATGCATAAAAATAGGCACCTGTTAGACATGCAAAAACCAGAAAAAGTAGATTTCTTTTGTGTTAAACACATCCAGGGGATGCATTTAAAGAGCTGTAAAGGGATAAACCACTAAATTTTCTTAATTAGAACCTTATTTTCCCATCTTGAGTTTTTGTGATATCACTGTAAATAGGCCAAAAATGCCTATTTCTTACTACTCTATAACTCCTCTTCGAGCTAAACCATTAAAAACGATGTAACTGAAGCCAAAACGAGGCTAGACAAAATTTTGGACACATGGAAAAGGTAGAACATGAAAAATGCCACAAAAGTGATTCATTGTGCCTCCGGCATAGGACACGGTAAACGGGGGGTTACACCTCGAAACGAGGTAATCTTTCTATACTAGTATGGGTGCAAAAACTGCAAAATTTCTAAGACTGCAAAATTTTTAAAACAAAATTTTTAAAACTCACATCATAAATAAAGCCTTGACGAAGACATATATATCTATCTGATTCAGTTGCTCTTAAAATTTTATACTTATCTTAGCCGAAGTAATGTCCTATACCATCAATTCAGAGCAATTTTACCAATCCTACCACATACAATAGAGCTTTTTCGAATCGCCTTTTATAAATTTTAGCTAAAAATCAGCCTATCTATCAATTATTCATTCGAAATCGTGTTTATTTTTAAATTCTGTACTCAGTCTGTAGTTATCTGTGTCTGCCTTGCACCACATGATAACATATACAACGTTGAAGCTTATACAATGATGAAGGGCATATGCGCAACCATGAAGCATAAGTAATGATGAAGTACCTCAACGATATGTTACTTCAGTCGTTGTTTTGTGTTATAGTAACACTGCTGACGAAAAATGGACTTATATTTTTCTCATCGTATTTTCGATATATTCGTTCAAGTAAAGGGAAATCAGTTACGGGCTATAATGCAAGGGCTTATCAGCCCCATTAGCGCTCTTCACTTAGCCGGATTCGATATCAGAGCTTAAATCTCAACTCTAATCAATGCACTCTAATCAATGCAGCAGACGAGTAATCCATCGCTACCTAATTAATAATGCCATCAAACTGTGATGTCTTTGACCTCTAAATAAAAAGCGCGATAATTACAGATTGACGCGAAACAATCTAATTTTTTTCGAAAATTAATTTCGCGATTCGCCGATTTATACTTGCAATATGCATGGATGCCAAATTTAGAAATGAAATCAGAGCATTATTCATAAATTTTAGATGATCGACCAACCAGATCAGAATATATTTAAATTTCGTGCACGTACACGTGCGGGGGCGATATTCGGGCTTTGGGACCCCAAAATAAAAAACACTCTGTAATCCGGCGGACTTGACATACCCTCCGTTAACCATCCATCATGTTTTTGCAGTCGAAGGCTACCATGACATGACCCCAACCTTGTCTATGTTAAGCTACACCTTCTTTATATACTCTACCAATTATTACTTTCATTTTATGCAATTTTTTATGAATATTATATGTTACTTTTTTATGAAACTATTTTTGGAAGAATAACAATTTTGAAAAAAGAAAAGGAAAAAAACATAGATTTCCGTTGTGTTAAACACGACTAGCGGATGCATTTGAAAAGCTAAAAACGAATAAGCTATTAAATTTTTTATTAGAACCTTGATTTCTCAATTTGAGGTTTTGTGACATCACTGTAAATAGGCGAAAAAATGCTCATTTCTTAGTGTTCTTTAACTTCTCATAGAGCTAAACCATTAAAAACGATATGACTGGAGCCAAAACGAGGCTAGACAAAGTTTCTATACAAAGGGATAAGAAAGATTGGAAAAAATGTTAATAAATTGATTCAATAGGACGCCGTCCTAGCTTAGTGTTAATTAAATTTTTCGCCATTTCTATTTGATTTTGCCCCATCGAACTCCCCAGAATCTGGTGGTTACCTATAAATTCATGCGAATGGTTAAACACTGCGTTTTCAGCGTACAACAATGGTTTTTTAAGTTAATCTTCTTAAAAGCACACAGAATTGTGGATAAAAACATTCAAAACTACAGAAATTTTCCAATATGGATGCCTACATACCTAAAATTGAAAATTGAATTCTTGATCGAATTTAACGAGGGAGTAATCACTCGAAAGCTCACTTCACGCTCTTTTCATATTGAGCTCAAACATCCAATAATATACAACCTGTGGCGCATAATGAACACAGCGTATGGGGGCAGCCATTTTGGAAAAAATTTAAAACGCATTTGTAGATTGAATGATGTGCTTAGAAGAAAAACCAGAAAATGAACATTTTAGAGGATGCTAAAACGCAACTATTTTGCAGGTTTTCAGCATAATGTAACAAACTAGTAAAAAATGCGGCCATGTTTAAATTTAACCTTCCGTTTACCATCATTTTTTTGCTGTCGAAGTGCACCATCATGGCATAAACTCCTTAGTGCATATTAAGCTTTGCCTTCTTAACATTCTCTGACAGCTATTACTTTCATTTAGTGCAATTTATTATGCTCTTTCTGAATATGTATGTTGTTGTGAAAATTATTTTTGAAAGAGGTATAATAAAAAACTATCACAATGCATAAGAATAGGCACCTGTTGGACATTATGCAAAACCAAGAAAAAGTAGATTTACGTTGTTTTAAACTAATCCAGGGGATGCATTTGAAGAGCTGGAGAGGAATAAAGCACTAAATTTTCCGATTAGAACCTTATTTTCCCATCTTGAGTTTTTGTGATATCACAGTGAATAGGCCAAAAATGCCTATTTCTTACTACTCTATAACTCCTCTTCGAACTAAACCATTAAAATCGATGTAACTGAAGCCAAAACGAGGCTAGACAAAGTTTTGGGCACGTGGATAGGGTAGAACAGAAAAAAAGCTACGAAAGTGATTTATTATGCCTCCTGCATAGGACATGGTGAACGGAGGGTTAAGCCATTTCCGCTATGTGGTATACTGTAGTTATAACAAATTGTAAGTTTTTTTGGCAAAATGGTTTTATTTTTTTGCTTTGTATTCAGAAAACTCTACTTTTTTGGAATCGGTTTGATGGTTATTGAGATTAACTCAAAAAAACTAATATCTGACGCTATAGCTTCATTAGTGGTTTTGTGTGGTTTCAGATTACATTATGTTTATTAACCTCATAGACGCTCAACTATTTGACCATGTTAGAGCAATACAAAGCTGCATTTCAAAATGTAATAAATTTTTTAAAATCAGTGAAAATGCAGTGTAAAGTTGATCCACCGCAGTGTCACACAAATACAGCGCATGTAGGTACATATGTACCATTTGCAGCGAAATTACACCAAAATGTAAGCCTACAATGATATATGCTGCATGACGAAATAGGTAGACAATTTACATACGAAGATCAAGGACTATACATTTGAATCCAATTGTTGATCGAAGGATGGTGAGGCGTTCATCCTACCCTAAAGTGTTTGGGAGACTTAGGCACCACCCCAAAAAGCAAAATGGAAAAATTTTCTGGAAAAATCGTCAAATATGTAGGATGAGAATAAATTTTTTACAAAAGTGCTTGAAATTGACTCCAGCCATATTGTGCATTTGCAATTATGCCTGAAATTTGTTTTAAAAAGAAGAAAAGTTGGAGATAGAATAACTTCAGTTATACTTTTTCTGTCTTACGCGGACTACAGGAAACGTTTAAGCCTTTAAGTAGTAGGCACGTTTGGCCTTCTGAGTTTGGGGTAAATTAACTTTTGAATTCAGATATTTATATACATGCTAGTAGACAGGCAACAATAAAGCCGTTTTTGATCGTTTCTCAGTGTGCTCTGCTCATGAGAGAGAAAAACATTTTAGGGTTTTTTAACAAATTCACCTTGATTGCAATCATTTACAAAGAACAAATTGTATAAATGCGTCTGTTTTGTACTCGATAAGTATATTGCAAAGAAAAACTATGAAAAATAAATAATTCTGCGCAGAGCCCTGAATAGTTTTAACTTATTTACCCTGTCTTATTCAAACTTGAGCTGTTCAGAAGACAAGATTTGTACGAAACCGAAAAAATCCGGCCCAAAGTTACCTGAAAATTTCGAGATTATTATGCAGCTAAAAAGTGTGCTACTATCTAACACATGCTCTTAAAGAATTTTCATTTTTATCCTCTGGGAGCTAGTGTCCCCCTTACTTGCCTCAAAGCTACGTGCCTGTGACCTATTAATTTTTTTTTATTTTTTAATTGCCTTTTGACTTAATTATGCAAGTAATGGAACGGGCCCCGTTGTTACACGTCATGGAGCTCGGGCAAACGAAAGGTCCGCGATTTTTGGTTCCTGGCCTTGGCTATAAAACGCGCCTGGGACTACAGTGAACCGTATCTGTACCATCACATGTTCCAGTGCCTGAAGCCCGATCATGCGCCTCTGTGGGAAAATGTCAACATGATCGAACATGAACTTGAACATATTATTTCGTGTATCGATAATTTGTCGTTGTAATTTTGTATAGCGTAAAAAAAACAAAAAACAAAAAATAGATGGCTAGCGATGTTTCAGGACGTCCCAGCTCGTGCTAGCCGGGGTCATGGGTGCACTCTGTGCATTCATGATGCAGACACTGAAACGATGGGGAGAGGTTGTAAAGAAAATGGTGGGTAGACCAGCCTGGTACAAAGAAAATGGGAGGGGTAGTCCGGACTGATTTAAAAAGTCTGTATGCAAATGTGGTTGGGATACCTAACCCTAGTGTAAACAAGCCTGTATGCAATTTGGGAGGGATGCCCTATTATAATATTAAAAAGAAAGAAAAAATAGTCGGCTCTTGGTTTTTATAAGCCTACCCACCATCGTCAAGGTGGCCGACCGTCGGATAGGTACTTACCCTTCTTATCCTTTCGGCTCTTCTTCCTAAAAAACAAGAAAAAATTACTTTACAGTATGACTCATTATGAGGCTGCCCAAGTTCCCGAACTCAAACCCCACAGGATAACTTTTTTGGGCAGAGCCGGGCGTGCCCACCGCCTTCTAGGACCACTTTTAAACGTTCCCGAACTACCCCATCCCCCAGGGACTGCTCCCCTTAGGCTTACGGGCACCCTAACGCCCCCACTATCCAAGTTCCGGAACTACCCATCCCCAGGAACAATTTTGTTCCGGAACTACCCATTCCCGAGGATAACTTTTTGACAAGTTCCGGAACTACAAAGTCCCGGAAGGTGCCAGGGTCGCGGCCAATGCGCACCCCTCACCCCCGCCTATACTCTAACACAAGTACCCCAGTGGCGGTTATGGACCCCCGTAACTCCAAGTGCCCTACCTACTACTCCCTGCTCACTTGGCCGACCGTCTATACTGTAACACTGCACACGCTGTAACATACTAAAGGGCGTGGTCAACCCAGCCGCCTATCTTATAACATGGGCTATATTATAGCGTTGCCCTCCAGGGTGACACGCTATACTTACGCCGATTTACAACTAATTTAATTTGCAGAGAGAAGTCAACTTTAGAGACGTTGATGATTTCTAAGTAGCACTCCTCAACGATATTTTGACATTTATTGTAAGATTGAGAGGAGCCAAGCATTGGGGATTATAGAGTGAGTGGAAAAATGCAGAAAAATTTGAAGGAGTAAATAAGAATAATAGGATAAAATTATTAGACAATAAAAAATAAGACATGAATTTCTAGACAATTTGTGGTATATTGGGCATCATTATATCCGTTTCGTTTTGCAAATGAGAAGCGAAGCGACCCATTAGCAAAAAAGACTGCTCTAGCAAATGGGGCAACGAAGCGCCCGATTTACTAGTCCTAACTAAAATCTTAGTTTTTCCTGAAAATCCTACTTTTTTGAAACAATTTGAGTAGATCCGCTTGTTAAACTTTGCTTCCTAAGAAAC
>JAVLUZ010000477.1:0-25000 GCA_036768485.1 Mermis nigrescens
ACATTTTGGACGATATTTAACATATGATTTTAAATTATATCTGCCTTTTTTGCAAATAAGGAACGAAGCAACTCGTGTGTAAAAAAATTGATTAAGCGAATAGGGCAGCGCAACACCATATTAGCTAATCAATTTGTAATCCAAACATGCGCATGAACAATTTAGGACAAAAACGTATAGGACAGGTAGGAATAATAAGAGAGGCAATAAAAATTGCACACAAATCAAGATAATAGTGCATTATGATTAAAAGAATGGAAGTTTGATAAGTAAATGAAGAAACGCTAAAACAAGAGTCAATCTAAAATTAGAGCCAAACAACAAGAAGGGAATTTGAATTTAATTTATCAAGACATTGACGATGCTCAGATATTCGTTATATATTGTCAGAAAATGCGCGAAAAAGATTTTAAGATGACAACGTTTTTTCAGAAGCCGCAGAATACAATGCATTGCTTAAAGAAATATTCGTCCTATCTGCTCTATCGGCCTGACTGTAAGATTTCTTTAAACCCAGTAGATGTGGTAAGTCTACAATAATAATTCATTTTATGTACAAAGCGTTGCAAAACCTTAATTTTTTTAAAATGTTCTCCATAAAGTCAGAATTACGAATCTGACTGTATCTTTTTTGTGCCAGGTAGTTGTGTGAAATTTACACTTAAAGTTAATTTTGGTTCCAGAGCGTTGCAGATGCTTAATTTTTTCAAAATGTTCTTCATTACGCGATGATGACAATTTGTAGTGTAAATTTTCTTTACACTCGGTAGTTATCTGAAATTCATAATGAAAACATTCGATCTGTTTAAATAAACTTGTAATCTTGTTTTCCACGTTTTTGGACTGCTGCCATATTTTTGTTTGATGTAAAATGTCCTGAAATTGCCTTTTTAAAGCTTGCATAAATTTTTTAGAGTATTTTTGAATTCAATAATAACTTTTTTCATTTTCAAGCATTTTAGTCACTATAAAAATTAAAAGTTTACTATGAAAAATAAACTAGACTCGGGAATAATGAAGAAACAAGTTCGAATAAATGAACTTTTTATGCCTAGAAATCAAGCGGCAGAGCTTAGCTGTGGTTGAGGGAGAACCGACAGGCAAATGTGGTTTACCCCGATGGAATATTTGGCAATCGCCATTTCAGGGTAGATCAAAACGTTTTTCTAGAACATCAGCAGCTGGGCCGTATTCTCAAGCATGGCTTGGTAATTTATTTCACAAAGGCAAACGAGCTTGCAGCATTTATCTCATAGTTTCAGATCCCTCCGATATGTAAAAAAATGGGCCATCACGGCTGCACATTGATTCTCGACAAGGGATCAGCAGATCTGTAAGTTTTATGCTAATTCAATACTTTTTAATTATTGGTTAATTATAGGTGGAAAAATGTATAAAATAAAATAATATGACAATAAACAGAATAAATGATTAAATAGAAAATACGTAAAATAAAAGCATAAAAATTCATTGAAACTGAGAGGAACAACTTCCAATATTTTGACATAATTGTGCGAACAGCTTCAATACTATTTACTTTTCGTATATTCAGATCCATCAGCTGATCATGTCGTGATGATTAATAAAATCGCAAAAGCATGATCAGATTCTGTGTATTTCGCTTGCCCCGCTATCGTCAATCATAATAGCAACGATGCAGTAATAACACTGTAGATATAATAACTAGGAAAGAAAAATGCTCCGATAGAACAAAAAGAACGATTATAGTTGGAATTACGTATCAATAAGAACCTAAAAGGAGGGAACAATTGAAAAATTACTTATATATGCCTGTAAAAGTTGTAAGAATCTACTGAAAGTTAGACTTCCGCTAAAAAAAGCACAAAAATCGTAGTTAATTCAGTGGCCTACAGAATAGAGTTGCACCTCCCACATTAAAATAAATAACACGAATAGTTTTTTCCTAGAAAAGAAGAGTAATAATAAGTAAATATTGGCTATGTATTTAAAGAGAAATTTGGTATTGATAAGAAACTAAATCACTTATTAAAACACATCGAACCTTCATCATAATCTCTTTTTACTGAGGAAGTGAATATAATGTCTAATTTTTAGTAGATTCTCGCATCTTTCACAGACATACACAGGTAACTTTTCCCCAGTCCCATCCTTTTGTGATCTTGATGATGCGTAATTTTAAGTATATTCGTCACTTTTGTTCTATCGGAGCATTTTTATTTGCTAGTACCACCCTGCTTTCAATTAGCAGAATTATAGTTAATCAGTCAGCAAACACTTACGATAACAAGCCACAATAATGACAGCAGTCCAAGAACGTGGAAAGAAAGATTGTTCCGAACATCAGCACTATCTTTTTTAAATAAGACAACTTTACTTTATTTGAACAGATCAAATGTTTTGAGTGTAAATTTTACGCAACTTCTGGGTTTAATGAATACTTACATTCAAATTCGTTATTTTGACATTACTGAGAACATTTTGAAAAAATAGGCTTCTGCAATGCTCTAGAGCTAACATTAATTTTCATTTTACACTCTACAAAACTGCTGGGTATTAAGAAAAGTTACACTTAAGTTCGTAATTCTGACGTTACATGGAACATCCTGAAAAAAAACTTTTGCAACGCCCTTCAACTAAAATTAATTTTCAATGTAAACTCTATATAACTACTGGGTGTAAGAAAAATATGCGGTCAGATTCGTAAATCTGACCTCACGGAAAAATTTTAGACAAAAATGCACGTTTAGCAATGCTCTGAAAGTAAACAAATTTTTAGTAAAAACTTGACACAACTACTAAGTATAGAGAAAGTTAACGGACAGAATCGTTATACAGACATTACATAGAATGTTTTTAAAGAAATTAAGCTCCCTTACGTTCTAGAACTAAAATTAATTTTTAGTGTAAGCTTTAGATAACTACCGAGTGTAAAAACAAGATTTCATTTGGATTCGTAACTCTGATATTGCGAACAACATTTATGAAATGACTAACTCTCCACAATGGATTGGAGATAAATAAATGTTAGACGTAAACGACTTTACCTAAACAAATGTGCCCAATCGACGTATGACGTTTGACACCTGGTAAATTTTTAGACTTGTGATCATGTGTAGGCTCACAGGTGGAGAGGTTGGATGAAAAGAAAGACAGAAACACATTTAGCACCCCCAATTTTTTACTTGACATGCTCCAATCAAGCTCAACATTGATGTGAATAAAAAAATATCTGTCTCGAGTAACCCTTAAGAATTAATTTATTCTTATTTTATTGGACTTATCCCGACTTCTGACTGGAGAAATTGGCGAGAAAAGGGATAAATCCTCATTTCTCCACCATCCACCAGATTGCAATTTCAAAAATCTAAAAAATAATTTTCCGTTGAGTGTACAAATTTTGAGAGGGTTTTTAGCCCTTAAGCCGTAGTATGTACTCGTATGTGTGTGAAAAGCTTTTAAAATTACACCCCTGATTGCGATCTTCACACCTACATAAATAATTGAAGGTTGAGTCTTTAATCGGTGAAGTTGGCGGGGAAATATGAAGCCTACCTGTCCTTTACATCATCCACTAGATTGTAAAGTTTGAACCCCTACATCTAAGTCCGCATAGAGTGTAAAAGGGTTTGCTGGTAAACCGAAAGTAGCCCTTAAACCTTAGTACATTTCTGCTACAGAAAATTTTTTTGGACTCATAACCGGAGTTGTTGGCAGACAAAAAAAGAGGTCAAATGCGTTTCTTAACCCTCAGATTCTTTACACTCTTTAATTTTCCCCTCCACGAATGAGTCACTTTTAAAAAAAGCAGTTTCGCACGTACACAATCATCTATATTTAAAAAAAAGATTACAATTATTGCAAAAGTGACTTAGATAAGTCCGGTTACCGACTAAAATTTCAAAAACTACATGTTATAACATTGCAGTTAAATTTTACATGCTCATCGCATGGTGGCTATTGAGTGTAAACAATAACAAAAATAATCATACCTCCGGAATTTTTATTATCTATCCTTTAAAAAATCAATCAATACATAAGTGTTCCAGTGTACCTGCAGGGGCAGACATGTAACGTAACGGCGGGATGGGGTGATACCTCCACCCAAAGTTAGTCTTCCCCAATCCCCCTAAAGCCAGAAAAGTTTTGACATTACCCCATTTTTGCAACAAATTGAAGTTTTAAGCCATTTTAAAGTGTTTTTGGCCTTTTTTGGCCAGAAACTGGAGATCATTTTTCACCTCCCCTGAAAATGGCCGGGAACCTTCAACCAAATTTTCGAGCCGTTACGCCGTTACAAGTATTCGTATAGGGGCCCACAATGTTAGGGTACCCAAGTACATTATAGATATGCGTAAACGTGCTACCTATGATCTAGCAAATGTGCTACAACACGATGCAGAAACGGTCCGTGAAGTTGTTGTTTTATTGCTTTTTAACCATCTTAGATATTATCGAAGGAAGTGAACAAGAGCCCGGTGGACGCGTATCCCACACCCGCGATTCAGAGCGGAAAATCCGGGAAATCGGTGAGGGTAGAATTTTGCATACACTATTGGATAGGGTATGAGGTGCCACCATTACAACCATAACATCAATAATAAGGCATTAGTATTACCTACATTATAAGGGCTGTATTACTATAAGGAACAATAAGGTATAATTGGTGAAATTGGCTACAAAAGAAAGAAACACAATACAGCAGAGCACAAATTTTTCTAATATAGTTCAAACGCAATATTTATGATAGATTTTGAATCATGGTTTATAAGCAGACGTGTGCATATGCTTTCTTAGGGGCGAGAGAGAGCTTTATAGAAGGAATGAGGCGAAATTAATGCTAGAATCGGACAAAAATTAAAGTTTCTCTGCGAAAGTGTTTAATTTATTAAAAGCTATAAATTACAGTAGTTTTGAAACTTTTCTGAATATTGCTGTCAATTTTAGAGATTATTTTAGCGTAATCTAGCTCTCCAGCTGCTGACCCCTCTGATAAGCTATGGTGTGATCCTTCATTTATCTTGACTTTGACGGCGTCTGAAATAATGGGAAGTCATTGATATGGCAAAATGATTTGAAAAAACGGGAAAAAAGGAAGAATGAAAAATAAATTAAGAAATAAAGTAAGTAAGATAAACAATTAAATAAACCAGGAAAAAGGAGAAGCAAGCATGCCCTTAGTAAAAGAAAACAAGAAGGCGCGACAATAGCGAAAATGTACTATAAAAATTATATTCTGAGAAACCAAAATGTTGTGCTTCAAGTGCTATGGCTTAGAAAGCTTTAATTCTTCTTGCTTTGCGTACAATTTTTCGAAATTTAATAAAAAGACGTTCATTTTCCGCCGTTTCTGCTTATTTTCGCCAAAAAATTTGGCAATTACTCGACGCCTCGCAAATGATATGCGCTTACGATTGATTCAGGCTTGCTGGAAATTACCAAGCTTACTTAGGCATACACAATCTTCAGCTTCATTCACCTCATATGATTAAACGAAAAATCAGAAAAATATTATTGTATCCGGGTTACAACGAGTATTTCCAGTTATTTAATGATTTGACCATAGTTGAATTTACGGATGAAATAGATTTTAATCGATACGTATCATCGATTTGTTCGCCAACAGGGTCAAATTACAACATTGAATTGCTAAATGCGGTTTGCCATGTATGCGGATGGGGAAAGGAAGAAGGTTATGAATTCAGGCAGAGGAGTTTTATTATAATAACATTTATTTAAAATATAACTTTTTATTATATAATATATTGCTTACATTATGCTTTCCATTTATTAGCATAATACTGACATTGCTATCCTTTGTGAGCTCACATGGGCGTGAGGAAGTTAGAGAGATCGAGCCTTAGTGACAAAAATTTTACTGAATACGTAGAATTTCGTGTCTATAATTCTACCATGTGCGCCCTTTTTCGATACCAATTTCGATAGGATAAATATAAAAAATGGAATTTAATCGGCCATTTTTTACCTTTAAAAATTTACTCGTATATTCAGTCACCTACGAAAACTCAATGGCTTATAATTTTTCCATACGTTTGAGGATTACTAAGGATTACCTTTAAGTGCCATTTTATTGAAAACTATATCAACATTATATTACTAGCCGAATCCTTCAAGGATCTATTACCCTTTGGGCAAGAGAAATAGGATCCTGTCCAAAATTTTTTAAATTACTGTCGTAGTTATATTGAGTTTTTCATGTAAAATTGCTTTGACTTCGTATCGATAAAATCCAACTTTTTAAGCGAAGTACCGTTACAAACGCGTTTTAGATACGTCGCAAGATCTTGGAGGCAAGCTGGGGTGCATAAACACCGAGATTGAGAGCAAAAATCCAGTCAAGCTAAGGTGGTCACCTCGCGATTGCAGACGTCTCAATTACGTACTTTATGTTCGTAACCCTTTTTACAGGGATGTGATACGTTCTCACGGTTTATAGAAAAAGGCAGAATCAAAGTGCATAAATAGTTAGACATTATAAATTAAAAACTTACGAAACATATAGGTACGCTTTTAAACAAAAGAATCCGTGGCTATTGAATTATAAGTAGTACCTAGTTTAAACAATTCATATCTATAAAGTGTAAGAATGCATGCCGATTTTGCAAAATATGCATAACAACGCAAATTTGTAAAAAACTATAAATTATCCTCATTATTTTTTATAACAAGTTTTAAAATATTATTCGCATACACATTGGACGCATTTATATATAGATTTATGGTATAGGAAGCTCTCGAACTTTGCGAAAACATGCTGTAATTATAGGAATCCAAAAATGTTAAATAATTCAAAAAGTGCTGTCGAACTAATGAATAGGCAAAAATACTATTTATCGTTGTTTCTTATTGAGCTTTATACGTTAGCATCAGAAAGTAGTGAACAAAAAAATTTAAAAAATCAATTGTTGTGTAGGTGTTCTGAACAATATAAGGCAATCTTTTGACTTCTAGAGTTCCATACCTTAGCCCATGCGCTTTCTCAACCCTTCAGTTTGCATTTAATTTGGAATTCTTCGCTTTCATTGGCAATGAAAATTATTGAAATTTTTATTATATTTTATATTTTATTTTTATATTTTAGTTGCATATTTTATAAGTATTTTAACTAATTGTAAATTTACTTTGACATAAACATTTTATACTCGTGACTAGTTTTGAATCATGGTTATAAGAAGGTGATTCCGGTAGTGCCGCAGTGTGCCGGTTTAAAGGAAAGGAACAGTACTTTTTACTTGGCGTAGTTTCGGCTGAGACATCCGCGTGCAATCATATAGTGGCCACTTATACCCACGTTCCTAGGCATAATAATTGGATAAGAAAGATGATCGAAATGCCCTCGAACAACACATGCTTGTTTAATTGTATTCCGTGATCAGTGTTCATACTTCTTCAGTCATTATGGAATGCAAATGATGATATGATTGGAAAATTTTAAATGCTTCAAATTATAGGCGACAAATTAGATGCGCACGTGCGGTGGATGTGGGTCCAGTTCTGATCATGCAGAGCATAGCAGGTCCGGGGTCAGCCAGACAGACTTTTTCTGGCTTCAAAAATAGCATTAACGTTGAAATGGGGTAAAAAGAGTCTCAGTCGACTGCTTCTGAGCGATTTTAAGCATTTTTACAAGAAAATGTCGTTTTGTATCTTTTAGCCTTAATTACGTCTTATTCGACCTATAATTACCTTTTTCCCTTCTACAGTTTCATAACGACTTTTTCAGTTCTTCCCTGCATTTTAATGTGCGCCACCCTGGATGAATGGATATCTGTACAAGGATGAGCAAGGATGAAAATAATTAAGCCACTCTAAGGAAACTTTAATTTTATACTTAATTCATTGTCATTACAAATACGATGTTTGTATTTTATTTCAATTTGATCTAACATTTACTCTCCTCCATTCTGATTTACTTTTTATATTTATCTTAGGATAGCAAAGAAAAATGCTCCGATGGAACAAAAAAGGTGAATATACTTGAATGTGCTAAACAGTTAGACTTCCCCTAAACAACGCAAAAATCGAAGTATATTCTGTGGCCTGTGAAAAATGCGGGTGTAGTCACAAAGCGTATTTAAGTGTTCCGGAAAAGAGCATTGAAGACACTTTCATGACTATTAAATAATCAACAAATTGTATATTTAATGAAATCTTGACCTTCCACAATGCTCTGGCGTAAAAGATAATAGTCTAAACTGTACACCTACATGGTCAACTCAATAATTTGCATTAAAAACCATAAGAAATTTCTTCTAATTTTCCAAAATAAAGTAATCAAAATACTCGCTATCGTAATCGAATATGCCGCTGAATATACTTCGATTTTTGCGTTGTTTAGGGGAAGTCTAACTGTTTAGCACATTTCTATGGCTTCTGCGCATATAGGGAAATGTTCCCTAGTCCCATCCTTTTACATTCTTAACAATGAAGAAATTCAAGTATATTCACCTTTTTTGTTCCATCGGAGCATTTTTCTTTGCTAGTTCCCTTCTTTTATTTAATACTTCAGGCCATATATTCGTACTAGCCAGTCAAACAAGATGAACAACAAGGAGGATCGTCTAGGTTTACACAAGTTTGGACATATCATTGAGAAAGGCGAAAATTAGACTTGTGTATAAACCGCGAATTAAATTAATAAAAATTGAGTTATAGTTGCGTGCGAGGTATTAAAGTTTTTCCAAGATTTCTCTTAAATTTAAACGCCTAATGTCCTAATTCGCTTCGCCTGCAAATTCAACAATCAGTCCATTTATCCGCTCCATAGGCTGCAAAATATGGTTCATTAGTCCCGGGATATTGCAATTCGACCGGATTCCTTTCAAAATCAGATGACGGGGATCAAAGTAAGTGTGCAGTCTTCAAGCTCCGTTGAAGTTCTTTTCGAGCATTTTTGGCCTTTATTTTGCCTCGTGTGCCTCACAAAATTTTCCATTTTCCATTTTAGCCATCAAGAACCAACGTGCATGTCTGCTAATGAAACTTTAGCGAAAAGGGGCCGTTTTGAATGGAACAGACTATAGTGCATAAACTTGCAAAAAACAAATTTTCTTAACACTCGATTTTTCGGATCTAGTATACAATTTACCCCCCCAGCGTTTTTTAGCCGATCCATATAAGCTACAGTAACCAAACTTTACAAGGAGATAGCTATAAGCCTATTGTACTAATCTGGCAAAATTGATTAACTTACGGTGTAAACTAACTGCTTTAAAAAAACCTACTTTACTTTGAACTTACTTTAAACTTACTTTTTTTAATCTTACTTTTTTAATGTAGGATGTTGATTGAGTTACAAAAAACAGCTTTGATTGAAACCCACCGAATCGTTTACAATTTTTAGATGCCGTTAGTACGTTGTAAACTGTGAGTGTAAAGCAGTAAGTTTACACCATAAGTTAATCGATTTTGCCAGATTAGTATAATAGGCTTATAACTATCTCCTTGTAAAGTTTGGTTACTGTAGCTTATATGGATTGGCTAAAAAACACTGGGGCGTAAATTGTATACTAGATCCATACATCGCACGACCCGCCATATGTATAATAAAAGTTGCTACCCACTGTGTCGAGAAAGTGAAAAATTGAGCACTACAGTAATAAGTATGTTTTTCGAGTATATCCATGCACTACATATGTACTTGGTTTAAAAAATATATATAGTCTACTTCACGGAACCTTGTGCATGGATTCAATTTTCAACGACCTAGCGGACAGCTACAAAAGTGCTTTCTACGCAGCTGACCGTAGCACACTTTTGCATAATATACCTTCGTATGAATATTCATCGCTATTCACAAAATCGCGATTGCTACTTCTATTAAACCGCTTTTGTAATCAATTTATGTTGAATCAAGAATTGTGATCCATGCATATGCTTTCGTGAAATAGATTATAGGTACCTATGCATCTACTGAATTACTTTATCTATTGTCTGTTTCACATAACTTCGTGCAAAATTCTAAGAATTTTCACCGACAGTAAGTCGAGGGTAACGATAATTACATATCAGATCAATGCTGTAATTGCAATGTGTCAGATTATTGTCGGAGATGGTTTAAAAATTTATGACCGAATTTGAGTGAAACAGACTGTAAGTGTGTGATCAATCAAAGGATAACGAGCATGTGCTTCATCTTATTTTTTGAAATTGGCAAAAAAACGTATCAGTAGGCCAACCACACGTTAACGTGGGGGTTTACGTTCTCACATAAGTTTAACAACCCGCGCAGATTGCATAAGACCCCAGAATTCTATTTTTAGTAACATTTTTGGCGATTCCACCGAGCCAAAACCCCCAGAAGTTTCTTGCTGCCCATGTATGAGGCCAACAACACTAATAGAATTAATTGAAAAAACAGTGATTAACGCAGGAATTATGGCAAGCAGTGAAATTTGCAAGATGGCGAATAAATGTTCTTCGCTGCATTCACGACTATTAATTTAGAATTAACATTAATTATCTGAAGATTTGTAACGCAGGCATATTTTAAGCATAATCAGTATATTTCGCCTACTTAGCGGAGTGGCTGAAGAAATTTCTTTTTTCGTATCAAACTCTTTTCACTTAAACGATCACAGATCAAGAAATATTGCGTTAAAAGAGAAAAAAATTGGTGTAAAGATATTGTAACCTCCTACATAATTGAACTAATTTGGCTGCACAGGAACCAAAATTGAGTTAGCTAAGCTTTAGGACACGCTAAGAGTAAAAAACCCGTATACTTTACACTTTTGTGCAACAACTCTCAAGTGTAAAGAAATTTTTAGGTCCGATTCGTAATCTACAACTCAATGGAAACATTTTTTTAAAATTGGCTCTCCACAAATTGTTTGATACCTAATGTTTTGAGCAGAAAAGTGTTTTTCTGTGTAAACTTTACACTTGAGCTAATAAGGCAATATTGGGTGTATAGAACCAAAACAAAGTAGGATCTGTAACACTTAGGTCAGGGCACATTTTAAGCATAATCAACATGTTCTGCCTACTTGAAGAAGTAGCTGAAAAAATTTTTTGTCTCGAATCCTTTACACTAAAACGATCACAGAGCGAGAAATATTGCGTTAAAAGAGAAAAAATGTTTAGCTTTTGAGATATTGTAACCCTCTACATTATAAAACTAATTGGACTGCACAGAAACCAAAATTGAGTTAGATAAGCATCAGGACACGCTAAGAGTAAAAAACCCGTATACTTTAAACTTTTGTGCAAGAACCATTGAGTGTAAAGAATTTTTCAGGTCAGATTCGTAATCTACAACTCAGGGACAACATTTGTTTCAAAAAATTGGCCCTCCGTGAATTGTTTGATACCCAATGGTCTGGGCGAAAAAGTGCTCATCAGTGTAAACTTCACACTTGTGCTAATAACGCAACATTGGGTGTATAGAAACAAAATAAAGTAGGATCTGTAACGCTTAGGTCAGGGCACATTTTAAGCATAATTAGCATGTTCCGCATACTTAGCGGAGTAGCTGAAGAAATTTATTTTTTCGCCTCGAACCCTTTGCACTAAAGCGATCTCTGATTGAAAAATATTCCGTTGAAAGAGAAAAAATTCTAGGTTTTAAGATATTGTTACCCTCTACATTATAAAAATAATTTGACTGCACTTAAACCAAAATTAAGTTAGATAAGCTTTAAAACACGCTAAGATTAAAATACCTGTATACTTTACAGTTGTGCGCAACAACCATTGAGTGTAAAGAAATCTCAAGGTCAGATTCGAAATCTACAACTCAGGGGCAACATTTTTAAAAAAATCAGCCCTCCTCAAATTGTTTGATACCCAATGCTCAGGACGGAAAAGTGCTTCTCAGTGTAAACTTTACACTTGTGTTAATAACGCAATATTAGGTATACAGAAAAAAGACAAACTAGGATCTGTAACGCCTAGATCAGGGTACATTTTAAGCATAATCACTATGTTCCGTCTACTTAGCGGAGCAGCTGTAGAAATTTCGTTTTTCGTCCCAAAAACTTTACACTAACTAATCACAGATCGAGAAATATTGCGTTAAAAGAAAAAAAATTACGTTACGAGATATTGTAACCCTCTACATTATAAAACCAATTGGGCTGCATAGAAAGCAAAATTGAATTATATAAGCTTTAGGTTACACTGACAGTAAAAAACCCGTATACTTTACATTTTTGTGCAAGAACTATTAAGTGTGAAGAAATTTTAAGGTCAGATTCGTAATCTACAGCTCAGGGGCAACATTAAAAAAATTGGCCCTCCGCAAATTATTTGACTTTTCGGTTTACACTTTACACACTCATTGCTTACTCGGTATTAAGGTAAACAAAACAAACACCGGCATCGAATTTTTTAATTATCTATCGATTAAAAAACGCATCTCCCGAGAGTGTACCGTTGTTGCTGTGAGGGGGGCCACAAATTTCGCACTCGCTGTGATAAATATATAAAAAAAGGATGGCCAAGTATATTATAGGAAGCGCTATCGCGCTACCTTTGATTATCAAGTATAACTTACAGATAAATTTTTTGACTTGTGATCAGGCACGAATCTAGCCCTCCTATTTTGGGCGGACCAACACCAATTTTGGGGGGTCTAAGCCAGAAATAGCACAAAATAACGTGTGAAATACCTATTTTCCCATTTTTTCTGAGTTTTGGGGGTCCGGCCCCCATTCCCCCCACAGCTACGTGCCTGCCTGTGATGACTATTCGAAAAAAACTGTCAGCGATCAGAACCGTATTCAACGCCGCCGAGCTTGGAAACCTTCGGAGACTGTTAAGTTTTTCATATAGTATAAATTACTGCGTTTCGGTCTTTCCGCACAGAACCCTATATTTTGTAAGCAGCACAAAATACCGTTTGTATCGAAAATATTCGAAAGATTTCGAAGTAAAGCCGAGGTCGCATGCGGGAAACTTTTTCGCCTCGTGTTTTAACTAGAGTAAACACCCAACTTACAACTATAACGTCCTCGAGAAGCGACGAAAGTATCGAAAATCTAGGATTGGTAAAAAACGTGAACAAATTACTCTGTCATATATTGCTGAGTCAAGCACCCTGGGCTGATGAGGTTAGCCTCAAATTAGCAATTCTGGTTGCAATCAGTCGTGCTTAAATGCTTTAATAGGGGTGTAGACTGACGGAAGGAGAAAAGGGAAAATTTAATGTGGGAATAAAACAAGTAATATAGTCCAGAAATGGACGAAAATGAAATATCTCATCATTGTGAAATTCGCAGGGATATGTAAATTGAGTTTGATCTTAGGAAATTTAATAATCAATACCGAATTTACTGAAGTTATCTTAGCAGAGTAAGATTCATGGACATTAAATAATTTTTTTTATTTTCGAAAAGTAGTATGTATGTGCTTGCATGTGTTGAAGAAATATCATTCGACATTACTTAGCAATTTCTAATGCGCTGTTTGAGTTGAGTCATTCAATTTAACACGATATTTCTGATGCTCTCACTTTTGCAGAAAGGTTACGAAATTAGCCATATGTGCTAAAAGTTGTTTTTTTGACAAAGGTAGATGCTTTTAATCAAGCGAACGCCGATGATTAATATTATTGATTTTTGTCAAGATAACAAAGAAATTTAGTTAGATCGTAGCTGTGTTCTTCATCCAGAGGCACAAAATTTCATTTAATAAAAACTGAAACGTACAGTTTGACTATTTACAATAAGTTTCTAGTATTATAAGCTGGTTTTATTCGGGTTAAAATTCCATAAAATTTACAATAAATAAGCTTAAAGGTTTGCAAGGAAGGATAAAATTAGGTTTTTTTTGTGCAGAAATGTTGTCCTTTACTTTATTCGTAAACCCATGTTGATTTCTTCAGTGCTGTATATAGAAGTCACACATCAGAGCGTGATAAATGGCGACGTTATTATATTTATTAGAAAAGCAATATTCGGTAGGGTACTATTTAGCTTAGAAAACTAAACAAAGTCTGGTTCGTGTCCATCCTATGAATTTGCTTTCAATCGCCAAGTTCGATGTGATTCCCACAGATGTTTGTAAAAACTATAAATCCTAAAATTTACAAGAAACAAATAAAAAATAAAAAAAATAAAAAGGAATAAAGAGTATAAAAATGCTTCAATGACTTGACCATTTTTATTCTGGTGCGGTTCCTTGAGACACAGAATACTTTAAGAAAAACAATTTAAAAAACCGCTACCAAGCATTTATCACCTGCTCGAATAGGATATAAAAAAGTCAGGTTAACTGTAAATAAGAAACAGTAAACCCAGACAGTCCAAGCAAAGACTACATTCATACCTGAACTTATGATTGCACACTTTCAGTATAACATACAATATAGGGCTTCAATCATGGACAAGGATAACAACTATTCATTGATTTCCTAGCTTGAGCGAACCATTATATTTATTATTTTTCCTCATACCTTCGTGTGGCTTAAAATGTTAATTACACGTCTGCAATAGTAAAAAAATATTTATTGCTCAACACTTATTAGATTTGACGGGTTAGTGCGTTGATAAAATGAACTTTTTTGTACCATTGAGCAAAATACGCAATCGTACGGTTTTGGTTTATATGACTCTTTCAACACAGATGAGCTCGCGAGAGGATAAGGGGCTATAGCTGCACAGCTTAGATGGTTTTATGGGTAACCCGGTTTTAAGAGGTGTCATTTAGAGAAATTTTTTTTAGTCAAAATGGCCTGAAAACTGGTATGCTAGAAGAGCGTGACAGCTAAGTGAAACTACAGTTTTTTCTCATTTTCAAGCACTTTTGCAGAAAAATCTAAATTTCAAATGATTTTCACCCATTATTAAGTTTTCTCTCTGTGCTCCATGTGCACATCGAATCTGAAATCTTAATCTTGGCTGTCTGGAGTTTCAAAAATGACTTGATTTGAAGGGTGTAATGGTTTTAACGTAGGTTTTCTTATGTCGAGCTGCATGGAGCGGCCTCCTACTTCATCGATAAATCGTTTTGTTCTTGCGCGTATTTTTTGAAACCTTTCGCGTTTTTCATTTTAGCCGATTTGCTTCGCACAAATATTGTAGTTTTGTTAAAACATGCCAAAAAGTAATGTTTTTACCTAGGGATTTATTTTTTAATCATTTTTTTCTTTTATATGTTTGTATCATTTGGGGAAATTTATTCAATGGCCTTCTATTTCACCAACTTGATAGTTTTAAAATTTAAAATGATAGATGAACGTAAAATATGAAAAAGATTATTCCGAAAGCAGATTTAACTCTAAAAAAACTTCTTACTTTGTGCATAAATTTTTGGAGAGAATCACGTCGCAAAACATCAATAAATCGACTATTCATTAAACATTGATTATTAATAACTTCCATAATATTCTTATATAGCAATAAACAAGAATCACTTTCGCTTTTTTTCTTTTGTGGCTCACTTTATTTTCAGTGAAAAATATATTCTTTGAGAAAAGATCTTTTTAATGCATCACGGACTGATTTTCATGGCTGAGAAAAATTTGAATTATAACAATCACACAAAAAATATGCTTTAGATGCTTGCGCGCCGCTGGAAAATGGTATAAGAAATTAGCCGTTCACTTATTTACTAAAGTTGTGCGTTTTTAGAATAAATGCATAAAAATAGTAACTTATCGTTCAGTCGAATCGAACACCAAAAATTAGTTTAAATGGTCCTATCCAAATAGCGGCTTAATTTTCAGGCGTTACTGCAGGAACAATGCTGCTTAACTGTTAATTGCATATTTATTGCTCATCAATCCGAAACATATGTGAAATCTCTGTACTTTACTTTTTAATCTGATAAAAAGAGTCGGATCGCAATTACGAGTACTTCATGTTCTGAAAACCTTTAAGATTTAGAATACGCAAAAAAAGGTTCGCCTTCAGCCAAATTTTTATTAGAATCTATTCAAAATGCATTATCTTCTTCGATGTAATCAAGAAATTTAATTTAGTGACTGTGTCACTCACCCACAGACACAATTTATTATGTAGCTTTTAATAGAATAAAGCTGATGTTGTTTAGCATAGTATATTCTAAAATTTGTCGACAAAATTTTTCACCCGATTCAGCATAAAATAGCTACTTTTTCTGCGAGACACTACTCTGTTATTATATAATACTTTGTTCAAGAACTTTTGTCTTACTTAATTAAACGGATTTCACTCTAGTCAATTGCTAAATTAGACAAATCGGAAAAATTTGGTTGCAAGGGACAAGTCGATATAAGAAGCCCGAGTTCAAGCCTTATTCGGTACTAATTCAAGTTAAAAAAAACTGAAAAAGTGTAGATTGTCTCTATCTAATGCACGGGCTCAAATCGCGGTCAAAGGAATTTTAATAGTCGATTGCAGGGCTATAAATAATAAAACTAAAAAATTCAAATAAATCAAAAATTGAAAGGATATAAAGCAAAAATAAGATAAGATATAAAAATACATCCCGTGACTCAATTTTTTTTATTATTGGGTAGGTTTTGGTAGCACACAATTAAATGCAGGAAATACTACATGAAAAAATTGTTTTTGAACCTCAGCTATTCAAACAGAGAACACTAAAAATGCGTTTATTGACTGTAGTAGCTCGACAAGGACAGTTAACACTGGGTGTTTTATTAAAATCTGCATAAGTACTCGGAATGATCATATGGCTGCTTAATCTATATGCGATGTACATTGTGGGACTCATTGCATGCTGAATCCAACGACTATATTAAAGACATGTTGGCTTCCGTAAACTATTGTCTTCGGTGCTCCCGGCTAAGCTCTCTAGTGACTCTAGTTTTAGATAATTTCCAATAATTTTAGTATAATTTTTTGAAATTTAGGAAATAATTGAAATATTCCATTCGCTAGCTATTGCCTTGGAGTAGTAATAATGATGCGAAATTTCGTTTTTACGGATTATTTTCTTGCTAACATGAGCGGGAAAGGCTTTGGTTTTTTTGTCGCTCCACGGGTGATACAATGGCCTTTATTTGAGCAAATTGTTGCTCAAAAACTGATATAAAGGCTAAACTAGCGTAAAAACTATGTCAATTTACAGGTTCTGATTTTCGTCAAGCACTTTAGTTGAAAATTTTTAATTTCCATAAATTTGCTGCCTTTACTTTAACTTTATTTCCACGAAAAAATTTCTATTTTCCCATTCTGGGAGGTCTAGATAGACCGACAGTTCCCCTCGTGTGCTTGATGGCTTCGGTCTTGCTAAATCTTAGCATGCCCTGAAATTCTTTTTGGAATTTCACAGCTTTTTCATAATTGTTTCAATGCTAGTAAATAAAGTTCAATTAGAAATGTAAGCATATGGTACTTTTCCTCTGTTATACCTTTTAAGTGATTTTTCACAATTATAATTTTTCGACAATTATTGTTATGCAAATATGTGCTGTCAGGTGCATCTTACACCAATTCTGACTTGAGATGCGATCTAACTTTTCGTAGAATTATTTTTGCTGTCATCGCAAAATCGTAAAAATTAATATATCGCGGTGCTCATAATTTAATTCTAGGGATCTGCAGAGGTTTACGGATTCGAGGGGTCCGAAAACCCCTATGACTATTCGCACCCTCAATCTCTCGAGCTGCATATTTTTTATGATAAAGCGTGAGGCACAGCACAATAAATGTGTGTTTATGTTATTCATTCATTTTTTACTGCATGTATTTATGTCTTCAAATTTACTAATTTCAACTTACCTTCAGCCTATGTACTCGAAAAAGCTAGTTTATTAGTGAAAAATTCGATTGATTAACACGTCGTTCAAATGATTATAATTGTGAAAATGATGGTGGCAATCGTATTAACCTTAGGCACGTTGAATATGCAGCAGGTGAGACATACATATATGTACAATGGCTGTTAATATGTAAGCAGTTGACAGTGAAAATAAAATAAACTAAAAATTTTTAGTTTTCTTGGGCTGAAATCACATCAGAAACAAAATACGAAAGTAATGCTAATTGCTGTAATTATCATTGTCATTTAATTATCGTTATAGTAATCCATAATTTACAAACAGGAGAATATAATTGAAAAATCAATGCTAGCGTAAGAATGCATATAATGTCGTTTTTTTGATTAATGATTGCTTCTTTTCTAGGAACAAGCTCTTCATTTACGTCGGAGGTGCAACTCGCTAATTTTTTCTAGATTCTTACAACTTTCACAGGCGTACCTGGGTATCATTTTCCCTAGTCCCTTCTTTTATTTCCTTAGTGATGCAAAATTCTAAATATGTTCGACCTTTTTGTTCCATCGGAGTATTTTTTGCCATGCATAATGCGTCAATGTCGGAATACAAATGAAAAACAGTAATTTTGATACCTTCCATTTCTAGTCAGCCTTATGTTGGTACTATCCAGAGTAGCCGTCCGTTCGTATGGCCGCCCATACAGGCTGGCCGTCCGTCCTACCTGGCCGTCCGTCCAAGGTGGCCGTCTTCCTGTTTATTAGATTTTTCCAGGGTGGCCACCCGTCCAGCCCAACCGGCCGTCCAGAGAGGCGGCCTCAATGGGCTGGATGACCTAACCGCTCTGTCACCTTTCTTTAAACCATCCCGATTCGCCGACTGTCCCGATTTTCCTTCTAAGAATAAAATAGGTCATTCGTAGATTGCTTAAAATCCCGTTTCTCCGACCGTCTCGATCCTCCGACTTGTTAAATGATAATCGCTTTTGTAAAATATAGCTTGAGGTTGATTTATAAATTTTTTTAGTTAGTGGCATAAAGGAATAGGACTTATTTAATGTATGAATTCTTACGCTACCATTCTGGCGAAACCAGAAAGGTTTTTGCTTAGTTATTTATTTGAGTTGTAGGTGACGTTTTCTGGCTACTACTCTGACGCAGTGAAAGAGATATTGTAAATCACTGTACTTTTTATTTTATACAAAAACTTTGATTCCCAAAAGCATTTATTGTTTCAGGCAACCACCACTCAACAAAACTATAGAATACATGAAACTGACTTAAAATATGCTTTATTAGTGACAGAAACATCCTACGCTTATAGTTCGCTTGACAAGGGCATTACTAATTAGAAAAACGCACACAAAACGGTATAATTTTCTTATTGTGTGAGATGCTTATCAATTAGGTACATTTGTACAAAAGAGAATGTCAATACATGATGCTCGTCTGAGTCAAATTAAAATAAATATTGTCGCATTATGTTACATTTAAAAAGAAAGTAAATATAGCATCGATGAACCGCCACTCTGGTTAGTATCATAAAGCCATATTTAAATGTAGACGGCCATCCTGGATGGGCGGCCAGCCTGGATGGATGGCCAGACTAAATGGGTTGCCGCCCTAGAAAATTCATGCCCTAGTTTTGCACTCATGCAGCATGGGACGGCCACCCTGGATGGACGGTCAGGCTGGACGGATGTCCACGCTGGACGGGCAGCTAAACTGGACACAATCCTTATGTCTAATTCCACGAGTGCAATTAGTGTACTGAGTGATTAATTAATGAAATGATGTTGAATTGGGCTCAGGGTCGAATGGAAGAAATTTAGACAATACAAATAGGTTTTTACAAAGAATTTTTCAAATGTTTGTGTCTTTTATCGAAAATATTCGACACCAAACACGATTGTTGTTAGAGTTAGGCAGCGTAGAACGACGAAAGCACGTGAAGAGGATTACTATTTTAAAAATATTTTTGACTAGTTGGGGGAAAAGTTGACGCATTGCTTCCACACGTAGACATAGGGGTTTAAACCCCTCCGAGAATTCAGTAGACCTATACAATATCTGTAGACCCCAGCATTGAATTTTGGCTTGTTTTTCCGGGTTGTTTTCCAGCTTTACACCCGGACAACACCTAGGCATAAGAGAGGGTTTGAGTGGGGGGTATGCGGCCCCTCCCCCGAGAAAACAAAATAAGCACCTCAGGATCCAGTTTTTAAGATGTTTTCAGTTTTTTCGCAATTTTTTGATGCCAATGGATAGTGCTCGATGAGAAACGTCGTTAAAAAATGGTGTTTTTTCGACATACCAGCATTTTTTAAGCCATATTTTGACCTAAAAATCTTGCACACCCAGAATTCATTGCCACCCACCTATGGCCCAGACCTCCCAGAAATCGGTCGTTGCCCATGTATGATCGCTTCGTTTCCTTCCAAAAATTCTAAATATACTCGTACAAGCGCATTTGTTTATAGATTTTTGCCGATGGTAAGCTGTTACTCGATCGATTGTTCAGTGAAGCTAATAAATTCATTTCACCAGACGCCTGCAGAGTTAAATTTTCTTCGGGATTTTACGTACCAGAAGCAGTGGCGTTTGTTATAGATATTACAAGTGTTGAGATGTGCGTTTTACTTTGCATGCTTCACAGTCGTTGCTTGTCAGGTAATTATGTTGAGGACTCCTTAATACAAAGCGGATTGTGCACATTGCATGGAAGCAACGCCATGTCAAGAAGGATGTCCCTGGACAAAAACGTCTTTTCGAACTCAGTCTATTTCGATTTCCGATGTCGACGCAGTAAGTATGCAAATTAATATCGCATTTTTATATGCTTTGCTGTAGTGAACATAGTCTAGAAGTCTAGAAATCAAGTAGGCGTAATGAAAGTCGATTGGAAGTGTTTGGACCACATATAGCGTGAGGGTGTGCGGGCTGGGTTTGTACCCCTAAAATCCGGTAGACTTCCAAAAACTGATAGACCCCTAGTACTGAATTTATGCTTTGTTTTTTCGGAGTTTTGCCACTTTTACACCACCTGGACCCCCAGAATTTGGTCGCTTCCCGTGTACGGTTTGGATCTCCGAAGATCTAAAAGATTCACAGAAAGAAATTTTAATCGAATTTTTTTTTTTGATTTCGATTCATCAAATTCCCAGAATTTAATTGGCTGTCCGTGTGTGGTTTGAAACATTCATGCTGATCATAGCCGGTATGAGACCAGCTGGGAAGGATTTTTAGAGTGATCATACCAATTGTGTGATCTATTTTAAGCACTTAGCAGAAGATTTTTTATTTGTGTCTGCTTTAATCTTAATTTCACAATATTTTTTTATAGAAGCTTTACTCTTTTGTCTCCCTGGGCCAGACGTTTAGACCTCAAACGCGCACGTATGGTCTGAAACTATAAGTATCACAAATTCAGAGAGCGATATGTACAAATGCTTGGGCGGAGAGTTTTTAACATCATTCCACAAAGCCACCTACGTAGTCTATTGTAAAAAAGTTTTTCACTAATTTTTTGTTTCTCTGAAATGTTCGCGTTTTTTGGAGAGTTTTTAAATCAATTTGTACTGAACGCTTAATTGCTCTGAGTATTTTCGTATGTTCGGAAAAAGTTTAAAATTATTGCAAAGTAGACGGATATTATTTTAAAGACTTATTTCGACGAAAAAGCAAACAAAAATCATATGGGCAATTCGATTGTCCATTGTATTTATTTGTACTCCAATTTAAGTTATGCTTGTTGTATTAGACTCTAGAACACTAAAAGCCTTCGAAAAAGTTCAAAAGAAAAATCGCGCAGGTTATCAGGCACATAAAAGCACAAAGGATATTTGCATAATTAATTAATGCATGTACGTGTCTAAGACTTGAAATTTCTGCCGTAATAGCAATTTTTCGTGCCCTATTGGAAGACATAAAGGAAAGAAATAAGAACCTATACAATTATAAAGGATAAGAAGTGTTTTTAAACAGATTTTAAGTTTTTTTCTAGGAGCCAATGTTTGAAAAATGAATTTACTGTCTTTTTTCGAGATGACAAAGTATTTATGTATTCGGTTGGAGTTTAGCGTTAGAATTAGAATTTCCATGATCTCATAGACTCACAAAAATCACTATTTACCTAGAATTCGATCTTTGAACAATTTCCTTTTTTTCGCAATTCTGTTAGTGCGAATGACAGAGTACTACATTTATGCCAAAACGTTCAGAGATGGCCTTTTAACAGCTTATGTCAATTCGTTGAATATTAATTTTAATTATTAAATAATTTCGAGCACGCGACTCGAAATAAATGAAATGTGTGCAAAGTTGAAAGAAAAAAATTCTAGACAAATGAAAAAAATGAATGATAATACATTGAGAAAAAATGAATTTGTTTTCTACAGAAGCTAGGCGGAAGAGCACTCCGGTGTATGAGGGTGAACCGGCGGATAAATGTGGTTTACCTTACTGGGATATTTGGCAATCGCAATTCCAGAGCAGAGCAAAACGTTTATCTGGAGCATCAGCAGCCGAACCCTATTCTCAACCATGGCTTGGTCATTTGTTTTACAAAGGCGAACGAGCTTGCGGCATTTCCCTCATAGTTGCAGATTCGTCCGAGACGTCAACAAAGTGGGCCATCACGGCTGCACATTGCTTTCATGACGAGGGATCGATAGACTTGTAAGCTTGATGCTAGTTTAATCCTTCACGATTTATGTCGAAAAAATGTATGAAATGAGGTATGTGAAATCAGGCCCTTAGCCAGGATTTCTTGACCGGAAGGGCGAGGACGATTTAAAGTATGGCCACTCTAACATAAGTTGCCAAATTTCGTTTTCAGCTTCAACGACAATCAATGGAAAATTACTCGAAATATTTCAATTGCTTCTGTGATAACACGATCTAACAATGATTTGTTGCGTTTCGGTATAAATTTTGAAACTCTTTTGTCACTATTTTTCCATCTACGAGTTATCCGACCGGCTGTGCGACCCCACTCTCCGCAGCCCTTTCTCCTGCCTGCAGCCTGGACAGTATATATATAATGAAAGATAAAATGAACAATAGATTGTAAGCTAGAAATTATTTAAAATCGAAATGGAAAACAAATTTATTTTGGTCTAATTAGTTGAGAAAGCTTCACTCCTTTTTACTTGCCTCATTTACAAATTCATCAAGTATGTGGTAAACAATGTCGCGGTCGTATATGGTTAGTATCAAATCCTATGTTCTGGGGGAAATCTGGATGGTGTTGAACAGGCCAAGTCTTGAAAGCATGCCAAAAAATTCAATTTGGGAAGGGGGTGGGCTGAGGGAAGATATATTGATTTTTGGGGTCCACCGCATTCTCGGAAGTCTGGTACCCTCTACGTGTGGTCATTGTGATCCATACACAAGCAGCAATCTAATCAGTTTTTGTGATATTTTGCGTACCCCGGTATTGCTAATACTAATAATAAAGTTTAAGTAACATATACATATATATGGATATAACAATAATCTTAATAATAAGACAGATTATTAAAAAAATAATAGAGATAATATGTACCATATACTCACAGTTTTTGTGAGTACATATTAACGGAATAACGAGTTTAGTAGTGTATATCGTAATAGTTTATTTATGTAAAGAACGAATACGTTCACATTGTGTAACTTGCTGGAAATAGCTATAGAAAACATCAGAAACCCGCGTAATGCATTCAATTGCAGCATTTATAATTCATATTCTCGATTGATTTATCGGATTATACGAGTGATTTACAGAGATGTATTGCATATGGAGATTTTTGGGGCAAAGGGAAGAGTTTTTGTAGAAATAAAGCGAAATTACGGCAGAACAAACAAATTGAAATTTCTCTACAAAAGTTTTTTAGATCAATCGAAATATCTCCTTTTTGAATTTTTGTCAATTTTAATGTCATTTTAGCCTAATAAATCTCATCCACCAGCCTGAGTACTGCTGACGCCTCTGGCTAATTGTGCTGAGCGACTGTGTTTTAAATAACTTTGACTTTGGCTGGAATAGAAGAATGTCCTCAATATGGCACAAAATAGCAAAAGTAAAACAAAAAAAGCTTCTGGAATAGTTTAATAGATAGAAAAGAGATGAAAATGTATAGGATAAAGGAAAAAAACGGGAAAATGAAATATGCCGTCAGGATATAGAAAGAAAAAACGACGCGACAAATAGCATAATGTACCCTTAAAAAATTGCATTGCGAGAATACAATTGCCATAAAGAGCAGTGGCTAACTTCGTACTTTGCGTACAATTTTTCGAAATTTTGATAAAACAAATTTTTTTGCCGTCTCCGCTATACTTTTACTAAAAAATTTGGCAATTGCTTGGCATCTTGCAAATCATATACGCGTAGAATTGATTAAGGCTCGCTGGAAATTATCAACTTTTTTTCGGCATACACAATCTACGGTTTATCTCACCTCACATGACTATACGGAACATCAGAAAAATATCATTGTATCCGGGTTACGACGAGTATTTCGAGCTAGTCAATGATTTGGCTGTAGTTGAGTTATCGGAAGAAGTATATTTCAATCATTACGTATCGTCAGTTTGTTTGCCACCAGTTGGATCAAATTACAATTTTGAATTACTAAACGCGGTTTGTCACGTGTGCGGATGGGGAACGGAAGAAGGTAATTAATGCTAACGGGAAAGTCATATTATAATTATATTTATTTAGAATATAACTTTGTTATATTCTCTAATATTACAGAAGCGCTTTTATTTTATATATATTATCATAATACTTGTATTGTTATCCTTCATGAGCCCACATTACGGGCGTGAGAATTTTAGAAGGCTAGATCCTAAGTGACATAGAAACACCGCAGACCACACAGAACTTTGTTATAAATAATTTTCTCTTTTTCCGCGATCTTTCGATCACAATCGTGATGATATATATATATATATATATATATATATATATATATATATATATATATATATATATATATATATATATATATATATATATATATATATATATATATATATATATATATATATATATATATATATATATATATATATATATATATATATATATATATATATATTATATATATATATATATATATATATATATATATATATATATATATATATATATATATATATATATATATATATATATATATATATATATATATATATATATATATATATATATATATATACACTCGTAGCTATGCATGGACAACACATGAATGCTGGATGTCTAATAGGTCAAAAGTCGCAAAAACTAATGTCGAAACATTCAATTCTAGTAAAGTCTCAATTCACCCTCCTCCACAAAAAAAATTTGAAAAAACCATTG
>JAVLUZ010000477.1:30000-177910 GCA_036768485.1 Mermis nigrescens
CGTTTGATCTAATATATGCACGTTCAATTAATTTTTTAAACAAAATGTTTGTCGTTTTCTTTAATTTAGATTGACCAATCCGTTTAAAGACTGAACTGCTGTATTACTTATTTCTAAAAGTGTGGCTGCAAGCATATGTATGTGGGCAACAAGAAAATGCAGGAGTGGTCTGGTTGTGTGAAATCGCTAAAAGTTTTATTTAAAATAGAAATCTGGGGTCTAAAGTATTCTGCGAGGGATTTTCAACTTTAGGGATATCCCCCTCCCCACGCTAACGTGTGGCCACAATTGAAGCCTGTTTCATTTCTCCGAGAGCTTTTACAGCAAATCTTTTCCGAGGCTACAGTAATCCTATCTTCCCTACTTATTGTAGGTCGTTTAGAGATCACTGTAGCTATATAGGAAAGAAGGGTTTTTCAAAAAAATTTTTACGGCATAATTAACTTTTGTCCTCCGACCGTTAAGAAAAATCGACCGTTAAACACAATAGATTAGCATTTTAAGCATAGCCGAAAACTTTCGCTTAGCCTAGTGGTAGAACGTCCGGTTGCCGTCGAAGCAACACGAGTTCGTTTTCTGCTCATACGTGGGCAGCAAAAAATTCTAGGGAGGAGTGCAAGATTTTTCAAAGGTAAATAAATGGCCTTAAAAACGGTGGTATGGCGAAGAAAACACAATTTTTCGAGGTTTCTCATCGAACACTGTCCATTGGTATCAAAAAATCGAAAAAAACAACAACAAAATTCGGAAATTGAATGCTGGGGGTATTTTAATTTCTGGTGGGTATTTTGGTTTTTCGGGGGGGGGGTGCATAACCCCCAAACTTCCACGCTCAGGTGTGTCCCAGCTGCAGCATTTTTATTTAGCGCAAGTGTGTCGCATCACTCTTTAAATGCTTTAATTAAGCCCTTTCAGGCAGTTTAGTGCCTTAAAAATGGAAGCATGGCGAACTCGATATAGATTGATCGAAATAGAAAACATTAACTCCCACTCAACTTCTCTTATGAATTACAGTAAATTACCTAGTTAGGGATAAATTAGCCTGCTAGAAAATTTACTGAAAAAGCTATCGGATAAATGAAACAGACTATACTTTCTGTAGGCCGCAGAGTATACTTCGACTTTTCTGTTGGTTAGAGAAAGTCTGATTTTTAGCAGATTTTTATGATTTTTTTGCGCTTTAGGTTACTTTTTCCTATTCCCCTCCTTTAATATCTTTTGATTATTTGCTCTTCCAGATTTATTCGTTGATTTTTGGTTCCATCGGTGTACTTTTCTTTGATAGTAGTGTAATAAACTGGCCAAAATATCTGAAAACTATGCTATACGCTTTAAGTAGCGGTTGTTTTGCAGTTTTTGACTGACAGAATCACTTATGATCATAAATGAGCGGCACCAAAGTTCTGACGAATGGGGAGGGGGTGCAAGATTTTTTTGAAGGTAAAAAAATGGCCTTAAAAATGCTGATATGGCTAAAAAAACACAATTTTTCAACGTTTCTCATCGAGCACTATCAATTAGCATCACAAATTGTGGAAACAATAAAACAAATTTCAAAAAAATGATTCTGAAGGATATTTTGTTTTCTGGTGGGGAATTTGTACCCCCACTCCCCACCCACCAAACTCCCCCACGCCGAGGTATGCTTGTGATACGATAAATGGTAAAATTTACCGTTTTTTTAACAAAAAACGGTCATAATTATTGCCAAAATTCACACAAACTGCCGAAAAAAACGAGAATTTATTTCAAAAAGTTAAATATATCTGTAAAAAGCTACCATACGTGGGCACCGATCAAATTCTGGGGAGCCTGGGTGGTGTAAGGCTGTACAAACTTCCCCAAGCCTATGTATGCAAACTACTCTTCTGACGTAAAGATATGTTCAAAAGTATCAAAAGGGCAAATTATACTCTATTGCACCCAACTATTCTTTGACAATAGGGGTGTGCGGCCGTCCCGTCAAATCATGACCCCTCTTGCGATAAATCATAAGCGGAAGTCGAACATGTACGTCGAGCATTTAAGTGTCTTGTCCAGGGAGTTAGCGACAGCTTTCAGCGCTATGTGTCCTCGGAAATTACCAAAACGTGCGAAATAGAGGACATAACAATTTCTACCATACCTGGGCGTGGGTAGAGGGGGAGGGTTTGGGGGTTATGCACCCCCAGAAATCAAAATACCCACCCAGAAATCAGAATACTCCCCAGAATTCAACTTTTTGAATTTTGTTTTGCTTTTTTCGCAATTTTTTGATGCCCATAGATAGTGCTCGATGAGAAACGTTGAAAAATTGTGTTTCATCGCCATGCCACCATTTTTAAGGCCATTTTTTGACCTTTGAAAAAATCTTGCACCTCCCCAGAGCTTTGTTGCCGCCCACCTATGATTTCTACTCAATTTTAAGCATTTTGACAAATATAAGTCACTTTCGTATCGTTTTAGCCCTAATTATGGCAAAAATTACCTTTTATCCTTCTTTCTTTTGTTTCACATGGATTTTTAGAATTTTTCCAATACCATATTGTGCACCACCATGGATAAACATATACAAGGATGCACAAGAACTAAAATGGTTAAGCCGTCGAACACAATATTTTTTTAATGATTTGGGAAAAATCCTCTGTGCGGATCAAAAAATGGATATAAGGACGTTTTTCTAATATTGGCATGATTTTTTTATTCTGGCTGGTTTTGCAACACTTAGAGTCCTCAGAATTTGACTGCTGCCAATGTATGGTTTTATGCCCTTAGTATCCGGCAGACCCCAAAAAATAGATAGACCCCAAAATTAAAGTTTTAGCATGCTTTTGGGATTCTGTCGGTTTTACAGTACGAAGACCCTCTAGAATTTGGCTGCTGCTCATGTATGGTTGTGACCGTAGATATACTGCGTGTCCAGTTTGGTCAGCAAAAGTCAAGCTTTTGTTGACCTAACGTTAAAATATTGCTGTAAAGGTAAAAATATTACGCCGTAAAATTTGCATTTATTAATACTATTTTATAATGTTCGAACACTTTGGCAACGAAACCTAAATTTTAACCGCAGTAAGCACATTGCAGATTAAAGAAGCAATGATTATAATAAGTACACTAACAATCACTGATTCCGCGCAATCGATATTTCTCTGATTTGAGAAAATATTTGTTTTGAATAAATATCATTCGAGATTATCCAGAATGTTTTGGAGTTGATCACTTCGTAAAACATCAATAAATCGATAATTCATTAAACATTGATTATTAATACCATCCATAATATACTTATATAGCAATGAACTAGATTCACTTTCTAGTTTCTTTCTTTTATGGCTCACGTTATTCTTATTAACTATTCTTTGAGAAAGGATTTTTTTAGTGCACCAAGAAATAATTTTCATGGCTGAGAAAATTTCGAAATGTGGACAATCACAAAAACAATATGCTTAAGCTGCTGGTGTGCCGCTATACATTAGCATAAGAAATTTGTCATTCACATTTACTAGAATTGTGCGTTTTTCAGAAAAAATGCTGAAAAATAGTAACTACTCCTTAAATCGAATCGAACACCAAAAAGTTGTTTAAATGGTTCCATCCAAGAAGCGGCCTAATTTTTAAGCGTTACTGCAGAAACAATGCTGCTAATCTGTTTATTGCATATTTATTGCTCATTAATTCGAAACATATACGATTTCTCTGGGCTTTTCTTTTTAATCTGATAAAAAGAGTCAGATGGCGATTACTTTATGCTCTAAAAAGCTTTAACCCTCGCGTTCCCGTGTGTTTTTCGAAGTCAAAGGTTCCCGTGCTAGGACGCTGTCCTAGCCAGGTTAAAATGTAATTAGTCTCATTCAACATGGTAAATATTAGTATCATTTTGTGCGATATTTTAAATTCTTCCCGAATAAGTTTGTCATTTTTTGCTAAAGTAACTTCGTAAGAAGTTATAACTAAAAAAGTGCTACCATACTTAAGCATAGGCATGAGGTGAACATGCATAAAATAAATACGAATAGTATATTTTAGTTAACTAAAATATCATTTTAGGACTGTAATAGCTGATTAAAAAGTAGAAGCCCACCAATCTTGTACTAATCATTGACCAAAACTTTTTTTTGTAATTTAGGTTTTTACGCGATAATCATTATATGCTAATTTTTTAGGATGTATAATTTTATATACTAGCTTGAACATTTTAAATGATGTAGCCAGGGCTATAATGAGGCTAGACAAAGTTTTGTGGTCATACAAAACATACAACAATAAAAATCACAAAATAAGTGATCGGTTAGGACGCCGTCCTAGTTCACGGGAATGCGTCGCAAAAAAGGTTCGAATTTAGTCAAATTTTTATTAGAATCTATTCAAAATGTATTCTTCGAGATAATCAAAAAATTCGATTATGTGGCTGTGTCGCTCGCAGAGAGACGCAATTTATTATTGAGTTTTAATAGATAAAAACTATTGTTGTTCAACATTGTATTTTGTAAAATTTACCGATAAAATTTTTTACGCGATTCAGCATAAAATTAGCTACTTTTTCTGCAAGACACTACTCTGTTATCATACATTACTTTGTCAAAAAACTTTTGTTTTACTTAATTAAAAGGATTTTCTTGTCAATTGCAGATAAATTTGATTGCAAGGGACAAGTCGATGTAAGAAGCCCGAGTTCAATCATTATTCGGTACCAATTTGAGTCAAAAATTGAAAGAGTCTCCGTCTAATACACTCGCTCAAGTCGACGTCGATGGAATTTATACTTGATTCTAGGGCTAAAAATAATAAAATTAAAAGAAAAATAAAACAAAAATTAAAAGGATATAAAGCAAAATAAGATAAGATATAGAAATACATTCCGTGACTTGACCGTTTTGATTATTGCGTAGGTATTAATGGCACACAATGAAATGAAGGAAATACATGAAAAAATCGTTATGGAACCTCATCTGTTCAAATAGAGAACATTAAAACAGCGTATATTGACTGTAATAGCTTGATAAGGACAGTTAACACTGACTGTTTTATTAGGATCTGCATAGGTACTCGGAATGATCATATGGCTGCTTAATCTCTATGCGATGTACATTGTGGGACTCATTACATGCTGAATCCAACAAGTATAATACAGACATGTCGGCTTCCGTAAACTATAGTCTTTGGTGCTCCCGCCTGAACTCTCCAGTCACTCTAGTTTTAGATAATTTCCAAATCATAATTTTTTGAAATTTTGGGAAATAATTGAGTATTACATTCGCTAGGTATTGCCTTGGATAGTAATATTATGCTTTATTTAAAACAACAAAAATGTGCAATGATGCAGAATTTTGCTTTTACGAATCGTTTTCTTGCTCAGAGCGGGAAAGGCTTCGATCTCTTGACCGGTCCGGGGTGAGACATGGCTTTATTCGAGAGAATTGTCCCTCAAAAACTGGCAAGAAGGCTAAACTAGCGCAAAAACTGTGTCAATTCACAAATTCTGTTTTTTTTCAAGCACTTTTGGCAGAAAATTTTTGATTTTCAATTTGCGGCTTTTACTTTACATTATTTTCCATGAAAAAATTTATATTTTCCAATTTAGGAAAGCTAGCTAGAACGACAATTGCCCGCATGCTTTTTCGATAGGTCTAACTAGACCTTAGCGAGCCCTCAAAATCCTTTGTTGGAATTTTACAGCTTTTCTTATCATTGTTTAGTTCTAATGAATTAAGTTTAATTAGAAATGTAATCATATAACACTTTTCTTCATTTATATCTTTTCAGTCTTTTTTACATTTAGAATTTTTCGACAATTATTGTTATGCAAATAAGTGCTGTCAGGCGCATCACCAATTCTGACTTAAGATGCGATCTAACTTTTCGTAGCATTATTTTTGCTGTCATCGCGAAATCTTGAAAATAAATCAATCATAGTGCTCATAATTGAATTCTAGGGATTCGCAGAGGTTTCCGGATTAAAGGGGTCGAAAAACCCCTATGACTTTTCGTACCCTTGATCTTCCGAGGTGTACATTTTTTTACGATAAAGCGTGAGGCAAAGTCACAATGGATGTGTTTTTATGCTGTTCATTCATTTTTTACTGCATCTACAGCGTCTTTAAATTTACTAATATCGACTTACTTTCAGTCTATGTACTCAAAAAAGCTGGTTTAATAGTGAAAAATCAACACGTCGTTCAAATGATTATAATTGTGAAAATGATATTGGCTATTATATTTACCTTAGGCGCGATGAATATGCAGCAGGTGACAAATACATATATGTACAATAGCTATTAATATTTTTAATTAGTTGACAGCGAGAAGAAGATAAACATAAAATTTTGAGTTTTCTCGGTCTTAAATCACACGAGAAGATGAATACGAACCTAAAGCTAATAGCTGTTATTCTCATTTTCACTTAATTGTTCTTACAATAATTCATAATATACAAAAAGCTGGAATAAAATTGAAGAATCGATTTCTTTTTCAAAGACTTCAAAGTCAAATAAAATGCATACATTACGGTAATTCTGAGCCATTTTTGCGGCTACACATATCTAAAAGGTTTCAAGAATGAACCAAAATTTTATTCTTGTGGAACTGACCGGATTTGTGCTTTACTGGCTGTGCTATCTAAAGAGATTTTTTCAGTATAACGCATGATAAATAGTCAAAATTGATGCTTGAAATATTCTACAAGCTGAGATTTAAAGTAAATTTTTTATTTAACGCAAACAATTTTTCGATAAAAGTAATGAAAAATTAAAGCAGTATACAAAGGGCGTTCAACTAAAGCGTGTATTTTTTTGAACTGTTGATTGCTTGTTAATGCATTGAATTCTCATAAAATCTATGTCCATTTTGGTAATCAACCATGAAATTTTAAACTTTTATCTCTAATGCACTACGAACTATTATGTTATTTAATTTAATATTGTTTCTGAGTAAGACGTCAAAAAATTAGCAAATAAGCATTGAGTATTAAAAAAGTTATAATTTACATTAAAATCAAAATTAAAATCGACCATCGAACACAAGTTTAAATGCACCTGATATGCTAGCCAGACTGAGCAATCTCCATAGTGATGATATCTTAGCGATAAACACAAGTAAGAAGCAAGTGGCCTTATTCCAGGCTCTTGTGAAGTCCTGTAAAGATGGTCACGCTCCTGAAACACCATCAAGGGTGGCTTCTGATGAAAGGCTCCATGCTGTTCATTAATTGCCCATAAGTTATTATTAAAAAAGTCTATGGCTTAAGACTGGTACTATTCATGTTAATTTAACTTAAAATTCTTGTCTTTTTGAGATGTCTTCCGGCTGGGTACTCCGTTTACCCTTCCATCTCATGACAAAAACACTTGCTCACAAGGCCTTGTTTTCACAAATGAATCTTATAACCGTGGCCTTAAACAACTCAAACACCTACTCCATTCAGAATACATAGCCTTATCTGACTTCCACATCTTAGGAAAATTGAGTCTGAGCTTCAAAGGAACAAAATTCGAACCAGATGATGAAGTGGAAAAAGAAGTTATTACGTGGTTTTGTGTACAAAATTTTTCCCAATGGTTTGGTGGCGCAGAAATATGCAAAACGCGTCAAATGGTGTTTCAAAATGATTTGTGATTAGATTGAAAAATAAAATATAACTAGGGCAATATCTATGACAGACAAGAAAAACGCTCGCCTTTCTTGAACATACCTTGTACATTTATATTAAAGAGTTTCATACAAGTTCTAAAATATGCACCTATGTGAAGCACATTTCTTGTCTTCCACGATCGAAACCATCGTTGCTGTCATTAGTCTTACACACTGATCAATCGGCTAAAAAATTGCCATGTTCTATTCATCCCCAGCACACATGGGTGTGGGGGTTCGGGTGGTATGCACCCCCAGAAGTTGGAATACCCTCCACAGAAATCAAATTACCCCCAGAATTCAATTTTTGGTATTTTTTTCTTTTTTAGCAATTTTTTGATGCTTTTGGATAGTGCTCAATGAGAAACGTCGAAAAATTGTATTTTTCTTGCCATACGACCACTTTTAAGACCATTTTTTGAACTTTGAAAATTTTTTGACCCTACATCAGAATTTTTTCACCCACCTCAGAATTAAGGTGCTGCCCACCTATGATCCCTAGTCTCTATTACCTCGCCTCCGAGACCCATGCATTTGCACGTCTTTTCATGAAAGTGTGCTCTGTCATAATGTCAGAGTCCTTGCAATGCTATTGGAGGACGCAACGCATTCACAGGTATGCAATATGTATTTGTAGAGCAGTAATTTTAATCTTGATTTTTAAGCTATCCTTATTTCTGAATTTTTAAGTTTTTTGGCGCATAAAGCGCCAAATAAAAAATTGTTAAATTCAAAAATTTAGAAGAGAAAAAATTGTTTTTAATTTAATAGATAAATGCATTCATAGAATCGGCGGAAATATCGTATTTTTATCATGAATTTTCTACGCAAAAACGATTTTTAATAGAATTAGACGTTAGAAAAAGATGCAGAAATAGGCTAGTTAGTACATGAGCAGCGGATATTTCTCGAACTTTTTTGTTATATGGACAAAGTTGGAGTATTATCGCATCCGAAATTCAAAGTTGCACTATCGTATTGAGCAAAATTAAATGAAAACTTGTTTTCAGACATGCAATGCATGGGAATTTTTGGGGAGGACGGCTAAGATAAAAAAAATTCTAAGTTGCTTTTTTAGGCTCAAAACCTGTATGTAAACGTCAAAAACTTCATTTTTCTGACATTTAGTTTCAATTTATGACGTTTTTGACGACATATCATCTATTTTAGAACGCAAAAACATTTTAAAAAAATTTCCGAAAATTTTCGAAAAATTCATACATATTGATCGGAGTATAGTAAAAAAATGAGTAAATGACCAGTAGCGCCAAAACTTTGTCACTGTTTAACAAATAAACCGCCAAAAACGCGTAGAATATAACTTTTACTTTGAATTTCTTGGAAAATCCTGATTTGTGCAGGGACCTTTTGAGGAAGGGGAGTGAAAAACTCTTTAAGCTCCAAGATAATGCATTCTGGTGTTATAGATTTCGGCCGACGATAAGCTCTTAATTTCGGCCGACGATAAGCTCTTGCTCGATCAGCTAATCAGTCAAGCTGATCAACTCATTTCGGTGGACGCCTGTGAGGTTAAATTATCAACGGGATTTTACGTCCCAGATGCAGTGGCGCTCGTAAAGTATGTCAAAAGTTTTGAGCATTGTGCATTGCTTTGTATGCGTCATACTACTTGCTTGTCCGGCAATTTTATTGGGACGACTTTGCAAGAATCCGCCTTATGTTTATTGCACGAAAGCAACGCCATGTCAAGTGAATCCCTCGACAAAGGCGTCCTGTCGGACACGGTCTATTTCGATTTCCACTGTCAACGTAGTAAATATGCAAATTTATTCTCTTTTTTTACAGTACAGCAAACACAGTCTAGAACGTAATGCACAAGATGGTCTAGGACGTTTGGGCGCGGCTTGGCGCGGCCGTTTTGGCGCAAGGACATTTTGGCGCAGGACTGCTTTGGCGCGGCCGTTTTGGCGCGGCCGTTTTTGTGCATCCGTTTTGGCGCAAGGACGATTCGGCGCAGCCGTTTTGGTGCACTCATTTTGGCGCAACTGTTTTTGTGTAATTTGATGACAAAATTTAAATGTCTGATTAAGACAAACATGGACAGCTATCTAAGGCGTTTTCTACAGACCAGCTCATTTTTGCATCATAGGCATGGTGAAAATTATGGAGTCTTTACACTCCAACTTTTTCAAAGATAAAAATAAATAGAAAACTTGATAGACGGGTCAAAACCAATACTTTTCGATAGTTGTGAGTAGACGCTGGCTAGCGTTAGAAACGGAAAATTGAATAGAAATTGGAATTTCGACTTATTTTAATTCTGATGTGACAAAAATATGATTCTGTAGTCTTTAAAACGTTTCTGATTTTTCTGGTGCGAAAAGCCCCCATCTCATATGTGATTCGCATGCTTCGTGACTCAGAAACTTAAGTTTAGAAAAGAAAAGCTCTCTTCAATTTTTAGTTCATATGGTGGTGCATTGGAGAGAAGCGTTAAACTTCTTGCGAATTCTCTGATATAATTTTATTTCCCTCCGCTGATTTATTTTCTACATAAGCTCATACATCTATAGTCTGTTTCATTCCAAACGGCCCATTTTTGTTAATGTCTTATAACTGTATCATTTTTTCACAGCACAAATGGCTTCATCAATTATGCTGTCGTAGCGGCTGGTTGCTTTAAACTCTTCACGCTGATGTTTTATTTGCTTTGCTTAAAATGTGGCACATCTAACGAAGTGCCACAACATTCTAAAGCGTGAAATAGTCTGTTGCAGTAATTAGTTGTGAAACAAACTATAGTCTTGCACTTCAATATGAAAAAATTCGGCAGAAACTTCTCTGAATACCGAAAATGAGCAGCTTATTTGCATGCTTCTAATATTCAACCGTTTAAATTAATGCACGGTGCCATGCATAAATGTACAGCTTGGGCACTGGGGAGTCAGGTCCAAAAAGTTTTTAGACCCCATGAGCGCTTGGCTCCATATCTCATTATGCATCGGGATCAATTTAAAAAATAACAATTAAATACGCTGCTTAAGCATTTATCTCAAAATTATGCGGCACACCACGCAAATATTCAATAATATTTCTATTCTTAAAATCTTGAACAATGTGAAGTATTCGCTGATTCACTGCGATATACTTGCGAAGCTTCAGGTTCGGCCGATTTCCAGCATTTTTTTAAATTTTTTTTGTTAACCGGTCTTGTAGCTTACAGTGCCTCCAGTCCAGCGACTAAATATAAGTATATATTTTATCTAACACGAACGCTGCACATATATACCTACATGTACATGCATATGGTCAGATATGAGCTCATGCATAGCACAGAACGTAACCTACTGACATTTCATTAGCAAAAGTTAAGTATGTACATACTTGCACCTAATTACGTACATACAAACATACCTATGCCGAAATGATTTTGTACTGTGTATGCACGTGGTGTGTATGCAATGAACGCGTCTGTCCTCTTGCGCCAAGATGGCCGCGCCGAAACGTCTCTACACGAGGAGGATACTGATGCGCCAAAACGGCCGCGCCTAAACGGCTGCGCCCGAACGTCCTATTCCGTGCACAACACGCAGGGCCGTGCTTAGAGGTTTAGCGGCCCTGGGCGAAACTTATTTTGGCGGCCCCCATAATTTTTAAAACTGGTATTATAGGCATCATAATTATCACTTATGTATATCCTTTACATATGTACCTATATGATCGCAGTTAGCATCTTACTGTAAATTTACTAACAAAATATTGTGCTACATTATTTTTAGTAGGTATCGTATGTTTTTTCTCAAATAATTTACCTATTTCGTGAATGATGACGTGCTTTATTACAAAATAACACTTGCCTAGCTTTCTGAGCGGCAAACTGGTCAATCAATTGCAAAAAATCTAACGAAGATGATAAATCCTTTTCAATTGAAATGATCGCTAGTGCACTTAGACGAGAATCAGTCATAGTTGACCGCAAATATGTCTTTATTAATTTCAGTTCCGAGAAGGAACGTTCTGCTGAGGCCACAGCAATAGGTACTGTAAGTAAAATTCTGAAATCAATTATAAGGTTCGGGAAAACATCCTGGAAGTCATTTGGTAGATATTTAAGAGTAGCTAGTGGCGAAGTTAATTCATTTGGACTTGATCGAGCAAGAAATTTTAGCTCAGTGTACATGTCTGGTCCATGTGCATGACTTGAGCGATTCATCATCTTCCCATGTTTTTAAAGCTGGTATTCGTGGGTAGTGCTCATTGAGAAACCTTGAAAACGGTATTTCTTAGCCATACCATCATTTCTAAGACCATTTTTCGACCTCTAAAAAACCTTGCACCTACCCCCCGGGATTTTGTTGCTGCCCACATATGCTGCGGGGGTCTTAGGTGGCGCGGTCAAGCGTTCCCTTTGGGGTCCGGGACAGAGTCCCTACAAATTTTGTAAAAAAGCATTTTAATGTAAAATAATAACGTTAAAATTTTCGCAAAAACGGCCGAATTTCGGTCCTGAATGGAGCCCAAAAACACTCAAAATTGATGAACTCTTACATCTCACAAAACTTCTGAGCTGAAATGCGTTTTTCGACCTCTGCTAATTACATAGCGCAGCAACGGGTCGCTGCCAATAAGATATAGAAAAATGTATAAATTGAAGTTTTTGTTCTTACCCTTTTCAGGCCCATTTGTGGCCTTCTTATTAAGAAGATGCAGTTCAGAAAACAGGGAATGCACAAAAACATAAGAAAATTTGGCCATTTCTTTCATTTAAAATAGGATTGTGTCCTTGTAAAGAAAGACAAAAAAGCAAAGAATAGACTAACTGGTACACAATCATTTTCGCACTTTTAGTTTTATGCTCAACAAGCATGCGCACTTTCATTCAATGAACAAATAGTGCATTAAATTACTAGTGATGTGAAGTGCTAGATTATTTCAGCTGATTCAAGCTTTTAAATTCATTTGATCTATGGCTCGGTGCAAAGCGCCGGAAAATTTTGACATTTTAGCCTTTTCGAACTCAATTTTCTGGACACACATTATTGCAACAGAAAAATCAACAATATGTCTGAAAAATGAGAACAAGTATAGCTCAGTCAGCGTTCTCTTAAAAATGCAAGTAAAGATTTTTAACTGACTGTGTTTGCATTAGAACGTCGAAAAATCGATCCTTTTGAACGTATGTATCGAATTATTGTAAGAGGGCCGCCAAAAAATGAATTCTATACGGCATGCACTACAACTTTTTTAGCGGCCCATAATTTCAGCGGCCCTGTGCGGCCGCACAGTTCTCACCCCCTAGGCACGGCTATGACAACACGGCCGGTGTCAAGGTATCTTAAAGTGTCCGGCTACTGCGTTTGTATTCGTACGTCTTTAATACGCCCAAGCACATCGCCTACGGAATGTATATAACTCGTGCACGTTGCTTACTATAGAATTGATTTACCAAGCTTGACCATTTTAGGCATTCTCATGGAAAATACTATTATGTTTGCAACGTCAGTGACGTCGTTAAGCAAAGTTGGCAATCTAATCGATTAATGCTCTAAAGCATTTCGTCTCGTTTTGCCCATTAATCTATCAATTTTAGTCACTATATTAACTTATATTTAATTAATTTAAGTCGTGATTAAGCAAAATAGATCAATTGTTAATAGATTATGCTTGATAAGTTATTCTTAGTAATTACGAGTTGATTTATTAGATAAATCGAAATAAGCTTTTAATTGGTGAAATCAAAATTAGTCACTTGATTCTTAATTGATTAATTAATCATTTAATTAATTAACCGAACTCTAAATTAATTAATCTTCTACCCTTAATTCATTCGTGGTAATATGATAAAAACAACGAAGTATTCTGACGTTTCTCATCGAGTTTTATCCATTAGCATCAAAAATTTAATAAGAAAATAAAACAGATTTAAGAATTCAACTGTAGGGGTCTATGGGGAGTTTGTCCATTCCATCTACTCCATGTCCTCGTGCCATTTTCATACAGTCATGTTCTAAACATCTTCTCCTATGTATTTATGCAATTTACTATTGCTAGGACTCTTCGAGGTAAAAAGATTCTCTTTAGCCTTTATGAAATAGACCCCAGAACCTAAGCGATTTTGTTCTGGAATCTAAACCATAGGTATATATCATGGATTTAGAGAATGATACGACATTAGTGTGATAAAGGCTTGGCATCGCTCCACATCAGAACCTATGTAGCCATCTGAAATTTTTTTCAGCTTATCTTTCTGAATTCAAAAATAAGTCAGATTCTAAGATTCTGCCATAGGCCATATATGGGCAGCAGATAAATTCAGAGGAGGAGGGGGTGGGCGACATTGCCCAGAAGAGCATAAAAAATTCAAGTTTGAAGGACTATAGTTCTTTAGAGGAGGTGGGTGTTTCAGATTCTCGATGGTGGGGGATCCTGCTAGACTTCGAACATCACGAACTTGTTTGCCCACAGCTACAATTATAACCTTTGGAATCCATTACGAAAACAGAGCATGGCAAGTAAAAACGATGCAAGCAGTTACAATTGGAGACAAAGTTTGAGAAAATAATTATGTCGTCTCATGGCGAGGTGGCTACGTATTCAAGGGCTTTAAGTTTTGAAATGAAATTTCTCTAGGCTCGCAGCTCCATGAGAATGGGATACACGTATGTTCAAAACTCCTTCAATTCCTATTTCTTCTACTTGTGGTGCTACGAGTCTATCAAACGGAAAATTCATCAGTACATTCGCCCGAGTAATATAGAAAAATGCTAGCAAGAGCATTTAAGTCAATTTTTTAGTCGGCCTAAAATTTAATAAAACTTAAAATAGTCAAAAAATGAAAAAAAAATTTAAAAATTTATAAAATGAAGTTCTATTGAATAGAAATCAGGCGGAAGACAATAGCGGTCGATCAGGGTGAAGCGGCAGATAAATGTGGTTTACCTTATTGGAATACTTGGCAATCCCAAAGTCGAGCGAAACGCTTATCGGGAGCATCAGCAGCTGTGCCCTATTCTCAGCCGTGGCTTGGTCATTTATTTTACAAGGGCCTACGAGTTTGCGGTATTTCCCTAATTGCCGCAGATCCATCCGATATGTCAACAAAATGGGCCATCACGGCGGCTCATTGTTTTCGCCAACAAGGATTTATGGACCTGTGAGTTTTACGCTCGTTTCATACTTTCGGATTTCGGTAGAAAGATGTTTAAAATACAATTTACGGCAATAAGGCATCAAATGGAAAATGAATATGTAAAATAAAAGATAAAAAAACTAAAAGAAAATGCTTTTTTACCACGGAAAATGCTAAAGAACATCAGTCGTAAAATTCATTCAGTTATTCAAATCCATCGGTTGATTACGTTAATTTTTTTGAAATTCAATCATAGTCGTGACCACACCTGGGCGTGGGGGGCGGTTTGGGGGTATGCACCCCCAGAAACCAAAATACCCCCCCAGAAATCAAAATACCCCCCCAGAATTCAATTTTTGAAAATTTTTTTTGTTTTTTTCGCAATTTTTTGATGCCAATGGATAGTGCTTGATGAGAAACGTCGAAAAATGGTGTTTTTATCGCCATACCACCATTTTTAAGGCCATTTTTCGACCTTCAAAAAAATCTTGCACTCCCCCCCAGAATTTTCTTGCTGCCCACGTATGGTCGTGACCATACGCTGGCAGCGAAAAATTCTGGAGGTGCAAGATTTTCCAAAGGTCAAAAAATTGCTTTAAAAATGATAGTATGTCGAAAAAACACCATTTTTTGACGTTTCTCATTAAGCACTATCCATTGGCTTCAAAAAATTGCGAAAAAACGAAAAAATTTAAAAAATTGAATTTTAGGTGGAGGTGTTTTGATTTCCGGCGGATATTTTGGTTTGTCGGGGGTGCATACCCCAAACACCCCACGCTCAGGTGTGTCGTCGTGACGTAAGGTACAGTGCTGAAATTCCGATGAGCTTTGTTATTGACCTCAGCGGCCCATTGCTTCAGCAAAAAAAGATAATGTTGTCCCATTAATTTGTAGATAGAATTGATTTTGCTTTTTATACCACAAACTTTCAACAGACAAAATTTCAAAGCCTTTTTTGATATCTTGTGCTAACATTCTATTCTTGAAAAAATGTTTGCAATTATTTAAGAGGTCGTCATATTAGCCCTGAAAGTTGTTCAGGCTCTGCATCAATACTTATATTAATTTTGACGCACGACTCTTCTAATTTTGATTAAAAACGTTATTTCTGTCGTTTTTGCTTATTTTCTTGAAAACGCTAGTGAAACGTTGAAATATGTATTACAAAAAATGTGCGCCTACGATTGATTTAGGGTCGCTGAGAATTACCAAGTACATTTCGGCGTACATCACCTTCAGCTCATTTCACCTCATCGAGTGATTCTAAATATAAGAAAAATAATCTTGTTTCCGGGTAACGTCGAGATCACCGAAACCGTTAATGATTTGGCCGTAGTTGACTTCATGGCAGAAATCAATTTCAATCGATACGTATCATCAATATGTTTGCCATCAGGGAGATTAGATTACAATACTGAGTTACTGAACGCGGTTTGTCACGTGTGCGGATGGGGGGAGCAAAAAGAATATTATCCACACACACACACACACACACACATATATATATATATATATATATATATATATATATATATATATATATATATATATATATATATATATATATATATATATATATATATATATATATATATATATATATATATATATATATATATATATATATATATATATATATATATATATATATATATATATATATATATATATATATATATATATATATATATATATATATATATATATATTTAAATATATATATATATATATATATATATATATATATATATATATATATATATATATATATATATATATATATATATATATATATATATATATATATATAAATATATATATATATATATATATATATATATATATATATATATATATATATATATATATATATATATATATATATATATATATATATATATATATATATATATATATATATATATATATATATATATATATATATATATATATATATATATATATATATATATATATATATATATATATATATATATATATATATATATGTTCTATACTATAATTTTTTATAATAATTCGTTTCGTAATGGTATTTTTCATATGCTGTTTACTTTGTACGAGTATACGTAGTATCTCTGATTTTTCTCTTTACGACGGAGCCCTGCAATAAAATTTAGAAAATTTTTCTTGCTAGGCCAGATTGATGGTTTTTTAAAAAACAGATGAGTTGGAAAAAAGAGATTGCTGATGATACTTTCATGTCGAAATAAGAATTTGAACTTAAAAAAATTCAAAAATTTGCGGCTATCAGGTAGAAAGGAATTGAAAATCAGGCCTAAAGTGCGTATACGTTAGCAATTATTAGACAAATAGTAGCTTAGTGACATTCAGAGGAAATCCTACCAAGCATATATTCACTGTGACTCAAGCAGATTACTGTATATAATAACAAAATAATCTCTTAAGTGAAGTTAAAATAGTGCAACACCCAGAAGCACATCTTAACTACCAACAAAAATGCTCTGATCCGATGGAACAAACAGGACATATATAAAGTATCCTTAGAATTGAATTCATGTCTCGACGTTATAATGGAAGAAGCTAATGGGTAAAACTGATGCAGAAACATACTTTTCAGCCAGAATTGAAACTTTACACCTACAGGACTAGCTCAATATAAGGCTCAAAGAAATGCGATCAGGTGCAGCACGTAGCCCACAAAACTTTTTATTTTAACAATATTAGTACGACCGGATTCAGTACCGCAGACGTCGAGAGATAAAAAAACCAACGAAAAACATTTTTTTACTCAGAAACTTTATGCCTCCAGATCTATTTCTGTAATATCTTCAAAGCACACGTAAGCAAGATAGAGGTGACTATTGAAATCCAAAAATTGTCATCACACCATTTTCACCAAAACGTGTAAAATTTGCTCTTTATGGTCTACTGTGCTTGACCCAGGAAGTCATATGTAATGATTAAATGCACTTCCGAATCAGTTTTTAAAGAGCTTTAAAATACATGCAAGTTGAGCACTGAGAATACAGTAATCCGCTTGCAGTGCATAATAAAAGTGTATGTGATTGTTTACACCTGAAAAAAATGGTTCATACCTTTAAGGTTTTTTGAGCAAATTTCATTATCAATTTAACTATTTAAAAAAAGTAAAGTTTTTCTAATAGAAAAAATTAGGGCGCAACTATTTTGTGAAAAAAAATTTCAAAAAAAATGTCAAAATATTATACTTTTGTAGCATGAAAATGACGAAAAATTGCTACTGCTATCATTAAGCACACATTGTAGGTAGAACGCCCGACAGTAGCAAAATAGTTGCCGCTTTAAACAAGCTTTATTGTACAATAATGTTTTTTAAACAAAAATTTCTCGTTCTTCAGATTTGCTCAATACAAATTTTTAACATGGAGGCAGCCATATTGGAAAAATGACGTTTTAATTTATATCTCTCGACCTACTTTATATTATTCCGTGTTTGAAAGCATTTTAAAATGTGCTTACAAAGCGCTTCGCACTGAATATTCATTTGCATGGCATACACAAGTTTTGAAAAAAATCAATATTGCTGCCATGTTGGCCGCCATATTGGAAAATATGCAATTTTTGCGCTTTTTGATCTCTGATCTTTGACTGATCTAATGCAGTTCAAATTTTTACACATAGACATACATAAAATTGTATGTTCTTTTTGATGAAATATGTTTAACAGATCAGTTCCTTTCAGTTTTCTTGAATTTTATGTTTTTTCTTCAAAATCATTCATGTTACACTGAAAAGTAGTAAATTGTGGTTATTCTTTTCGTACAGGGTCTCTTCGCACCATGGTCTGTTCCATTCCAAACGGCCCTTTTTCGCAAGTCTTCTTACTGTATTACTTCTTCACTGCATAAATGGCTTCTTCAATTATGTTTTTATAGAACTGCTTATTTTAAACTCTTCTCATTGATGTTTAAACTGGTTTGCTTAAAATTAACGCATCTAACAAACTACTGCAACAAGCCAACCCGCAAAATAATTTGCAACAGTAGTAATACGCAAAAAACGGAAATAGACTGTTTGGAATGGAACAGATTTCAGTGCAAATACGGTCCCCATAAGTCAACATACATTCTGTACATGTGATATTCCGGGTACTGTAATCTAGTACAAAAGCACAACGTGGGGTAAACTGAGTTTCTTGGCCATTATTAGTGAAGTTTAGACGATTCGTGTGTTTCTTTCTACCGATGAAAATATGAAGACTTTAACAATACAGCGCAAAGCGCAGAAAATTTAGATATGGTACTGTTATCATATAGAATTTCCGGCATTTTTTCCCATATAAGGACGCAACTATTTTGCTACTATCGAGCTTTCTACCTGCAATGCAGGATAAATGGGAGCTTATCATATTTTCACTATTTTTTGAGGTGACAAGCTACAGTAATAAATTTAGACTTTTTTTGGCTAAATAGTTGCTCCACAAAATCCTCTATCTAAAATATTTTCTTTCTTAAGAATTGTAGTGACGGTTTCTGAGATTTACTCAACAAATCTAAAAGCTATGAAACACTTTTTTGAGTGATCATCAACCACTTTATGTTTGAAGGCTTACAGTAAGCTTATTACTGTAGCATGAGACCTAAAAGTACATACTGCTGAAAGCACTTTGATTGCTAATTCTATAATGCATATAACCATGCAATATTATTGTTTAACTCAAGTATAATAAGCCTTCAAATGCTTATTTTGCAGTTTATAGTGAAAACAATGTGCAATGTCACTTGTGATGATGACACTGATCTTTCCGTAAAACTGCATAGATCTGTGCTTTGTACGGATTAGGGCTTATTTTTTCCAAAGTTTAGAAATTTCTGATGTTTTAAAAAATTCTGGAAGTTCTGAAACCCAGTGGTTTATAACTTTTTCAATTAATGTGGGTGCAATCATCTCATGTGAAAAGATGACGGACGTTTCGAATAATTTCTCCGCTACCTTTTTTAGCCGATCCGTTATAGCTGCAGTAATGAAACTTTACATACAACTAGCTTATGAATTCTTGTCTTTACACCTGCAAAACAATATAATATATTATATGAAATATTATATAAAAAATATTATCTACTGATTATAAAATAATATATACAAAATATTATATACTAAGTATCATTGTAAATTATCGTATTTTTCTTATTATTTTGGTCGAAATTTGAATACCCACAACGTGAAGTTGAATCTCTCAGGGATCTTTCAATCTTATGATTGAAGGATCTTTCAATCTTTAGACGGTAGAGTTAGAACAATGCTTGAATATTTCAAAATCCTTTTCGCGAGTTTTTAGGTAGGTCAAATTTTTCCCTTTTTATATTTTCTTACGGTGCTTCCTGTTACGTTTTAAATATTTTATGGATCCAAGCTCGTATATTTGTTGGAATGAAAAGTGATTTTCCACACTGTGTGACGAGTTATGACGAATTTCTACATAAAAAATGCTTCATTTGCCTCATTGTAAATAAAATGGTTATATTTGTGTAGAATATTATTGGAACGAATTCTCAGATACCTCGCAAGGTCTGGGAAGCAAACTCGGGTGCATAAACACAGAGATTGAAAATAAAAATGCAGTCTACCTTCAAGTACCGGGCTCAAAGTTTTTGGCGGTTTCAAGGTGGTCACGTCGCGACTGCAGGCGTCTTAATCCTGTATGTCATTCGCAACTCTTTTATTCACAAATGGCAAGGAATCGTTCCGTCTGAAACAGTGTTTCAGAATACCAATCTTTCGCTGGAAGCAACTGTATTTCTCAATTGTTTTCAAAAAATTATAGCAGACGGGCTCCGCTCTTTAGCTAGCCGGCACTGCATCCTCTTTGAAATAGCATAATAAATTCGGTTGATCGATTATAGAAACATAACATTGCACACGTACACTTGGTTTCAAATTTCAGAAATCTGTGGTTTATTGATAGCACAGTTAAAATGCAAAGTTAAAGAGCAAAAACCATAGTGAATTAAGAATCCATAATTATAATAAAGAAAATGGCATTGATAAACATTTACTTCTGTTATTGCAAAAAATACTGCGTGGGTCTATAAAAATAAATAAAAATACGAATTAAGAGCAATTTACATTCTCTGAGAGGGTATTTGCGTAAACGTGTCAAAAGCATAGTTGGGCGGCGCCAAAGTTCTGGGGGGTGCAAGATTTCTTCAAAGGTCAAAAGATGGCCTCAAAAGTGGTGGTATACGAAAAAACACTATTTTTTAACGTTTCTCATCGAGCACTATCCAATGGCATCGAAAAATTGCGGAAAGAACAAAAAAATTTTTCAAAGCTTGAAATCGGGGGAGGGGTATATTGATTTCTGGGGGGGTTTGGTTTCTCGGTAGGGGGTGTATACCCCAAACCCCCCACGCCCAGGTATGGTCAAAAGCATATGTAGTTGCTTAGCTGAGGCAGATTTATGGGGGTGGGAACGTGAGGAGAGGGCGTTCGCTACCCCTTTTCTCTACTGGCGAAAAGGAAAGCTCTTCTTTCGCCAGAAATATATTTCTATGCCACCAAAAATATTCATGACTTTGAACGATTTCAATAGCATAATGGAGAAAAATATACTAATTTTGTATCTTTCCCACATTTTTTTGCATGAATTCTAGAAAATTTTGACGCTTTCCTTCAGACGTTTTAATCGACTCGTAGTCATTACCAAGCACGCCACCCAAATGCAAGGGGTCTACGCGGTGTAAAACCAGCAAAAATCCCAAAAGAACATGCCGATAATTGCGTTCTGGGTGTCTATCAGATTTTCGGGAGAGAGATCTGGAGTATAGATGCACAGCATGACCGATCTTAGGGGGGCTGCCGATCTAAGAGGGATCAAAAATTGAGCTTTTTCGGGCCAAAATGACTACGTTATTACATAGTTCCAGGTCAATTTGAAGCACTTTTGTGGAAAATTACCAATTTTTATTCGTTTTTGGCTTTCATTTCACATCATTTTTCCCGACAAAACTTTCCATTTTTTGATTCTGCGGGGAAAGGGTCTACCCCTACCCCCATAAAACCCCTTTTTTCTACGTGCATGTCTGATATAAACTTCCAAACCCCCTTTTCTGGCTCTCCCACTTCTGTTTGTTATATTAATCCAAGTTGACAAATTTAAAGTAACGATAATTATAGTCCCTAGCATGATTTTGCCTAAAATTCATTGATTTTTTTGCACTGAGCGTCGAATTTAAGCTAAATTATGTAATTTAAGCATTTTTGCACAAAATTGGCAGAATTTCTGATTTTTTTTAAAATGATTCTACATCAAATTTGGTTTTGAACAATAGTCAACAATGTAAAATGACGAAAAATTGCTATTGAGGATAAAATGACTAAGATTTTAGGTCCTAGTTGCCAGCTCAAAAGCTTAGCCAACACGAAATGGGACGTTTTGGCGACGCTGTTTTGGCGACGCCGTTTTGGCGAAGGCCGTTTTGGCGCCGAATTAAAATTTTCTTCGAAATTCCTTCAAAAAGACTGTTTTAGCATTCTACATAAAATCAATTCTACTTTTTATGAGTATCAGCTTAAAGTTACTTTTGTAGTCACTTTCAATTTTTCAAAGATCTCAAACCTAAAATGTAACAGATTATGCAATGTGTAGTCGGTTTCATTTTGTTCGAGAGCTTTATAAAAGTTTAAACTGGCTTCTAAAGTGTTTTAAACTAATGAGAGAGAAAAGATTACAGTACATATATCGAGTTGTATGATGATTTTTTGACATTGCTAAGAGCAAGTCTGCGTCATGCTTATATATCACTTTTGTAGCCTAATTTATGCGAATTAAATTCATTTAACAAGCTCTCCAATAAATGAAACAGAACTATAGGTGCGTGCATGCATGCATATGAATAAATTTACATATGTACAAGTAATTACATAGGTCTGCGAAAAATTTCTGCTCTGATTCCGTAAAACTGATTCAACATCTGATTAAAATGATAACATTAATTCTTTGAGCGTTAAAAATAAGTTATTGTACAGTTTCTCGTTAATTTACAGCAATTTTGAGGAAAACTTTCAGTCCGGCGCCAAAACGGCCGTCGCCAAAACGGCCGTCGCTAAAACGGCCGTCAAAACGGCCGTCGCAAAACGGCCGTCGCTAAAACGGCCGGCGCCAAAACGGCTGGCGCCAAAACTGCCGGCGCCAAAACGGCCCGCGCCAAAACGGCTGGCGCCAAAACTGCAGGCGCCAAAACGGCCGTCGCCAAAACGGTGTCGCCAAAACGTCCTAGACTGTAGCCAACATGGCTTCAAATACTGTAACACTTTGATTTTATTATTTTTTAAACTTCATTTTGCCTAATTTTTTCAATAAATTTCTATTTCTCCATTCTGGGCGTCTAGATGTCCCACGACCCCCCTTTTTCCTTCCAATGCCGGTCTGGTCCTGAGAGAGAATGAGAAAGCGATTACTTACGGTATTGTTTGAAGATCCTTAAATTATTCGGTCGAGATCTTATACCAGTTCTCTTCATTTCAAGCGTCTCTTGCACTAGATCAGAAAAAAATTAGAGCTAGGTGCAATCTCTGCGTTTGAATTTCAGTTGAATAAGAAAAAATATACAATCGCCTCTTCTTAAATATGTTTAGTATGTTTTCAGCTTTAACCTGCTGGTCTCTATAGATAAAAATATAAAAACAATTGAGCTCGAAAGAGCAAGGACACGAGGTTTGACTAAAAATTATGTGAATGCTTCTTATATCTTATACTTCAAGTTTGTGTTCTTCTGAAATGTTCTATATTTTTGTCATGTATACGTTATATTATATAACAAGTTTTTTCTCATGGCTTTAACAGGGTGATTCCGGTAGCGCTGCGGTTTGCCGGCTGAAAGGGAAGCAACAGTATTTTCTACTTGGCGTCGTTTCGTCTCAGTTCTTCAAGTGCAATCAAATAGTAGCCTCTTATGCTCATGTTCCCAGACATAATAACTGGATAAAAACGATAATCGGAATGCCCTCTTCTAATAGCACATGTTTGTTTAATTGTCTTCCGTGATATCGAGTTATGGAGTCTAGTGCAATTATATAATAAACTTTTGTTAAAACTTGTAATCATAGGCTGAAATAGGACTCGCAATTTGAGGGTCTTGACCAGGCATGCACGTGGAGGGTTAGCATGTTTTTACAATACGTGGGCGTGGGGGAAGTGACTTGTAGGGGTACACGTCCCTAGAAGGCCGAATACCCCTATCAAAAATCAAAGTCTCCCCAGAATTCAATTTTTACGCTTTTTTCGCAATTTTCTGAGACCAATGGATAGTGCTCGATGAGTAACGTTGAAAAATGGTGTTTTTTTGCTATACCAACATTTTTGAGACCATTTTTTGACCTTTAGAAGATCTTGCACTGTCCGTGCCCCATTAGGGCCAGCGCTACTGGGTGCCACCAACAAAAAATGAAAAACGAGATTTATCTTATGTTTTGTTTTCATACACGGTCGCGCATAGCAGAAAACAATGATTATTTCGTTTTTCGTTCCGGCCGCGCGCTTTCTAAAACGAAAAGTCATACTGTATTTTCGTTTCGGTCGCGCGATTCGAAAAACGAAAAACCATACTGTAGACTTTCGTTTTTTGTTTCGGTCGCGCGCTTTTAAAATCAAAAAACCAAACTGTAGATTTTCGTTTTTTATTTCGGTCGCGCGATTCGAAAAACGAAAAGTCAACTGAAGGGGGCTCAGGGGCTCGGAAACGGGTACCCCATTATTCATATGTGAATCTGACCCCGGTTCCGTCCGGGGTTTCTAAGTGGCGGAACCGCGGTTGGTTCCTCAAGTAGGGCCCATCAGGGTCTACACCCCAGCCCCGTTTCTGCCAAATTTTCTCCAACTGAAGGGGGCTTAGGGGCTCGGAAACGGGGTACCCCATTATTCGTATGCGGAGGTGACCCGGGTTCCGTCGGGGGTTTATCCGCCCTGGGGGCGGTCCAAAGTTTCGGAACAGGGGTTCCCCAAGTAGGGCACATCGAGGTCACGCTCCCAAACCCGTTTTCGCCAAAATTCCTCCAACTGAAGAGGGGTTTAGGGGCTCGGAAACGGGGTACCCCATTATTCATATGTGAATCTGGCCTCGGTTCCTTCAGGGGTTTCTCCGCCCTGGGAGCAGAAATTTAGGCGAAAACGGGGATGAGGGTGTTGTTGACCCTGATGGGCCCTATTTGGGAAACTCCGGTTCCGCCACTTTGGACTGCCACCAGGGCGGAGAAACCCCCGACGGAACCGAGGTCAGTTTCACATATGAATAATAGGGTACCCCATTTCCGAGCCCCTAAACCACTCTTCAGTTGGAGAAATTTTGGCGGATACTGGGTTGGGGCGTTGACCCCGATGGGCCCTACTTGGGGAACCCCGGTTCCGCCACTTTGGACTGCCCCCAAGGCGGAGAAACCCCCGACGGAATCGGGGTCAGAATCGCATATGAATAATGGGGTACCCCGTTTCCGAGCCCCTAAAACCCCCTTCAGTTCATTTTTCGTTTTTCGAATCGCGCGACCGAAATAAAAAACGAAAATCTACAGTATGGTTTTTTGATGTTAAGAGCGCGCGACCGAAACAAAAAACGAAAATCTACAGTATGGTTTTTCGTTTTTCGAATCGCGCGACCGAAACGAAAAACGAAATAATCCTTGTTTTCTGCTATGCGCGACCGTGTATGAAAACAAAACATAAGATAAATCTCGTTTTTCATTTTTTGTTGGTGGCACCCGGTAGCGCTGGCCCTAAGGGGCAAGGACATTGCACCCCAATATTTCGGTGCTGCGCACGTATGGTCTTGACCCCAGAATAGTAAAATGCGTAATATGTCTGGTCAAAACAATGCAATTTGTGCGAAAATGGATGAAAACAACGTAGTTTTAACGCTATTTTAGCACTTAAACCTGGTTTTGAGGTCATATTAGACCAGAAAAGCACAGTTCTTGAGCCCCTTCTCTTGATCGGACACGCTGTGTATCTACAGGGTCTTGATTATAGATGCACAGCATCGCCGGACTGCGAGGTTCAGTTACTGAGCTTATAAAGCCAAAATGACGTCAACAGTATATATATACTCGTAAAAGCTTTCCCCTCAAGTGCACGTCTGGACCTAACGATTCTATAGCTATGGGCTAGGTCCGAAATAGAAAAATAGTTGGTTGGGTAAAAAACGCCATTTTCGACATTTTTATCGAGTTCCATCTATTGGCATCAATGGATCGCGAGAAAACATTAAAAAAGTTTTACACTTTTGTTACAGCAGAATCTTCCGAGCTTTGATTAGGCGACTCAGGAATTTGGAGATTGTGAGATATTCCTTTACGTCTATGTACAAGGTCCTGCTTGACAACTGATGTGCAGCTTTAGCCTGTCAGGGTCTAACATAAAGTCTTTTTGCGCTAAAGTGGCATAAAAATTGGCACAACGTTAAAACAGCGCAAACGGCTTAAAAGACGTTATAGACATGCTGACTACTTTTTGTTCCTAATGTTCCGAAGTCTAGAAACATAGCAAATTTCTGCTGAACATAGAGACATATTGCAAAAATGTTTATTTATATGTATTAAATAAAAAAATATCATTTTCAATTGTCTAGCGGTTTCCGCTGCAATAGTCCGCTGTTCTCTCTCTTTTTTACAGAACGTAGAAAGTAAAAAATAAAAATGATAAAATGACTTAATAACAGAAAAAAATTAGCGAAAAATGAAAACTATAAACTAGAAAAAACTAAATTAAAAAATCAGAATGGCAACATTGATTATACAAGAATATGCAAACTCCTGGATTCAGCGTGCAAGGGCAATTCATTTGTACAATACCTATGTTGCTAAATGTTATTTTATAAAAACAAGCTGGATCGATTTGACCAATGATTCAGGTAAATTTCGAATTTTGTGCAAAAAACAGAATGTATTGAAAATTATTATCAAAATTAGAAGTTTTTAGATTGCATGATGAAAGGAGTCTGATAGAATGATTTTTGCTCGTGAGTAAACCACTTTAAACGAATTGTTTCACTAAATTTAGTACGGGTATTAAAAAGATTTACAACAATTTACTAATAAATTCACAATTTACCCGCCTCTGTTCGCATACGAAATAAATGAATTTACTTTGAGGTTTCGGCTGAAAAAGCATCCATGTTAAATAGAATATCGTCAAAACGGGCTCAGAACATAATCTCCGTTTGATTTATCCTGAAAATCCCATAAATAATATGCGACATTCTCAATTTGTTAATTAGTGATTAAACCTCCGTTTACCGTGTCCTAAGCCAAGCGACTATGAATCACCTTTGTGGCATTTTTTTCTGTTCTATCTTATCCATGTGTCCAAAACTTTGTCTAGCCTCGTTTTGGCTTCCGTTACATCGTTTTTAATGGTTTAGCTCGAAGAGGAGTTATAGAATAGTACGGAATAGGCATTTTTTGGCCTATTCACAGTGATATCACAAAAACACAAGATGGGAAAATAAGGTTTTAATGAAAAAATTGACTGGTTTGTTCGTGTCCAGCTCTTTGAATGCATCCCCTGGATGTGCTTAACACAACATAAATCTACTTTTTCTTGTTTTTGCATAATGTCCAACAGGTGCCTATTCTTATGCATTGTGATAGTTTTTAATTATACCTCTCTCAAAAATAATTTTCATAGAAAATAACATACGTATTCAGAAAGAGCATTTAAATTGTACTAAATGAAAGTAATAGCTGTCAGAGAGTGTTAAGAAGGCATAGCTTAATATGCACTAGAAGTTTATGCCATAATGGTGTCACTTCGACTGCAAAAACATCATGGTAAACAAAGGGTTAATCCCTATTGTTTACTAAAAACATCGATCTTTCATCAAAGCTTCGAATGTTTTTAAATTAAGCGTATTTCTTCGTACTCTCTTTTCCTCCATTTTTCCTCATAAATTAGATGAGATCTGACTAGCAGCCTTTTCAAAATTGAGTTCGTAAAATAATTGTACGAGGCTATTCCATGTTTTTACATTTAACATTATTTCCATACGAATCGTGCTTTTATGATGCGATTTAGGGAGACTGGCAAGCATACGTGGGTAGCAAGAAAATTCTGGGAGGGGTGTGCAAGATTTCTCAAAGGTCAAAAATGGTCTTAAAAATGGTGATATGGCTAAAAAAACACCATATTTCGACCATTCTCATGGAGCACTATCCATTGGTATGAAAAAATTACGAAAAAAACGAAAAAAATTTTCAAAAATTGAATTCTGGGGGGTATTTCGATTCATGGGGGGAAGATTTTGTTTCATTGGGGGTGCATAACCCCGAACCAGCTCTTCCCCTCACGCCCAGGTGTGCTGGCAAGCATGTGTAGTCTTTAGGATTAGGATTCAAACCCCTAGAATGTGGAAGATTCACAGCGGTTAGGTTTGCTGGACTACTTTGTGTTCCATTTTAGAAATTTTTCCTGTTTTGCATTTGTTTTTTTGCCAGTGGATAGAGCTAAGACATATTGAAGTATGTTGTTTCTGGTCCCCACACTTTTGACTTTCAAAGATTCAAAGACTTCCAGAATTTTGACGAAATTTTTTGCCGTCATTCGCAAATTGCAACCCATCTAAATCGTTAGGTATTATTGATTTCTGAGAAAACCGTCAAAGAATTAGCCAGGTCCATTTGTAAAAGTTTTATAACTGACAAAGTAAGTATTATGACGAGTTTTATTAAAAGACTGATATAAAAAATATACGCGGCTAGATCGACAGGATTGATGATGATAACTCAACCCTTCATAAATGCAAGCAGCTGTTTATATTTACATATTATTTTCTAAGTTATTGATAAGCTCGCTATGTATTAAAGCCATTTAGTCTAAAGTCTTAGCAAACTATAAATCGCTTTTAGATTTCATTTGAAAAATTCTATCTGATTCTCCGTGTTTTATGAATGCATCTATTTTGTTTTTATTCGCAATTATGCTTATTTGCGGTGCAATATACATGCAACAGTTATTAATGACATTGCACTTAATAAAAGACAATTATTGCAACGCTGCTCGCCATATTTCATATGTTATTGAATCTAGCTTTTCATTTTTAAAGCTAAGTATTTGCTTCCTTTCGACTTGGAAGATGGAATAAAAAGTTAAGAGACAGGACCAGGGGGATTTATGGTGAACAGGGGCCACCATACGTGGACGTGCGGGTGGCGGGAGAATAGAATAGGGAGGTATGCTTCCCCCAGAAGGCCGACTATAGCCCCACCAACAAAAACAAAATACTTTCCACCATAATTCAATTTTTAAAATTGTTTTTGTGTGTTTTTCGCGATTTTTTGATTTCGATGGATAGTGTTTGATGCGAAACGTTTAAAAATGGTGATTTTCTGCCATAACACCATTTTTATGACAATTTTACCGACCTTAAAAAATCTTGCACATTACATCCAGAAGTTTAATGCTGCCTACCTACAGTGGCTACGTTACATGAGCAGCAGGCAAATTTTGGGGGAGGTCCAATAATCCAAATCACCAGAAAAAGCACGGAAAATTCAATTATGAGGTTTCAATTGATTTTTGGGAGGCCTTTTAGATTCTGAGGGGTCCAGCCATGTTTTGTGATCAACTTCATTTACCCAAAATGGTTGACATGACCTGTAAACTTTACATTAAAAATAACTTTAACTTCAAAGCTCTAAAGATGTTAAGCTTTTAAAAATGTTATCCGTAACATCAGTATTACAAATATGAATTTAATTCTCTTTACACTCAACGTAGCGTAAAGTGTACTTTAAAAACTAGCTTAAGTTACAAAGCATTGTGAAATGTTATCTTCTTTTAATTAACTCGGACATGTCCCAATTGCGAAGCTGTTCTTGAAAAATTTCTAAATGCCCCGAATTATGGGCTGCTGATTATGAAATGTGCTGATATTTTGCCTATCTGGGTTTATGAAGACTTTAGCGTGAAGACATGGGGCAAAAACGGCTACTATTGATCATAATCCCTCCTTGACATCAAAAGTTTGCAGCGAGTATATTAGAAAATATAATATTGACAGTAAAAAAATGTCGTAATTCATTGATATCATTCTATCACATTCAAGCGTCTGTTGTAATTTTTTGGCCAGTCGTGCTTTGCGCTTATAAGTTTTCTAGCAGCTAAATTGAGCAATTTTATTTGCATAATTCATTAATTAGTAAATATCGGCCTGTCAGTGAATTTTTAATAATTAAAAAATACATGGCTTGTCACTTTTTGCTTAATTCTTAATTTAGATTAATTTTCTGACTCGTCGAACATAAAGATAAGAAATTTGCAGGAGTTTTACAACTTATTAAAAAACTTTGACTAGATTTGCAAAGTTTAAAATCTGTTGATCAGCTTAATTTAGGTTCTGCAGCGCTACATTATTCGGACCTTCGTCAATTCACTGCCATACGTATCGTTGGTGGAGAGGGTTGGGGTTTCGACCCCTCAGAAAGACATCTGACTCCCCACAAAATGGGTGTGACCTATGACAAATGCCGATTTTTCGAAAAACTGTAAAAAGTGTGCCTTTTGAAGCATTTTTAGCTTATTTTATGGCTTAAAAGTTTCGGATTTTTAGCGCTTCGAGCCATAAACGCATTTTTGACTATATTGAGTTCAATTTACGCAATTCTTTTAGGTATTCCCAAAATTTTTCTATGTTGTTTTGTTTTCGAAAAAACGAGCACTGTCCGGAACGTCAACAAATAGTAACTTCGATATGTATCCATAGTTGTTAAGCCCGAGAATAGCACTTCAAAATTTTTAGGCCTAAATCTCCATGATTCCCGTGCTTTACACGTTTGTCCTGGCATTTTTTCTATTCCGCTCTATTCGGATATAAATACAGAGTCTTTGAGCATAATTAGTCAACAAATAGTTGCGTAAACAGAACCATAGTAAAAGTATTCACATGAAATAGAGGGTAAAACCCGGTGGTGGGAATCAACGGAAAAGATCCCATTAAATATATTTTAATTTTACTGTATGGATTCGGACCTAATTTATCTGAATATGATCTCCTTGATTGCATTTTATTAATGTATTTGTTCTCAGAATCAAAAGTCCACAATCGATTTCAAACGTTGAACGGAAATTTAAGGACCGGTCGATCAACTTCTAACATGATATTCTCAATTATTTTCATATTGGAAGCGATAAGCATGCAACAGGTGACTAAAGAAACTTTTCATTTCGGTATCTGTAATTAACATGAACTTGTACTTTATTTTTTAGGCTTTTACCATGCTTGTATTATGGAAATTTATGGATAAGATGACTTAAGGGAGGAGTGTGACCGCACGTGAATAGGGCTAAAATCCAGGGACGTCCACTAATTATTACAGGTTATCAAATGGCAAAAAATAGTAGTGTGGGCAAATATAACCGTTTTCGACGCTTTTTTATCGAGATACGAGTATATCGTCGATTGGCATAACAAATTGCGAAATAAGCAAAATACTCGCACTTTGCATATATAAAATTCAACTCTGTGGGCGCGTTTCACGTTCTCGAGGGTTCGAACCTCAAAAACTGTATTTGATGCGTCGTATTGTAACAGTAATGAGCCTGTCACAATTTCTGACCATTTGTCTGTCTGACGGAAAATGATGCAGTACACAACCATATCCTTTTAAGCACTATAAAGAAGTTGCTTCATAAAGTTGGTTATATAGTAATTAGCGAAGAAAAATGCTTCGATGGAACAAAAAAAGACGAATATACTTGAAAGAGGATAGTGGATCATTAAGGATGTAAAAGGAGGGGACTAGGTAAAAGGAAGCTACGCATATGCCTCAAGTCGTAAAATCTGCTAAACATCATACTTTCTCAAAGCAGCGCAAAAAATCGAAATATATTTTGTGATCTGTAGATTGAAATTAACCATTCAGCCAAAAAAAGGATTGTAAAGGTAGCAAGTTACCAACGCAGTAGCTGTAGAAAAGCAGATGGAGTAAAGTCAACTTTGTAAGGAATAAAATAGCAAATATCAATGAAGTCAAGACAATCAAAGAAATTGTTGGTTTAAGGCAGTTAGAAGCACTTAAGCATAAGTGAAATGCCCGCAACGATTGTGTGCACTAAACAACGGACGCCAGGTTCGCAGTCGCACCCTTTAATGCTTATGATAACAAAATTTAACACCTTTAAATACAATTGCATCTAGTTTTCTGACAATCACGATACGAAGAAGCGAGTCAGTGTAGCAACTTGCAAGTAATTTACAAAAAGTTGTATACTTACGCTTTAGACTATATTTATTCAATCTCATGTGAAGCATTCAGAATTATTTGAAGCAGGTTACATTTTTTCAAGGACCGCAGAAAGTACTTCGATTTTTGGCGTTAGTTTGAAAAAGTGTGATTTCTAACAGATATTGCGACTTTAGGCACATACATTGGTAGCTTTTTTCCTGGTCCCGTCTCTTTACATCCTTAACAATCCAGAATCCCAAGTATATTCGTCTTTTTTGTTCCGCCGGAGCATTTTTCTTTTCTAGCAACATACTTTTAATTAGCATGATTTGAGTAAATCAGTCAGTAAACACATACTATAACATGTCACAATAAAGACAGCAGTAAGAACGCGTTAAACAACATTTCTCTGAACATCAGCACTCTTTTTCTAATTAAGATAACCTTACCTTATTTAAACGGATCGAATGTTCTAAGCATGAACTGTACGCAAACATTGGGTGTTAGGAACACTTACGCTAATATTCGTAATCTCGACGTTACATAGATTGTTTTATAAAAATTAAGCTTCTGCAGTGCTCGAAAAATAGATTTAATCTTAAGTGTAAAGTTTACATAACTACTGGGTTTAAAGAAATTATGCAGTCAGACTCGTAAACCTGACCTCACGGCACATCATCTGAAAGAAATTTACGTCTCGCAACGCTCTGGAAGTAAAATAAATTTGTAGATTAAATTACCCATTAACGATAAATGAGTTTTCCAAACTTTACACAACTACTAAGTGTAGAGAAAACGAACAGTCATATTCGTAATTCTGACGTTATGTAGAACCTTTTGAAAAAATTAAGCTTCCGCAAGGCTCTAGAACTAAAGTTAATTTGCAGTATCTACCTGCCACACAATAACAGAGCGTAAAGAAGCTTTTAGTCGGATCCGTAATTTTTATTTTACACTGATATAACGATCAACATTAATGAAAAAATTATGTCTCCACAATGGTCCTAAGAAAAACATTATTAGATGTATACCACTCTACATCACAGATGAGTGTAAACAAAGGCGCTTAAGTGGCGTATCACAATTAATTCCTGGCATATTTTTTAAACTAAAGAACATGTCAAGACTCATAAGCGGAGAAGCTGGCAGAAAAAACAAGACAGAAATACGTTTAACACATTTAATTTTTGGCTTTACACCTTCCGAAAAAGCTAAATACTGATTTTAATAAACGTCATCTGCAGTGACGTGTACCCACGGGAAAGTACTTAATTCTTATTTTATATGACATATTCTGACTTCTACACCAAGAAAGTTGCGAACAAAAACGGACAAAAACGTATTTATCACCATCTGTCACGATGTAAACTTTCGAAATCTGAACTTAACTCCCTATTGATTGTAAAAAAGTTCGATTTGAACCAGTTTTTAGCCATTGAATCGGAGTACGTTTGTATGAGGAATACGTTTGTTAAGCAAAGTATTTGAGATATTTACCTATCGAAATAGGGGAAAAAACGTGTTTTTTTCGCCAATCTTACACCCCTGACGTCGAACTTTACACGCCCGAAAATAACTCAATATTGCGTTTTTTATACACGATTTGCTGCGCTACATCTAGCCCTTAGAAGGTACTTTGTTTCTTTTTCAATTCATCCTGACTTATAAGCGGAAAAGTTAGCAGAGACATCTTGGACAGAATACGTTTTAACGCCATCCACTGCTGTGTATGTTTAAACCCCGAGATCTAACTCCGTATTGAGCATAAGAAAGTTTGCTTGTAAGCAAAAAGTAGCCCATAGACTGTAGTACATTTCTATCGGAAAAAATTTATTGTGACTCATAAGCGGATTCGTTGGCAGACATAAACAAGTCAAAAACTCGACCAAAATGTGTTTTTTCATCCTCAGATTTTCACACTCTTTACACTCCCATCTAAGAAATAATGCAAAATTAAAAAAAATAAAAGGATGCTTTATAGATAATCCTATCCTGTAAATTCTATACTATTAAGCTAAATGAGGCATTTACAGAGAGTTATGTACATTCGTTCAAATTTTGCACGCTAATTGCAAACTCGGTATTGAGGGTAAACAAAAAACTCCATCGAGTTTCGTTATTATCTATCTTTTAAGAAAACCGCACCTCCCAGACATGTCCTGTTATAGCTGTAAGGGGCTCATATTTTGGTTTACCTAAGTATATTATAGGTATGCGCTAACGCGCTCTCTATGATTATTCGTTATATGCATAAGTACGGCATATTTCACAAGAATTATTTATAAATTGCATGCAAAATTGTTTTCCTCCTGTCAAGTCTGGAAAATTATATCTGGTTCACTGTCTTACCTTAAAGGCTATGAGAAAACCTTATTGTCCTGATAACTACGAAGTCAATATATATTTTTATCAAATAAAAACGAAGAGCAGATACATGTTTCTGTCCAAAAGATATGGGAACAAATTTGGCACCTAATCTGTTGCATTTAGCAAGCAATGTCACTATAATAATTACGGTAAAGGATTGATTACTCACATATGTACCGAGCTGATCATGGCAGAAAGATAGAATTAAAAGCTAACTAAGTAGAGTAAAAGCAGAAACACAAGAAAAAATGATAAAGGGATAGAAATAGAAAATATATAAAATATATATTAAATGTATATAAAATGTATATAGAAATGTTTGTAGATTAACTTCTCATAGCTGTATTGGCATGGTGTGAGCTAGCTAGGTGTCTAATCATACAGAACTCAGCTGCGCCGCTAAAATTTATTTTTTAAACAATTTATTATGTTCTCACAATTCTTTTGATGCTAGTAGGAAAAACCTAATAAGAAAACGTCAGCAAGAGCACTTCGCTCTTCCAATAACAATTTTTGGGTTTTTTTATTTTAAGAAATATTTTTGAACCTATAGAATTCTGGCCTCTTCCGCCTCTTTCATATTCAAGTGGGCTTGGCTTTTAAATTGGTCAGGATCCAAAATCCATATAAAAATTTGTATGCGAATATGTTATTTTCTTAACGTTTTGTGTCGTTAGGTCATGGCTGATCCGCGATTGATCGACAGCTTATTCGATACAGCTAAGGATTTAGAGCCGCGGGGTGCATGCGCGATTAGCCTTCAACTGGGCTTTTACGTGCCAGATATAGTGGCCCTTGTCAAAAATGTTGCAAATATAGCGGATTGTGCACTACTATGCATGCATGAAATTGATTGCCTCTCTGGAAATTATCTTAAAGAAAGTTCGCAGAATGTCGGTTTGTGCTTTTTGCATGGAAGCAGTGCCATTTTAATAGAATTCATTGAAAAACACACTTTAGAAGGATCGATATATTTCGACTTCCGCTGTGATCGCAGTAAATAGTCAATTTACTTTATTTTACTTTTTTTAACCCTCCGTTTACCATCATGTTTTTGCATTCTAAGAGTCTAAGTGCACCATCATGGCATAAACTCCAAGTGCATATGAAGCTATGGCTTCTTGAAATTCTCTGACAGCTATTACTTTCATTTAGTGCAGTTTTTATGCTTTTTCTGATTATGTATGTTGTTTTCTGTGAAAATTATTTTTGAAAGAGGTTTAGATTAAAAAACTTTCACAATGCATAAGAATAGGCACCTGTTGGACATTATGCAGAAACTAGAAAAAGTAGATTTCTGTTGTGTTAAACACATTCAGGGGATACATTTAAAGAGCTGGAAAGGAATAAATCACTGAATTTTCTTATTAGAACCTCATTTTGTTATCTTGAGTTTTTGTGATATCACTGTGAAAGGTCCAAAAATATCTATTTTTTACTACTCTATAACTCCTCTTCGAGCTAAATCGTTAAACGAGGCTGGACAAAGTTTTGGACACATGAATAAGGTAGAACAGAAAAAATGCCACGAAACTGATTCATTGTCTCCAGCAGAGGACGCGGTAAATGGAAGGTTAATCATGCGATTGAACGTGCTCAAATATGTGCTTTGATTATCAGATTGCGATCCACTACCCACCGTCCCTCAACATCCATCGTTTCACTTAGTCTTAATCAAAGGTAGGCGTGGTGCTTTATGAGATAAGACCCCCGAGTATTTTAAAAACCCCAAAAAATCAGTATACCAATGATCAATTCTTTTGGCTTGGTTGTTTGAGGATTTTTGCAAGTTTTGCACCACTAAAACTTCAAGAATTTGGCTGCTGCCCATGTTTGTTCTAATGACCTTGTCCTACTAACCCCACCACGTGTTCGACAGCGTGTTCCACTAGACTCATTGTCTCGGAAGACCCTCCGGAAAAATGAAACAGTCTTGCACGCTAATTGCGCTCCAATAATAATTTAAAAAAGTAGTCCATCGTGTGTGCAACGCCAACAACAAACTTCGTTTAATTTCTGTATTTAATTGTGAATTTGCTTCCGTGTCGATTCGCAAACCGTAAAAGTGGCTTTCTGGAAACAATTCTTTCTGTTTGAAGAATTTGATAAACTATGTAGATAAATGATAATCCAAAATCGTTAAAAATATACCCATCTATTTTTATCTCGATTACTATATACTAACACACTTTTTAGCCCGTTTAATTTAATTTTAGGGTTTTGTTTTTAAAAAAGGAAAGAAACTGCAACGGTGTCAGACTAATACGGTAATTGCGAATTTTTACAGGGTATTATTGAGTGAAACGGAGAAGTATGCCATTATGCTGCCGCATTTCTATTCAAATTTTATACTTCTGTTAGCTGCTTTTATGGATAAACTCCAAAGATTGCCGCAAATTTAAGCTAAATAGGCTATAATTTAATGCGAATATCTTCTTCCGGCAAGTTAACGTACAAAGTAATTTTTGTCGGACTAGCTCGTTAAGCATTCATTTCCATTTAGGCATAAGTGCCTTCATTTAGTCCGTTAGATCTTCCAAGCGAGGCAATTGAGACAGTCATAGATCGGCGAGTTTTGTAGAATAACTTGCTATTATAGGTGGGCAGCACCGAAGTTCTGGTAGCTGTAAGATTTTTCAAAGGGCAAAAAATGGTTCTAAAAATTGTGGTATGCATAGGTGGGCGGGACCAAAGTCCTTAGGTAATGCAAGATTTTTTCAAGGGTCAAAAATGGCCTTCTTGTATGGCAAAAAACACAATTTCCAATGTTTCTTATCAAGCACTATACATTGGCATTACAAATTGCAGAAAAAAAGAAAAATTCCGAAAATTATATTCTGGGGGTATTTTAGTTACTGAAGAGGTATTTTAGTTTCTGGGGTGGTGCATACTTCCTGAACCTACCCACGTCCAGGTATGGCTGCGACCCCCAGAATTGTCGATTTAGCGAAAAAACAAAGAATGTGTGGCAGAGTCTTTGATGCTTTGCGCCCTATACTAGTTTTGTACGTGATTATATTTTGTTCAATTTGTTTTTTGAATTTGTTTTATTGTTTTCATGCTCTAAAGAATAGAGAATCGTTGAGAAGTTTTAAATATTTGATGCACGTTAATTGACCTTTCCTAATTTAAAATATTACTTCTTAAAAATTTTTACAGGCTCACTTCGAGATGTCCTATGATGAACGCGTATAGAATAGATTCGTTAAGTATTCGGATAGAAAGCGCTAAAATAGTGTTATGTTTTCTAGAACAAAAGTTTTTGAAATTAAGCTGTTTTTGCTAAAGGAAAAATGCTAAGGCAAAAAAGGCAAAGTTTTAGATTGTGTTTAAATAAGCTTAGACTTTTTTCAAAGGTAGATTGTTCCTTTAATTTGTATAAACGAAGTAAGACTATTCATCTACCTGGTTAACAAATTCATGAAAATTTCATCTTCTAAAAGATTTTACATATTCGTATTTTTAAAGCTTAGAACAAACTTTAAAATTACATAAGTAGGTCCTTTTGCAAGCTCGAAAAACTCAGCAGACAAGTGTTGTTCATAATAAAGCATTCGGTTTCTAACCAGAGGCAACAAAAGGCGAGCTATACATTCGCAAGCGTTAATTATCAGCGCCAGAAATGTCCAACTTTTTAATATGCATATCAACCAAGCTTAAAAATAGTGAAATATCTTTAATAAAATATCGAATTATTACGAATATATTGAAATAGTTTCTGGCGTTTAAGAACCAAGACGCGGAAGTGAAGTCCCAGTTGGGGGTGGGCCGACCGGCGCGTGCGGTAAGCCCTTTTGGTCATCCTGGCAATCGATGCTTTTCAGCAGCAGAACTAAGCGTTTATCGGGTGCGATTCCGGTCGAACCGTACTCTCAGCCGTGGCTTGGGCACTTATACTACAAAAATCAACGAATCTGCGGTATTTCGCTTATAAGTGCTAGGCCGTCTGATCCGTCAACGAGATGGGCACTAACTGCCGCGCATTGCTTTTTTGATCCGAAAAAAAACGTGTAATGAACATTAGAAATAAATAAATTAAAGGCAAACGCTTTGACAGAAAACCTTGTAGCAGAAATCAGAAAAATCAACTTATAACAGAAATCAAAATATAAAAATGAGTAAGAATGGAGATAATAATAATTATTTTTATATTAATTATAATAATAATAGTAATAATGATAATAATAGTGATAATGATAATTATAGTAATAATGATAATGATAATAATAATAATAATAATAGTAATAATAATAATAATAATATTAACAATAATAATAAAAATATTAATAATAATTGTAATAATAATAATAATAATAAAAATAATAATAATGATAATAATAATAAAAATAATAATATATTATTAATAATAATAATAATAATAATAATAATAATAATAATAATAATGATAATGGTTATGATGATGTTGGTGATGATGATGATGATAATGATATTGATAATGATAATAATAATAATAACTGTGATAATATGCTTATTCCATTAGTCTCCGTGTAGGTGTCTGAAGCGCATCTCTTTAAGATATTGAAATTTTTCTACTCTATTGCCGCATTAAAATGCGTTATTTGGAAAGAATTCTTGAAATTTTTGTCGTCCCCTACAAAAATTGCTTGTTCCCAGAATTCTTAATTTTCTTGAAACCCGAAGAGTATGTCACCTTGAGCGTTTCAGCGGTTTTTGACTTAATCTAATAATTTTTCGTGCGGTTCGCACCAAATTACTATTCGTAAGTATATTTTGTCAGCTTTCATTATATTTTTCAAAAATTTTCCTGTGTAAATGTTTTATAACGGCAAAAAATTGCTAGAAATACAAAAATGGTGATTTTGGGGCGCAACTCATCGACTTTAATCCCAAAAAGGCATTTTGAACAATTTTTTGGTTATGTTATGATCCACATAAATTCTTCCGCTGCATATGTACGAGTATTAGTTAAATACCTATGTTGTACTAGCAAATAAAAGTGCTACGATGGGACAAAAAAGGACGATTACTGAGAAACACGCATTATTGCGGACATAAAACGTAGGGACTAGGAGGAAAACACATATGCATGCGAAAATCAAAAGGCATCTGCTAAAAAATGAGACTTTCCTACAGCAATACATTGTTGTTCTGCAGCTTTGCAAAAAATAGGTGGCTTTTCAGAACCATTTTCACCGTTTCATCGATTAGCGAATGAAGAAATTTTAATGTATAAATAATCTTTAATATTAATTTTGAGTTTCTATGTATGTCTGTCTGTGTATTTGTGGAAAAAAGTTGTTTGCTGGATAATTAAGTGCTTTTCTTATATCTGCTCAAGGAGCACTTTGAGCCCTTGATGCCAAATTTATCATCTAACTAGTCCAATCAAGCCTTTAAAAATCGAAACAAGTTAGAAAGTTTTAAGCGTTCCAAACAGGCATACATAAGTGCTGCAGGCCAAGTATTTTACACCGCCGATAAACCAACTTTTATTGCGCTATCATCTGGTGTGAACTATTTTACACTATAGTGCAAAATTGCCAGAGGCCATAAAAAGGCGTTTTTAAAACGTCTTAATAAATGTTCTAAATCGCAGCGATTAAAATTCAGTTAGAATTGAATCATTTCTTGATAATAAGGCGGCTGACCTTATTGTGGAATTGAAATAGATTTCACAATTGGTTCTTGAGATACAGGCGTTCAAACATACCCTATCCATATTATGAAAATTTAAGTTTACGTATCTGTGCAGAAACACAGCATAAGATTACTCCCCGGATTTGGCCTTTGAAGTATGTTGGACCCCCGATTCGGAATTTTTTATCAGAACTTCTAGAGCTGCTGCTACCGCAGGCAGAGAAAACGGGCTTACGGCAAAATTAGAGATAGGTCCAGGATCATGACTTATCGTTGGGTAGGACCACACCTGGGCGTGAGGGGTTTGGAGGGTATGCACCACCCACCCCCGAAGAACCAAAATACCCCCTTCTCCCACAGAAATCGAAATACCCTCTCCCCAGAATTCTGTTTTTGAAAATTTTTTTCGCCTCTTTAGCAATTTTTTGATGCCGATGAATAGTGCTCGATGAGAAACGTCGAAAAATGGTGTTTTTATTGCCATACCATTATTTTTAAGGCCATTGCTTGACATTAAAAAAATCTTGCACCCCCTCCCCAGAATTTTCTTGCTGCCCACGTATGGGTGGAACTCTATCTCAGCAATCCTTTATATCAAGTATAAATACTGTTTTGAATTTTGGGCACAATGTCTTGTAAAACAACTTAAACTTCTATACGAATTTTCGGACGACATTTAACATATGGTTTTCAATTATACCTGCCCTATTTGCGAGTAAGGAACGAAGCAGATTTAGCAGATAGGCAGCGCAGCACCATATTAGCTAATCAATTTGTAATCCAAATATGCTCATGACCAATTTAGTACTTAAACGTATAGGACCGGTAGAGAGGCAATAAAAATTGCACACAAATCAAGATAACAGTGCATCATGATTGTAGAATGGAAGTTTGAAAAGTAGGGAGTCCCACCTAAATATCCCCAGTGTTTTTCAGTCATAATATCCTTAATAATGATTCAAACTAGATGAAAATTTATCAGTTTACAATAAATTTAATGACATTGTACACCTTTAAGTTTTATGCAAATGGTGACTTACAATGTTCACAACAACACTTTTTGTGATTGGTATATTCCAATCAGTTTATTTGTTACTGTGAATTTTTTAAATACGTAAGTTTTTCGAATTTTATTAAATCTAAGCACGACAATTACCTAGCAAAGTAAAAAAAATTACAAAATTCAAAAAAAGTTACGTATTTAAAACATTCAACGTAAGAAATAAACTGATTAGAAAGAACTAATCAAAGAAGTGTTGTTGTAAACCTTGTAATTTAATAATTTTAATGAAACATAGAGGTGTACAATGTCTTTGGCCGTGTTGTAAACTGGTAAATTTTCATTGAGTTCGAACCACAGGAAATTGTGATTGAAAAACACTGGGATATTCAGGTGGGACAGCCAGTATGTAGAGAAATGCTCAAACCGGAGTTCATCTAAATTTAGAACCAAAACAACAAGAAGCGAATTTGAATTTAATTTATCGAGACATTGACGATATTCAGATATTTGTTAGATTTTGTCAGAAAATGCACGACAAAATAATCCAAGAAGACATCTGCTTTTTTCAGAAGCCACAGAATACAATGCATTGCCTAAAGGAATCTTCAACCTTTTTTGCTCTATTGAAATATTTTTCTGTGCTAGAAGCCTAATTTCCATTAGCAAGATTTAAGTGAATATGCCAGTAAAACTTTCGAAATAATAATACAGTCGATTATTAAAGAAGACAAGATTGTTCTCAAGCGACAAAATGATATTTTTAAACAGAAAATGCTCAGCTGATTAAAACAGATCAAAAGTCTGAGGCAAGATCGTACTTCCGATGTTGCTGAGAAGAGTTTTAAAAACTAACTTTATTCTACGCTCTAGGACTAAAGTTATTTTTTAGTGCAAATTTTACAAAAATCAAATGATGTTAATATAATTTTTTCACAGACTTGTATGTAGTCCGTATATTAGGAAGAGCTGTTTAAAAATTTTAATCATTACAACAATATGAAACTAAGCTTAATTCTAGGGGTGAAATTTAAAACACACCGATTGTAAACTGAATTTGAAGTTAGATTCGTAATCCTGATTTCACGGTAAACAATTATAAGACTTGTGACATTTTACATCCTTCTTTAAACAAAAATTTATTTTAAGTGCAATCCTTTGTTGGTGGTAAAGAAATTTATAGTCTCTTATATGTTATCTTAATTTTGCGCTCTAAATAAAGAACGAGTTTTTAGTGTTAAGTATACTACTCTACTAAAAGCTAAAATTGAATTTAAAGAACCGTGCGCAAGCGCATGTGCGACCTTTTGGCCTTTGATTTTTTAGCTTGAATTCATATTGCGCTACGCTTCATAATGGGGAAAGATGGTAGACAAAGACGTGTTATTCACCCCAGAAAGTGAAGTTTGCTATTCCAGAAGTTATCCAATAATTAAGTGTAAATAAATGCAACCAAGTGTGATGCGTAAGCGTTTAAATGTACTTCATTTTAAGGATAGTCCACCTTACCTGATTTAAAAGCAGAGAATATTGCAAAAAATAGGAACAAATCAGTTTTTTATGCCTACAGTATGAATTTTAAACCTGCAAAAACTAACTCAGTTGAATGTAAACAAAGGCATCCTAATGTGACTGGTAAGCCTTTAGATATATTTTATTTAGAATGCCCACATGCTTCTCTCATAAACGGGGAAAAATCAGACAAAAATTGACAAAAACGTGTTCCTTCACATCCACATTTCCACATTTTTTAAACTTTACATTTCAAGAAATTACTCAGCAGTATTGAATGTTGAAATAGACAGCTATATATGATTTGTTACCCTTTACACATACTGCCTTTTTATCAGGAAGATTATCTCATAATTCGTAGCCCAAAATGCTAGCATATAAAAAACAACAGGACCAATACGTGCGTTCTGCCTCGAGGACTTTACACTTGGGAGCCGGTACCAAGAGAAATCAATCAATTTAAAAAACTAAAATAATGGTTTTTGCCAATTTTAATTGCTTAGATTTAAAGACACCAGACTGAACGCAAAGCGACATCGAGTAAGAACTGTTGATGTAAAAGATAAGGATTTTTGGCAAGATGAAAGATAAAGATAAAGTTGAAATTTAAAAATCTAGAAGATGAAGATAAAGATGAAGATAAAGATAAAAAATTGAGAAAGATAAAAATAAAGATAATTTGCAAGATACAGGAAGCAAAAGATAAAGATAAAGATAAAGATAAAGTGTAAATATAGTCGCCTGACCTATACTCTGTTTCATTAAACTTTGTGGTTTTCTTTTAAAGGTTTCCGCTAGAATCAAGCTACAAAAGTGCCTTAAAATTTTGCTGCAGTATGTGGCTTAGCAATGGCACACGTCTCTATATGATTTGATATACCGTAGAATATTACATTTTCCGTATTAGTTTAAAACACTTTCGCAGGCACTTCAAGTTTTTCCACAAACCTCGAAGCTGAATGAAATGGACTATGGGAGAATGATGTATCTGAAGCGCAATAAACGAGAGTGGGTGATGCAAAGCAGCCAACTGAATGCCCTAACTTTTACACCTGAGCTCAAAGAGGTGATAGGCATTAAGCGCACATAAATGAAGGTTTGGGGGTGCGGTGTCTGACTGACCCATGCGAATATACCAGACCACCAGAATGGGGTTGTCTTGTCTGCTCGCTTTTTTGCAGCAATTAAGGCCAATTTTACTCCACACAGCCAGTAAAACTATATTAATATATTATAATATTACTATTAAATTATTTCATTAAGTTATTCAATCAAGTATTACTAATTAGGCGAAAAAAATCGTCGAAAATGGTCTCGATTTGCTTCAATCCTTATTCTATGAATGCAACTGTTTTATGCACAATCTATAGTCTGTTTCATTTATCCGAGAGCTTTTTCAGTGAATGGTTTCGAAGGCAACAGTAAACCCTACTTTCTTATTTACTGTATGTCATTAGAGCTCACTGTAGCTACATAGCAAATAAGGGTTTTTCAATAAAATTTTTTGCGGCATAATTTATTCTTGTCTTCCAGCAGATCAATCAACTTACAGTTGACATTTTAAACACAATAGACTAAGATGTTAAGAAATACCGTTAACTGCATTATAATTCAGAGGTAAAACGTCTGCTTGTCGTCGAAGCAACCCAGGTTCGATCTTGGCCTAAAGCTTTTCATTTAGCGCACTTACTTCAGTATGTCTCAGCCCTGATTAAATGCCTGAATCAAATTTATTTTGGGAGATCAGTGCATCAAAGATGGAATAATTCCAGCTACTCGCCCTCACGAAGCTGATCTGCCGATTGAAGTAACTCGTCTTGTTTCGCTTACTGTTGCCATTAAAAAAATTTACTAAAAAGCTATCGAATGAATGAAACAGACTATACTTACCTGCTTTTGATGTCAATTGGCCCAAAAAAGCTAATTTTTTCACCCCAGACTGACTTGCAACACCGAAAAGATCGGCCAAGCTGTGCGCACCTTGTATAGTACTACTACTAATGGCTGACAGCAAGTCACTTCTTTCGTTTATTTAACAAGCATCAAAACCCTGCTTTCTGCGTCTGTACAAAGTATAGTCGCAAAGTAATTGATTTTTCCGAACTTTGCTATTTCTCTTAGGCTTATACTTATATCAATTTGGGTGCTAGTACTCCCGCTTAGATCGGTCGGCATCACTCCCGCTTACTTTGGTCGATTTACGGTCATTAGTGTGGGCCGCACGCGGTAGGAATTTAATAATCGTTTTCTTTTCTTTTCTTGTTTTACAGTAAAACTTAAATGCGTCTAAATGTATTTCACGTCAAAACTGCATTTTGGATTACGTGCTAACTTATGTACATACTTTATCTTTTTTAGAAAGATAAATTTCTATCAACAAGATAAAGATAAAGATGGCCTGCGACTTTTCCAAAAGATAAAGAAAAAAGTGAAAAATTGTCAAGATAAAGATAAAGATATCTTTATTTTTATCTTTATCTTGCTAAAAAGATAAAGATTAATATATTCTTTACAACACTAGTTAGAACATATCACAAGCAGACGCTCGTAAAAATCACCATATGTTATAACGTCACGCAAGGACTTTACACGCTCAGTATAAATCGGTATTGGGTGTAAGGTAAATAGTAGCAATTTTTTTAAATTGTCAATCGAATAAGGAAAATCGCACCTCCGATTTTTTGCCGCTATTGTTATAGTAGGGTAGTTACCTTGCAGGGGTACTCAAGTATCTTACGTAAGCCTAACGTGCTAATTATGAATATAATCAAACAGGTTTTTATATAGCTACATTTTGTGCAAATTTAGAGACGTTAAAAACTATCACGCAGTGTTTGGAGTTCACGATCTAAGTCACGTTTCGCCGCACAAGTCAAGTCGAGACGTCAAAAGGATAGTGCTCCATCCAGAATTCAATTATGTTGAACACGAAAACGACTTGGCGATACTCGAGCTAACACAAATCGTTCATTTTAATCGTTATGTATCGGCGATATGTTTGCCAATTGTTAGCATCGACTATGATCTCGAATTATTAAATGCAGTCTGCCACGTGTGCGGATGGGGAAAATCGAGCGGTAAGAAATTTTGGCATTATTTGCTAACTTTTTGCCGTAACATTTCTCCGAGGCCTTTGACCTATGATTTCAATTTATGGTTATTCGGACATTCCTCCATGTAACATCGTAAATGAAAGAAATGAGAAAATGCGGAACGAATAACGAAAAGGCTACAAATTATTTTACGAAAATAATGAGGGAACTCTTGTGATTTTTCTACCGTAGACCCTTTTTAAAGGAATTACTGCTTTAATGTGTAACGCAAAGCTTATATCCTAATAGAAAGGCTGATTGTGATATCAGATATTCGCTGTAAATTAAGTTATTTAGACAATTTGTTTGAAATAACCCTTTTTGCGTTTGTTATTTAAAATAGTCATCGTTATTGCGACTACTGCTCGAAAATAATCGCTAAAACAACACTTTAGAAAGATCTATCGCTACTTTAATTGCATACAGTACACGGCAATAAATATAATAGCTAACGGTCATACATGGGCGGCTACCAAAATTGGGACTGTCTTCTGTAGCGAAATCGCGAAAAAGCGTTAAAAATTCAAATTCGAATGTTGTCATGTTTTTGGTTGGGCTTCGTTTGAATAATCGGTGTCTAATCCTAACCTCTCTCTTATGCCCTCCTGGGCTCGCAGCGATCTAATTTTTCAAGAGAACATTCAGCATTTCCATAACTTGTCAAAAGTTTTAAAAATCAACTTTTAATCGTTAAACGATTTTTCGTCTGCACGTGCGCATAGACTTTTTTTGATAGGTACTTTTAACGTTTTCGGTGTATGTATGTATGCATGCGTATTTTCTAGGTTAAGTACCTCTTGAAGATGAGATTTCAAAAATGTACAATGAAATTTCGATTTCAGACGCATCGGAAAACCTAGGCGGTAGGCTTGGATGCATAAACACGGAGATTGAGAACATAAATCCTCTACGGCATTGCCTTCTTGGTTTTAGGCACGCAGCGGTTTCGAGATGGGCACTAAAAGATTGTCGACGCATTAATCACGTATATACATCATTAAATTAAACAGTCGATAACTACATAAATCATATTCTAGATCCACAAAGCACATAAAGCATATTCTAGATAAATTAAGAAATTAAGATAAATAAAAATAAAAGAAATAATGGAATAATAAAAATAAAAGAATAAAGAAATAATGGTATCTACCTAAATTAAGCCGTAGCCTTCACTCACCAGAGGCTTCAAATTCTCATGACTCCCAATCCGACTAAAAAATAGTATTTAAGACCATTTTGGTGTTTTTGCTGAAAAGCAAATGTCAGTATATCATTTTTCCGATTTTTTACCCAGAATCCTGGACTGCATACCTGGTTTTATCAAAATGACATAACCTATACACAACTTTCCTACTGTCACCGTTGACCAGCCAAGCTGTTGTACATTCACCCGACTATACATGCGTGTTGCGATTGGGAGTCTCCAGACATGCACACATAAGGCTTTGGGTCTATGGAAAATTTTCTGGGAAAATAAGGTAGAATAAAGGTTCAAAATGGATGAAAATGAAAATTTTCTTTAAAAGTACTTAAAATTGAGAGGGAACTGTGGGATATCGTAGTCTTAACGCCCGTTTAGCATTTACATTAATCTTTAGCTTTTAGACCAACAAATCTCATAAACTGAGCCCCAGACCGGTTGATTCCCAGATGGGCCATTCTCTGTATCTATGGATCAGACCGGGCATGTTTATACAGCAAGTAAATTATGGGATAATAGATTAGCCTTGAAAACTTTTCTCAAGCGCCTTATGGCTATTCTAGTGAAGAACGAAGTGATTTAAACCCCTAAAAATATGTAATCTGTGGATCCCCAGAAACTTGCTGACCATACCTCGGCGTGGGATGGGGGTTTGGGGATATGCACCCATCGAGAAACCAAAATACCCTCAAGAAACCTAAATACCATTAGAATTCAATTTGTGAATTTTTTTCGCCATTTTTATGATGATACTGGATAGTGCTCGATGAAAAAAACTTTGAAAAAACCTTGCACCTCCCAGTACTTTGGTGCCGCCAATCTATGTTGTAGACCCCCACTAAAGCAAGTTCTCTTCAAAATCTAATTTACCGTCTTTCACTCTAGTTTGATTTCAATGGACAATTATTTGAATAAATACTGTCTAAAAACTCTTAAATGTTGAAAAATTAGCGTTTTTGCCCCTACCATAAATTTTTCGGCATGGTTTTGACCAATGAAAGTTTCCATACCTTCAGTCAGACCGTTCGAACTTGGGCGTTGCTTCCCAATGATGATTTTCTAATCTTACCCAAACAGTTGTACTTTGTGCATTAGTATGAATGTGTAATTATTCTTCTTCTAAACTGCACTGCGCTTTTCTCATTTTTTCTGTATGAAGGAATTTGGTACTCTTTCTTCAGGGAGATTCCGGTGGTGCTGCAGTTTGTCGATTGAGAGGACACGATGAGTACTTCATATTAGGCGTCATTTCGGCCTCAGACATCACTCACAATCAGATATTGTCTTCGTATACGCATATTCCTTCGCAAGAATCGTGGATAAAACAAATCATAAAAAATGCTTTAGAATCGCCGCCTGCATTTACTCGAAATTATGCGACGGAGGCGGGCGATTGATTTATGTCTGAAATTTAAAATAAGAGAAAGGGCTAAGAGGAAATTTCTGACGTTTTTTATCGAGGTTTTTCTTCATCGCACAAAAATCGCAGGAGAGGCGAAATTTCAAAAATAGAGTGCTGGGGTCTGCCATGGTTTTTCAAGATCGTATTCCATAAACTACGACATTCACTCTGGTGACCTGATTAAGACCATCGCTTTTTCCACTTGTTCTACCTGATATGTATACCTTACACGTGTTTTCACTCGAATTGTACTCGTTCTGATGTTCCTATGTAATTGGCTGTTTTCAAGGAATAAAAGCAGGTACTAAAAATCAGGCTATATAATGTTCCGAAAGCTTTTGTTTAACAGATTTGCATTGTTAAAGGCTGTTTGATAGAGTAGCAGATTGTTTGCCGGACTTGATTTGCATTTATGAATTAGAAGGTCTAAATATCGGAATTCTGATCGAAATTCGATCGCCTCAAATATAAAACTGATTTGTAGTTTCAAATAAATCAATGCATTAGTGCCGCGTTTTGATCGAAGGCTTAAATTATTCGGAGGTCTAGCGTTACAAACTTAGAATATGAATTGAAAAAAGTAGGGTTCACTGTAGCATAATTACTCTTAATGTCGGAATTTAATTTTCGAAAACGCTAAAATGAATAATTTCTTTGCCCGGCGATTCGCGCTGGGAAAAATTTGACATGCTCATCATTATCTAATTCAAATTTAGCGATTTAAAAAGCAGAAATTACGAATTTGCGGAAGCAATAAATTCGGTAAATATTTCGCGTTTATTGGATCAAAAACACGCAAGAAACCTCAAAGACTCGCTTGTACATCGACTAACAAAGTGTACATATTCAGTTAAAAATTATGTTTTAGACTTCGTTAACCCTTCATCATCCTTGATTTTTTGCTGTCACATCCATTTTAATACTACTTATGGGCAACAACTGCATTTTAAATAGTCTGGTCTGGAGCTACCGAAACAAAAATGAATCGTCTAAACTTGTGTCCAGTATTCACTGATGTATTTTTCATATTTTTAATATATTTATCATATTTTTCATGCATATTTTTTATTCACTGCTAGTATCCACTGCTCAAAATAAGTGATTTAAAACATGCCAAACAGATTTATTTTTTATTCGACAAAAATCTCAGTGCGAGGTCACGCATCACGCTAAAGGTCACGCTCAACACCTAACCTTAAATAATTTTGCACCCTTCCTTTGCTAAGCCAATTTTCGGAATTCATTGACTACGAATTTTGTATATAAGGTCGAACGTGTAGTGCATGTCTAGTTGCGAGAAAAGCCTGGACTGAGAATACGATTTACCAGAAGCCTGTATAATTCATGATAACAGTTTGAAAAACTGTCGGGTGACGAGACGAGTAATATTGCCAAATATTTTAATAATCCGCCAGGAGCTTTTATGTTGACTGGCAACAATTTGGGGATGCGAGCTCTCTGCAGCACTATTTTATCTGAAAATGTCATTTCTTCATTTAAATAATCTAGGTATGTATAGGAATTCTGCATGTCAGTCAAAGCTCAAAGTCAGTAAAAACTACATACTATATTTTTGGTATTCTGAAAAATTTATAATCCTCGGAGAGGTCAATAGCTTTCTGACGTCATTGCAGTAATTTTGGGTAAGTTAACTCCACACTTGAGAGAAAATTTATGCCAACTACACCCCTGAGAATATTTATGGGGGCTGGCCGCCGTTCTTCCCCCTCTGGATATGAAATGGTCATGCTGTTCATTTTCTGTTTACCATTGTAATATTTTCCAAATTGTGTCGCGCACTGTGGTGGATAGTACTTGTTAATAATATTTATTGACTTTCTTTGCAGTTTAGGAGCTTATGTTTGTGCCAGAAATTCAGTTTTTGGGCGCGACACAAATACATTTTGCTTCTTTTAAAGATCTTCAGCGAGAACCGAGCAATAAATAGTTTTTGCCGTAATTAGCATTGCGTTTCTATTATAAAACGTATTTACCTAATAAAAACGAAAAAGGGAGTTGCAGTATTAGTTATCTTTGCATTAAATCCGAAAATGGCTCAAATGCTATAGAAGATATAAAACGAACACGTTTTTTCGACAAAAGATTCCAGCATGGTTTTGTTTCTTTTTTTTACTAAATTTGTATATCTTTAATTTGTTACCACTTCTGTGTGGCAATACATGATTCAGAAACATGTCAATTTTTGGGGTATTCGATTAACAGTAAATGGCCACGCGATCAAATCTGGGCGTGGAGGGCTTGGGGGTGTGCACCTCCCAGAGAAACTAAAATACCCCCACAGAATTCAATTTTTGAAATTTTTTCATCCGTTTTTTCGAAATTTTTTGTTGCCAATAGATGTTGCTCGATAAGGAACGTTGAAAAACGGTGTTTTTTGTCATACCACCATTTTTAAGGCCATTTTTCGATCATCGAAATTTTGCACCTATCCCCCCCCCCCCAGAATTTTGGTGCCGCCCGCCTATGCATGCGACTATCTCCTGATTCTCTTTGTGAACTACTTTCACTTAGTGACCTGACATTTCTGGGGGTTGGGAAACCATGAAGTAAAGAATAAAAAATATAAAATTTTCTGAAAAATGAGACAAAATGAAGGTTAAAAATTGACAAAAATCAAATATTTTCTGCGTATTACTTGAAAACCTTCAGATACTATACATCGAACTTTCACGCTGTCATTTCTGCCACTTGTCAACTTAAGTAGAATCTATGACCGACCCCCAACAGACCGTCTGACCCCCCGACAGTGGTAATAGTGTACGTTTATGTATGCTCGCGACAATACAGCAGCTGAAAAAATGTTGACTTCAATTTTTTGTTCGTTGTGCAGCATATAAGAATGAAAAGGTAACGGCAATCAGACTTATGAAAAGTGAGTATTGATTTCCGCATGTACGATAAAATAAATAAAACCCTATTTCACAAATACACGTTTTCACGAGACCGACAGTCAACTTCATCGGAGCTTATTGAGTCTCTTTAAGGCACAGTACAAAGCCAGCATTTCATATACATAACTCGCTGCTCTTTACTGTTGTTATCTTAAAAATTAGCGTGTGAAGGAGCTTGGATCATATCATATTTTACGCGTAGGTGCTTTAAGTATAGTCGTGCTCATGTTGTCTGAATTAATCAATAATTCGAATGAAAGCTCGGAAAACTTTGTTAAGATTTAGGAATGAGGGTAATCATATGTATAGCATGGGGATTTTGGGGGGTCAGCCCAATAAAATTTAAAAGTGCCTTTTCGGCTTAAAAAACGATGGGGAAACGTCAAAAACACTGTTTTCAGACGTTTGGAAAATGTTCGATCTTTATAGAATGTAAAATTGAAAAAATTTCGAAAAACAATCGAGAAAATTGAACAAAGTATAATTAAAATTTAAGTACATATATGGCGCGTAGCGAATGTCACAGTTTTTACAATTTTTACGAATCGAGTCATCAAAGTTTTTAAAAAATGAATCATACATCTGATGAAACATTGTTCAGTCCTTGTGCATAAAATAACAGATAGATATGATGAGTCATGGATTAGCAACATTTCGTCACTTTAATTCATATGGGAAATCGCTGGGAAAATCCTGGAAAATTTCCAAATATGTAAGGTAAGCATTTTCAGCAAATAATAACATAAACGTGCAATAGAGCTTATATCTAAATTTTGACTAAATATTGAAACGGTGATTTACAGGATAAAACGCCTTCTCGGAGTTTAATGCAATATTTTTTCTGCAAGTACAAAAACAGCAAAAACAGAAAAACTTGTTTCCCAATTTAACGAGAGATTCGATGTACTAATGTGTTTTAGGGCTCACTATGTTGTTTTAATGTACTATTTTGAATTGAATCGATACTATTTAGACAGCAAAAGAATCAAGCGATCGAATTAATCTTCGCATATTAAAATGCTAAACTTGAAAATCGAGATCATGTTGATTTTAGAAGCAATAAGCGTGCAATAGGTAAGTGACATAGCTTTCTAATTCGGTGTAGGTAATTTTATTTTACTGTGCTAACTTGTGATTTAGACCTGGCAATCTATTCAGAAATTTCGTAGACACCTATCTCGTTCGAGAATTCCGATACTAAATGACAATCTGTCATGAAACAAAAAATAAGCTGATGTTCAATTGAATGAAGGGTAGTTTGCCGTAAGATTGCATAAGGACAAGAAGACTTAATACCCAGACAACATTTTCGATACAAGTCAAGTTGATTGCATCAAGAAAAATTTATAAAGTTCGTAAAAATGGTCTACTTGTATTCTTGTCAAGTTATTAAAGTCTCATTATTTTGTCTTCATATCCTTAAAAAATAAAAACCAAGTAGAACGGCGATCATTGACTAGAAAACTTGCATGCGCATGTTTCTCACACATGAGCGCTGGGCTGAGAGGATTTAGAGATTGTAATCTCAGTTTTCAAAACCTTACCATAAATGAACGTTTTTTCTAAGTAGCTTTCTCGACAAGAATATGCCTAAATAAAGTGATTTTGTATCCAATCTACTTTTTTGCCATTTTTTGACCCTAAAATATTTGGATACATCTGACTGTCGCAATTCAGGCGGTGCTTTTGTATGCCACCCTTCCAAGCAAAAATCTCTCTGTCTAATCCGAGAGGAACTCAACGCATTGAGCGGAACGATGGGTGGGAATATATCGGGAGCAGAAATGCGAAGGGGTTTGGAGCACACAAGGACAAAATCGAATTTTTAAAGGGTCTAATATCAAAAAACTTTTTTATGGCAAAAAAGCTAGAAAATTGATCGTAGGGCGACAAAACGTCGTTTTCCGGTAATTCTTGTAAAGTCCTATTTGTTGGGATCAATCACCGTTAAGAGAAAGAAATTCGCTAAAATTGTTTTGGGGTTCTACAAATAGTTTTTGAACGAGGATCTAAATTTACAAATTGTCTACACGTCCGCGTGTGGTTTACCCTAGCAGCCACACTGTGTACCTGTGGATGGAATAAGAGGCCACACATGGGCGATAGTGTTGTAAAAGATAAGGATTTTTTGCAAGATAAAAGATAAAGATAAAGTTGAAATTTTAAAATCTAAAAGATAAAGATAAAGATAAAAAATTAAGAAAGATAAAGATAAAGATAATATGCAAGATAAAAGAACCAAAAAGATAAAGATAAAGATAAAGTGTTAATATGGTCGCCTGGACCAATAGTCTGGTTCATTTAACTTCGAGGTTTTTGAAAAAGTTTGAAGCGGTAACAAAAGTGTTTTAAACTAATACAACAAATATGATATATTACAGTATGTTGAGTCATATAGAGACGTATGCTTGTTTTGAGCCGCATTACTGTGTAAAGAAGCCGTTTTATTTCTTTAATTTGTTTTATTATTAGCGAAACTACAAAGTGCAAAATTCGCAACTTATTCATTCGTCTTATGATTAATCAAAACACGGCAAGTCACGCGTTAACCTACAAGTGTCCATCCCATGATTTGAATCTAGAGTTTTGTCATGTTCGTCATGGGTTAGCTAATGTGCGTCAATCTTTATCTGAGAATCTCCGAAACGAATATCGGCCATAACCACCCACATTTATGAACCCATGACTCGTATTATATTAACCTTATGCTACGTGTAAAAGTTCATTCGGCGTATTCGACTTACGACTCGTTGGCAGTTGTTTTGTATCCGGGCTTGTTATCGCAAGTTTTATATTACGTGATCGTGCATAATCATTTTGCAATACCCGCAAAGTTCAATAGTATTTTGCCTAATAATAATATATCCCCACGACAGTGTATTAATAAGAGCAACTGTTCCACAACGCAAAGCTTCGTCAAAATTTCTGGTAACCGCTTTTGTAGCCTGATTCTTGTGGAAAATTTCAGAAGAAAACCGCAAAGTTAAATGAAATAGAATATAGGAGAATGTTGTATGTGAAGTGCAATAAACTAGAGTGGGTGATGCAAAGCAGCCAACTGAATGCCTAACTTTTACACCTGAGGTCAAAGAGGTAAAACGCATGATGCACACATAAATGTAGGTTTGGGGGTTTACCCGCGATATCTGACTGACCCACGTAATACTACTACTGGGCATGCACGTAACTGGCCGTCCTATTTTGGTGGGGAACCAACACCAATTTTGGGGGGACTAAGCCCAAAATGGCCAAAAATAGCACAAAATAACGTTTAAAAAGTCCTATCTACTGAATTTTGGGGGGTCCGGCCGGACCGTTCCATTCCGCCCAGAGCTATGTGCCTGCTACTCGCTGACAGCAAGTAATTTCTTTCTTTTCAAACGCATCGAAACGAAAATGGAAACGATGGGTAAAAGCCGGAAACGGAGACGGAAACGATCGAAAGCACCGGAACCGGGGTTTCCCAAGTAGGGCCCATCAGGATGAACACCCCAAACCCCGTTTCCGGCTAAATTTCTCCCACTTAAGGGGGATTTAGGGGCTCGGAAACCCCATTGTTCATATGAGAAGCTGACCCCGGTTCCGTTGAAAGTTTCTCCGACCTGGGGGTAGTCCAAAGTGTCGTAACCGGAGTTCCAAAAGAAGGGCACATCAGGGTCGAAACCCCCAACACCGTTTCCGGCAAAATCTTACGCATGGAAGCAGCGTTTTTTTGTATTCGGTAAAGATTTTTCCCGATGTACAAAAACTTTTCGGGACCGTCTTTATACATGTACAACGATTTTTGGGAAGTCAAAAATTGCAAAAAAGGTCTGAAATTTCGAAAAAATTTTCGGCGCTTCGCGCCGAAATGAGTAATGTTTTGTCCTATATATCTTTAAAATTGCAGAATTTGCATTTTAGAATGGAAGAATGTCAAATTTTTCGGCGCTTCGCGCCGTTTCAAGACGATTCTTGGTGATTTTTGCCTTTAGAGACCCAGAAATTAGCTTGAAATACACTAACAAAAGTCGAACAACTCTGTTTTTACAACACTAAAATTACTACTGTACCATATTTTAGTACACAAAAATTTGCATGTACGATATGAACAAAGACTTTTGGGGACCATCTTTGTACATGTACCAACGGACCTTGTACAAAAAAACGCTGCATGGAATGGGGGTTTAGGGGCTCGGAAACAGGGTACCCCATTATTCACATATGTAGCTGACCCCAGCTCCGTCGGGGATTTCTCCGCCCTGGGGGCTGTCCAAAGTGCCGGAACCGGGGTTCCGTGAGTAGGGCTAATCAGGGTCAACACCCGCAACCCCGTTTCGGCAAAATTTTACCCATAGAATGGGGGTTTAGGGACTAGGAAATTTAGTAGCTCATAATTAATACATGTAGCTGACCCCAGTTCCGTCGGGTGTTTCTCCGCTCTGAGGGTCGTCCAAAGTGGCGGAACCGGGGTTCCCCAAGTAGGACCCATCAGGGTCAACACCCGCAACCCCGTTTCCGGCAAAATTTTACCCATGGAAGGGGGTTTAGGAGCGCGGAAACGGAGTACCTCATTATTCATATACATAGCTGACCCCGGTTCCGTCGTGGGTTTCTTCGCACCTGGGGTTAGTCCAAAGTGGCGGAACCAGGGTTCCCGAAGTAGGACCTATCAATGTAAACACCCCAACCCCGTTTCCGGCAAAATTTCTCCCACTGAAGGGGGTTTAGGAACTCAGAAACGGGGTACCCTATTATTTATATGAGAAACCCCGGTTCCGTCAGGGGTTTCTCCGCCCTGGAAGTAGTCTAAAGTGCCGGAACCGGGGTCGCAAGTAGGGCCCATAAGGGTCATCATCACCCCAACCCCATTTCCGAAAATTTTTCATTTACTGAAGGAGGGTTTAGGGGCTCGGAAATGGGGTACCACATAATTCAAATGTGAAGCTGAACCCTGTTCCGTCGGGGGTTTCTCCGCCCTGGGGTGGCCTAAAGTGGCGGAAATGGGGTTCCCTAAGTACATAGGACCTATTAATGTGAACACCCTCAACCCTGTTTCCGGCAAAATTTCTCCCAATCAAGGGGGTTTAGGGGCTCGAAAACGGGGTACTACATTATCCATATATGTATGTACATGGGTAAAATTTTGCATGAAAACGGGGTTAGGGGTGTTGACCTTAATGGGTCCTACTTGCGAATACCCGGTTCCGCCACTTTGGACCACTCCTAGGACAGAGAAACCCCCGAATGAACCGGGGTCAGTTGCATATATGAATAATGAGCTCTTAAGTTTCCTAGTCCCTAAACCCCCATTCTATTGGTAACATTTTGCCGAAAACGGGGTTGGGGGTCTTGAACCTGATGGTCCCTACTTACTGAACCCCGGTTCCGGCACGTTGGACTACCCCCAGGGCGGAGAAATCACCGACGGAGCCGGGGTCAGCTACATATATGAATAATGGGGTACCCTGTTTCCGAGCCCCTAAACCCCTCTTCAGTGGGAGAAAATTGGCTGGAAACGAGGTTGGGGTGTTCACCCTGATGCGCCCTACTTGGGGAACCCCGATTCCAGCACTTTGGACCACCCCAGGGCGGAGAAACCCTCGACGGAACTGGGGTCAGCTTCACATATAAATCATGGGGTACCCGTTTCCGAGGCCCTAAACTCCCCTTAAGTGGGTGAAATTCAGCCGGAAACGGGGTTAGGGGTGTTGACCCTGATGGACCCTACTTGGGGAACCGCGGTTCCGGCACTTTGGACCACCCCCAGGGCGGAGAAACCACCGATGTAACCGGGGTCAGCTTCACATATGAATAATGGGGTACCCCGTTTTCGAGCCCCTTCCCCTTCAGTGGGAGAAAATTTACCGGAAATGGGGTTGGGGTATTCAAATTAATAGCTCCTACTTGGGGAACCCCGGTCCTCCACTTTGGACCACTCCCAGGGCGGAGAAACCCCCGACGAAACCGGGTTCAGCTTCACATTTGAATTATGTGGTACCGTGTTTCCAAGCCCCTAAACCCCCCAGAGTGGGAGAAATTTTGCTGGAAACGAGGTTGGGGTCGTTCACATTGATAGGTCCTACTTAGGGAACCCCATTTCCGCCACTTTAGGCCACCCCAGGGCGGAGAAACCCCCGACGAAACCGGGGTTCAGCTTCACAATTGAATTATGGGGTACCCCGTTTCCGAGCCCCTAAACTCCACTTCAGTGGGTGAAATTTTGCCGGAAACGAGGTTGGGTGTGTTGACCCTGATGGGCCCTACTTGGGGAACCCCGTTTCCGGCACTTTGGATTACCCTCAGAGCGGAGAAACCCCCAACGGAACTGTGTGCGAAATACTATAACTACGTTTTCGTTTCCGTATTTTGCCCATCGTTTCTGTTTCCATTTCCGTTTCCGGATTTTACCCACACCCTCGATATACAGGCATTAGGTTGGGCCGCACTTCGTAGGGTTTAAACAATCGTTTTCTTTTCTTTTCTTGTATTACAGTAAAATTTGAATCCGTCTAAATGTATTTCACGGATTACGTGCTAACTTATGTACATACTTTATCTTTTTTAGCAAGATAAATTCCTATCAAAAAGATAAAGATAAAGATAGCCTGTGATTTTCCTAAAAGATAAAGATAAAGATAAAGATGAAATAAATAAATCGTCAAGATAAAGATAAAGATATCTTTATCTTTATCTTTATCTTGCTAAAAAGATATAGATAAAGATATCTTTTACAACACTAGCGTAGAAGTGTGCTCCCTGCGAATCTGAAAGACTATCCCCCAGAATACGGCAGACCCCGCAGAATCAAATGTTTAGTAGTTTTAAGGATTTTTTCTTCATTATAGCAATCACCGAGAATTCGATTGCTGTCAATGTGTGGACAGAACGACTTTCTTAAGCTAATATTATTTGAGCACTGAAATGTCACATAGCCATTCGCGTTATTCAGTAACGCAGAAAAAATATGCATTGCAAAAACAGGTGTTCTTTTATGCCGTACTTTACGTTTATTATAATTCTGTTATTAAAAACATCATAAATTATTGGTACGTGGAAAATGAAGGCATTTTAGCTAATGAATATGATTTTTTCAATTAATAAACAACTCTTTCTTTCTGCAAAATCTAGAAAATGGACCGATTATAAACTTGTAGCTTGACGATAGGATATTTCCATCAGCATTCCGGAATTGAAAAAATTCAAAAGAGATAAATTGATGTAAATGCTTTTCGTCGAGTATAAAAAAGATGTTATAAATACACGATCGATTTATTGGTCGTCATTGCCACCACACATGGGCGTGGGGGGATCTGGGGGGGGGGTCTGGACCCCCCCCAGAAAACCAAAAGACCCCCCCCCCCAGAAATCAAAAGACCCCCCCAGAAATCAATTTTTGAAAATTTTTTTCGTTTTTTTCTGCAATTTTTTGATGCCAATGGATAGTGCTTGATGAGAAACGTCGAAAAATGGTGTTTTTATCGCCATATCACCATTTTTAAGGCCATTTTTTGACCTTCAAAAAAATCTTGGACCCCCCAGAATTTTCTTGCTGCCCACGTATGATTGCCACTATTGATTGCTGATAACCTGCCTTCAATACAAATAAAGTGAAAAATGCAAACAAATAATTAGCAATGATGACTAAGGATTTGGTCGACTTGCACCTTGTGTACTTTAGCTTCAAAATGCATTAAGCAACTATGCTACTTATAACATAATTAATTTAAAAGCCCTATTGGATTTACTTCGTAATCCTATTAGACTAGGATTGTCTCAGAAAGTTTTAAAAAGCAGAAAATTTTTCTATGAGAAATCAGGCCGAAACCGATGAAAATCAAAGATTAATAGCAAAAGTGTTCTGATTGATCGAAAGCTGTGAATTAACATAGTACCTACACGATTTTAGAATAGTCTACTTTTCGAAGCCGTTTGACTCAAAGAAGTTTCAGGCTAACACCCCTTAAGATGTTATCTTTCCAAAAACTGACCATGTTGTTTATTTATGGTCGACAAAACCTCACCCAAATACCTGAATACTTAAGCCCTATAGCCCTAGAAATTAAAGGTCAGCCCGGGTACACCATATCATTTTATTTCTCCGATTCATCATAGATCATCGCCTATCCTCCGTCACTCAATAGTTTATTCGATATAGCTGAGAATCTGGCGCCACAAGACGCGTGTAATTTCGATGAAATAGTTGGTTTTTATACGCTGGATACGGTGGCACTTATCAAAAATGTTGCCAGTACCGCAGATTGTGCGCTATTATGTATGCACGAAGTTGATTGTCGGTCAGGCAGTTTCGTTGAAGCCTCCCCGCAAAAAATCGGTTTCTGCACCTTGCAGACAAGCAACTCTGATTCGGCGAATTCGCTCGAAAAACGCATGTTTGAGGCAGCGACCTATTTTGACATCCGCTGCAACAGAAGTAAATATCTGAATAATTATTACAAATTTATTAGTGAATAAAATTATCCTGCTTCACTGGACATCAAATGACCGAAAACTCGTAGTTATGGTAAAAATTCCAAAGTTCAATTGTACTTTTCCTCACAGAAAAACAAAAATATCCTGAATCAAAAGTAGGACACAGTCAAAGATGGGCGTGGGCCGGAGGGACTTGTCGAATCGCCTAATTCAATCGACTCAGCGAATTTGTTTTGGGCGATTTTGTTCCATTAAAAACCCAAATTTTGTTTGCTGATGGACTCATTCTTCGCTTTGCCATTCTTTAATGTAAAAAGCAGAAATACCAAGAAGTATATAAAGATCAAATTTCTTTTCACAAAAATACTTATTTGCTTTATTAAAACTAAGTTGATCTACCTTAATGAAATTTCGATTCGCCATTGCATTGCGCACACAAATGTGCATTTTTTTAATTGAGCATTCAGAGAGGATACCTTTTCTGATTCATCTGGAGATTAATTTATTAATCCAATTAAGGGTGGAAAATTATCATCAAAAGTCGCACATTTCTTGAGATTCCAGGATCAGTTTAATTTGTATAATATTGTACCAAACTATTGCGTCAAGCAAGTGACACATTTCCTTAGCACTCATATACAGCTTGGTGGTCTGTTAGTCCAAAGCATTTTTTCAAATGCATTTTTTTCATGAAGGATTCTTCAAAGCCAAAAAATTGCTAGAAATGCTGAATTACTATGTTTTATTTATTTCTTTAGAATTTAAATATTCTAGGGGTCAGCATTAATTTTCAGTCGTCCGTCAGTAGCTATCTGGGAATCAACTACTACCCCCAGTTATTTTTATGAAAATCAGCTTTTAATTTAGCTTGTCATAAAGTCGCTCATTTGAGTAGATTTTAGAGGGGTGTTTGGTGTTTTGTTTTTCCTGCAATTAGCCTTTGTTTGCATTCATATCAAAAATGGATATTCGTTGGAAAGATAAGCCGTTTTGTGCAGTTAAACCTGACTAGAACCTATATTCGGCGGAATGAAAAAATTTCAGAGGTCGAAAACTCTTAAAGTTTATAACAGGAGCTATTATTAAGCTCTATCCACCACTCGTAGGTTCAAACATTGCGAACATAACGAAAAAATTGAAAATTAAATCCAATCTTTTGAATTTTTGATTGCAGTAGAAAGAACCGAATCATAGGGTGTTATGGCAGAATTCGCAATAAAGTATAAAAATTTAATTCTGGAGCTATCGAAGTCTGAAAGGGGATCCACAGTCTAAATCACACATGGGCGTGGGGGTCTGGGGGTACACCCAGCAAACGACCGGGCCCGAAAAAAATCGAGCCTAGGCCCGGGCTTAAAATTTTTCACCGGACTCGAGCCCGGGAGACGAATGTGGATTATTAAGGATGTAAAAGGAGGGGACTAGAAAAAAGCGACCTGTGCACATGCCTAAAATCGCGGAATATATTAAAAATCAGACTTTCTCTAGGAAATGCTAAAAATCGAAGTATATTCTGCGGCGTCTGAAGAAAGATAACTTTCTTTGAATAATTTTTAATGCTTCACGTAAGAGTGTATAAATTATCTAAAATGTTCACTTTTTTGTAAATTGCTTGCAAGTTGCAATGGTGACTTGCTTTGTATCGTGATCGATAGAAAACTAACTGCAATTGTATTTAATGGCGTGTTATTTCTTATAATGAGCATTATAGCAAGCAAACCTGGCGTCAATTGGTGAGTGCACACAATCGTTACCCTCAAACAAGTGTACCAAGATGTAGTCTGTTTCACGTAAGCTTATGCGTTTCCTACTGCTTTAAAACAACAATTTCTTTGATAGTCTTCAATTCATCGATGTTTGCTATTTCATTCAATTGGTTTAAAAAGTTGCTCTTAGTTTACTCCATATACTTTCTCTTAGCTACTGCATGGCTTACTTGCTGCTTTTTCAATCGATTTTTTTGTTAAATAATTTATTTCAATCGGCGGCCTGAGGCAGCAGAAAATACTTCGAGTTTTTGCATTGCTTAGAGAAAGTTTGATTTTTAAAAGATTTTCCGACTTCAGGCATATGAATAGGTAGCTTTTTCCTAGTCCCCTCCTTTTACATCCTTAATAATCCACAATCCCAAGAATATTCGTCTTTTTTGTTCCATCGGAGCCTTTTTATTTGCTAGTACCTCACTTGAACGTGGAAAACAATATTGTTCTGAACATTAGCATTATCTTATGACAACCTTACCTTATTTAAATAGATCAAAGGTTTTCAGCAAAAACTTTACGCGCACATTGGATATAAAGAAAACTTACGCTCATATTCGTAATCCTAACTGTTACGTTATTATTATTATATTCCTATTATAGAGATATTCAAGGAAGTTGTATTACAACAATAACTAGCTCTGATAGCTGATGCGCATATTTCTCATAAGGCAACACGTTGTGATTGAAGAAATTATTATCCAGTTGTTGCCAATAAGTAAAGATTACTAACCAAGTTAATCATAAACATTCGGCGGCAACACAGAATTACCAACGAAAGAAGCGACGCACCAGACAGGTTAAAAGTGAAAATCCGGAAACGGAAACGAAGGTATAAGCCAGGAACGGAAACGGAAACGATAGGTAAAATCTGGAAACGGAAACACGTTATTGTGCATACGGTTCCGTCGGGATTTCTCCGCCCTGTGGGTAGTCCAAAGTGCCGGAAATGGGGTTCTTCATTTAGGGCCCATCAGTATAAACACCCAAAAACCCGTTTTCTACAAAATTTCTACAACTGAAGGGGGTTTAGGGGCGCGGAAACGGGGACCCCATTACTCATGTGAAGCTGACTTCAGTTCCATCGGGGTTTCTCCGCCCTGGGAGTAGTCCAAAGTGCCGCAAACGGGCTTCCCCAGGTAGGGCCTATCGGGTTAAACACCTCCAGCCCGTTTTCTGCAAAATTTCGTTCACTGAAGGGGGTTTAGGGGCTCGGAAACGGGGTACCCCATTATTTATATGTTAAGCTGATTCTGGTTCCGTCGGGGGTTTCGCCGCCCTAAGGGTAGTCAAAAGTGACGGGAACGGAGTTCCCAAATTTCCGAACCCCTCAGGTTTAACGCCCTAACCCCGTTTCCGGCAAAATTTCTCCCACAAAGGGGGGTTTAGGGATCCGTAAACGTAGTATCCTATTATTCATATATGAAGCTGATCCTGGTTCCTTCGGAGGTCCTATATAAATAATAGGTACTCCGTTTCCAAGCCCCATAACTTCTCTTCAGTGGTAGATGATTTGCCGGGCACGGGTTAGGGATGTTCACCCTGATGGGCCCTACATGAGGAGAACCGTTTTCGGCACTTTGGACTACACTTAGGGCGGAGAAACCCTCAACAGATACGTGTGTACAATAATATATGTTTTCGTTTCCGGATTTTACCCATACCCCAGAGAACACTAGCGGCGTAGCGAAGCATCGAGTAAATTAGGTGCAAAAACAGCACATCGCAAACACACATCGACAAACGCGTCCTACCACACGCCGAAACCAAAGCCCGAAATGCCAACGAATGCCGAGAGTAGATTAATCATCAGACAGCACGTCATAAAAGCTCAACAATAATAATTACGTGTTAACTACGCGCAATGTGAACAAACGTTTTAGTTTAAATTGGCATGAATACAGGATGGGTCGCGAAAATAATGTCATTACACAGTTAGAACAGCGTCGCTTCCTTGATACAATTGTTAACGAAAGTACATTCATATTTGTATGAGAATATAGTCCGTTTAATTTAGCTAATTTAGCGTAAATTTTAAAAAAAATTTAAGGTGCCTACAAAACGGTTTTAAACTAATACGGCAAATATGATATTCTACAGTATATCGAGTCGTATGGAGACGTATGTCATTGTTAAACCACATTACAGTAGCAAACTTTCAAAGCGCTTTTGTAGCCTGATTCATGCGGAAAAATTTGAAAGGAAACCTCAAAGTTAAATGAAACAGACTATAGATAAATGATAACATTGCGTAGTTTATGGCGATAGCATTACTGTGAAGCTAAATAATGCAAATTGCACGTAAACACAGTAATATAATGATTGAGATAATAACAAAAGCTCAAAGGTAAGCAAAACGCACAAAATAAAAGTATTTAGCAATCAATTACGCATGCAACATGACGTTACATGGAACATTTTGAAAAAATTAAGCTTCTGCAACGCTATGAAACTAATTTAATTTTCAATGCAAACTTTACAAAACTACTTAGTGTAAAGAAAACATACAGTCGGATTCGTTATCCAAATCTTACGGAACATAATTTGAAAAAAATTTGCGTTTTGCAACGCTCTGGAAGTAAAATAAATTTGTAGTGTAAACTTAACAATAACAATAAATGAATAGTGAAAGGATTACTCAACTACTGGGTGTAGAGAAAACCAACAGTCAGATTCATAATTAAGACGTTACGTAGAACTTTAGCTTCCTTGAGGCTTTAGAGCTAAATTTAATTTGCAGTGTAAATTTTTAACAACCACGGAGTGTAAAAAAGATTTTAGTCGAATTCGTAATCCTATATCACTCTCATATTACGATCAACATTTATGAACAAATTAAGTCTCAACAATGGCTTGAAGGCAAATAAATATTAGATGTAACCACTTCATACTACTGTTGAGCGTAAACAAACGGGCCCAACTGGCGTATCACGTTTTATACCTGGTACATTTTCCGACTTGATATCGTGTGCAAACTCATAAACGGAGATGTTGGCTGAAAAAAACAAGACAGAAACACGTTTTACACACCCAATTTTTGACTTTACACCTCCCAAAAAAGTCAAATATTTATGTAAATGAACGCAATTTTCTGTGACGTGTACCTCTTAGAAAGTACTTTCGTTTTATTTTGTTTGACTTATCCTGACTTTCAAAGGGAGAGAATGGCGAACAAAAACCGGACAAAAAAGTATTTTCCATCGTCCATTACATTGTAAACTTAAAAAATCTTAAACTAACTCCCCTTTGAGTGTAAAGAAATTCGGTTGAGACCAGTTTATAGCCTTTAAATTGTAGTACGACTGTATGTGCGAAAATTTCTGTTCCGCCATGTATTTGAGATATTTACTAATCAAAATAGGGAAAAATGTTTTTTTTTCGCAACCTGATTTCAAACTTTTCATATCAGTAAACAACTAAAATATTGCATTTTTAAAGCAATTTGCTGCGACGTGTAGCCCTTAGAAGGTACTTTATTTTTATTTTATTCAATTTATCCCGACTTATAAGCGGAAAAGTTGGCAGATAAATCTTAGACAAAATCTATTTTGTTTACACCATCAAATTGAGTATAAAGTTTAAACCCCTTGTACTAACTTCGTATCGAGCGCACAAACATTTGCCTGTATACAGAAATTAGCCCATAACCCGTAGTACATTTCTATTAGAAAAAGTTTCTTGGGACTCATTAGCGGAGTTGTTGGCAGACATAAACAAATCGAAAACAGCCAAAATGTGCTTTTTCGACCTCAGATTTTTACACTCTTTACACTTCCATTCGAGAACTAAGCCGAAATTCAAAAAACAAAGAATTGCTATCTGGAAAGTTCTTTCTTCTACAATTTAAAAGCATTAAATTGTTTTAGGCACTAATACTGAGTTGCTCACAGGCCGCGGGAAAAAATCACCGAAATTCGCTATTTGCCAGAACGTTAGGCAAGAACTTTACACGTTCTTTACACAGTCGGTATTGAGTGCAAAAAAAAACAAAAGTACGATCGATTTTTTATATTATCTATCTTTCAAAAAATACAGCACTTCCCAGATGTGTTCCGTTATAGCTGTGAGGGGGACATCATAGGTGGGCAGCACCAAAATTCTGAGGGAGGGGTGAAAAAATTTTCAAAGGTCAAAAAATGGTCTAAAAAGTTGTCGTATGGCAAAAATAACACCATTTTTCGACGTTTCTCATCAAGCACTATCCAATGGCATCAAAAAATCGCTAAAAAAGCTTAAAAAAATTTAAAAATTTAATTATGGGGGGAGGGTATTTTGATTTCTGGAAGGGGGAATTTCAACTTCTGGGGGCTACCCCCCAAACACCCCCACGCCCATGTTTGGGGGACATGTGTTGGGGGTAGTCAAGTATATTATGGGCGTGCGCTAACGCACTTCCTATGATGATACTATTGTCTGTTTCATTTATCCAAGAGCTTTTTCAGCAAATCTTTTTCGAGGCTACAGTATGTCGATTTTCCCTACTTACTGTAGGTGATTTGGAGATTACTGTAGCTACATAGAAAGGAAGGGTTTTTCAATAAAATTTCTTACGGCATAATTTATTCTCGTCTTCCAGCTAGCGTTGGCAAAAGTCCGGGAAAAAGACTACCGGACTATAGTCCGGACTACAAACCCAATTTTAAAGACTACTGGACTATGGTCCGGACTGTGATCCTTTGAAAAAAAGACTGGTCCGGACCACAGTCCTTCAATGCTATGTTACTATGTTGATTTTATTTCTTATCGAATTTTATCCAGTTTGCTACAAACTTTATCAATGTATTTATTCAGCTAACAAACAACAATCCTATATCAATCGTATAACTGAAAAATACATCATAATCAATTTTTAAAAAATACCTTTTTCCATTTGATTATCACTTAAATTGTGACGGCTTTTCTTTAAAATCAAACTCGCTCCGCTGAAAACGCGTGCACATGGAGCTGAGGTCTGGGATTGCCAAATGTGCGTTGCCACTTTATACAGCAAAGGAAATGTACTTTTTCTTTTCTTCAAGTATTTGAAAATCTCACTATCCCCCGGAATTATATTGTCACGACCGACTCCTTTTTGGTAGCTGTAGGCAATAAATCAACAATGTTTTATGATTTAATTATTTATTGTTGAAATTAATTACTCACTTACAAATGATTGCGAAAGTCGGTTATGACGGATTCGAGGTATTCGCCGATCAGCCGAACTGGCTGAAATGAATCAGAATAAAAATAAGGAGAAAAAGAAAGGAAACTAAGCGGAAATTATTTCGAGCGATTAACACGAGCCGCAACTTTGTCAAAAGGGCATAAGGAACTGAGCGATTTAGTCGTTTTAATCCGAGTTTTATAGCTTTTCAGAGCCACGCAGTCTGGCAGGTAAAAAGGATTAAGTTGAAGCTTAATCCTGGCGGTTCAGGAAAACAACTTTGCTCATTTCAGTTTTCGATATATTTTGTGTGAGATTCGCTTGCATTAGATAGGTGTTGTTTTGATCTAAAGTTTGTCCTTTTGACTTCTTTCAACCTTCCGCTTCTGCCGTACTATCTGTTGCTCCACCGCTCATTGTATCAATTTCGCTGTCGTGCATATCGCTACACATAAAAGGATTTAATGCACATGCTGCATGCTGAATCTCTCCTATTCTTCAACATGTCTTACCATGCTAAATGATACATGATTTTTGTTATGTTTTTGTTTACTGCTTAGATTCCGACTTGGTTCCGTTTCTGATTACCAACGGCTCTGTCTGGCATTTAAATCGCTTATATCAACTTTAAAGTTATGTCTGGATTTTCTTCTTAATCCCTTATATTGAAAACCTCGTGTCTGCATCAACTCATTATGGCCACGTGGCCTTTCGGCTATACCGCGATATATAAAATAATTCATGTGCGTAATATAAGAAAAACAAACTTTCCACAATAAAGTTGTACACTGATTAATGACTCGTACGTTTTTTACTACTTAGCATTGTTTCATATCAAACTTAAAACGAAGATGAAAGTTTCAAATGACATATTTAAAGTAAATGAAATTTCAGCGGATAAATAAATTATTTAATATTTGTTATATACAGATTACGTTGCACTTGCTGACAATATTTTTGGAAATTTTTTTGTTTTCTTTCGCAATTTTTTACTACCAATGGATACAGCTTGATGAGAAACGCCGAAAAATGATGCTTTTTTGCCATAACACCATTTTTAAGACCATTCTTTGACCTTTAAAAAATTTCACAGCCCCTCCCTCAGAATTCCGATACTGCTCTCCTGGATACTACTATACATGACCTCCCAGAATTTTATTATTTTATTTGAAAAATCGACAACTCAATAGCAAGATATTCAGAGGTGGCTCACAATTAGCAAAAAACAAAAAACGTCTTGTTCAGGCTAGAAACAGCCAGTTTCACTGCATCTAGGACAACTTCCTAGGAAAATGAAAAATTTTCTAATTTTTTCTTTTGTTGTGAGTTTTAAATTATGTGGAATGTCGCAATAAGCTTAAACTGACAAGAACGTACCGCTCGAAGCTCAATTAAAAGCGTTAATAGTATTTGTTGATTTTGGTTGGACAACGCCGGTATTTTCCTTCGCATCTTGGGGAAAAGTAAAATCCGGAAACGGAAATTATAAAAGCCGGAAACGGAAACGATTGGTAAAAGCCGAAACCGGAAACAGAAACCATCCAAAGTGGCGGATCCGGGGTTCTCCATGTAGGGTCCATTAGGGTCAACACTCCTAACCCGTTCCCGTCAAAATTTCACTCAAAGAAGGGGGTTTCAGGGTGCGCAAACGGGGCACACCATTATTCATATGTAAATCTGACCCCGGTTCCGTCGGGGGTTTGTCCGACCTGGGGGCAGTTCAAAAAGGCGGAACCGGCATTCCCCAAGTAGGGCCAATCAGGATCAAGACCTTCAACCCCGGTTCCGCCACTTTGGATTACCCCCAAGGCGGAGAAATTCCCGACTGAACCGGGGTCAGATTCACATATGAATAATGGGGTACCCCGTTTCCGAGCCCTTAAACCCCCTTCAGTTGGAGAAATTTTGGCGGAAACGAGGTTAGGGGTGTTGACCCTGATTGACCCTACTTGGGAAACCCCAGTTTCGCCACTTTGGACTGCCTCCAGGGCGGAGAAATCCCCGAAGGACCCGGGGTCATGCTTCACATATGAATAATGGGGTACCCCGTTTCCGAGCCCCTAAACCCCCTTCAGTTGTGGAAATTTTGGCGGAAACGGGGTTGGGGTGTTGACCCTGATGGGCCCTACTTGGGGAACCCCGGTTCCGCCACTTTGGATCGTTTCCGGTTCCGGCTTTTACCCATCGTTTCCGTTTCCGGCTTTTACCCATTATTTCCGTTTCCAGCTTTTACCCACACCCTCGCATCTTTTCTCTGGGACGCCAAAGTTTTTTCATGAAACAGTGGGTGCTTTTGTTCCAAATGTCGTTCAAGGTTCGTCGGTTAGCGACCAGTAGGTGGAAATGCGCATTCCTTGCAAACACTTTTGTTTTCATCTTTATTTTATGCAAAATAATCATGAATTACGCCAAATTTTTAGTTTGATATATTCCAAGCTTTACTGTTTAAAGCGCTACACAACAAAAAGCGCGTGAATAAATTTAGAGAAAATCAAATATACAGTAATTACACTAAATAATAATTTGTGAATTAAAGATCACATTGAGGATCATAGTCCGTAGTCCGGACCATGATCCTAAAAAAAGACTATGATCCGGTAGTGCACTACGGTTTTGAAAAGGACCAGTCCTTACAGTCCGAGGATCATAAGGACTAGTCCTGGACCATGATCCAGCAGTCCTTAGTCCGGACTTTTGCCAACGCTACTTCCAGCACATCATGCAACATGCGGATGAAATTCGCGCATTGAGTTTGTTATAAATCGACCATTAAACACAATAGACAAACATTTTAAACATCGCAGGGTAACTTCTGCTTAGCATAGTGGTAGAACATCTTATTGTCGTTGACGCAACATGGGTGTGATTCCTGCTGCAAGATTTTTATTCAGCGCACTTACTGTTGTATTAACTGCTTAAATATTCGAATTAAGTCTATAAAGACGGTTTAGTGCACAAAAAATGAAAGAATGGCGGCCGCTCGCCCACACTCAATTTTTCTGTGGAGTTACAGTAAATCGCCAAGTTGGGCGTACTGTAGCCTTCAAAAACATTTGCTGAAAAAACTCTCAAATAAATGAAACAGACTATAGATGTGTACATTCGTTTGATCATATGGTAGTTAGCTATATATAGGCAGACGTAGGAGTATTTATGCAGCATTTATCTTAGTACTAAAGGAAGTACTATCAAATATTTAGCTCTTAACCTATCACAATACTATTTTAAGATATTTCAGGCTTTACCTTAAACAACATAGTGAAAATAACTTCTCTATTTTTCATTCATGTTATAAGAAGCTTTCTGCATTTGATAGTGCAGAATTGCGTGTTTCTGCCAGATTACTGTGACGTGTTAGAAAATATATGTAGATAAGCAGTTTTGCATTGATATTTTTTCCAAGATTTTCAGAAAATTGTATTCCACACTCCACAGTATGTTGACTGAAATTGTGGCATTTCAATATTTACTCACTCTAAGAGTATAGTTGACATCTTGTTATAAAATTTTAAATTCTTGTCAGTGTACTAGATCATAAGTTGTCCTGACAACGGATGTTACTGTAAAGTGAATCAATGATTCATTCTCATTACAATGTCATGACTGATCTAGATGCTGGGCACGGCACGATAAGTATTCATGCTACAAGAAAAAATTAAAAGCTTCACAAATTTACTAAACCATTTGAATTAATTCAAATTATAAATGAGATAGAATAGATGAAAATTGAAGTAAATCTTTGAGACATAAAAATTACTTCAGATTTCTCGCCATACTCATTTTTGCCTTCGATTCCCTCAACACACCCAGATGGTCAGTACACACAATGCAAGTGCTGTTCTTTTTGTGTTGACAATTCACTGCTTTCATTGTTTTTACACCAAAGAACATGAGGAGCGAGTTTTTACACCAAAGAACATGAGGAGCGAAATAAGATCATCAGTTAATTGAGAAAGCAAGAAGTTAAGGTATTAAGATAGGAAATTAAGCATTAATTAGAAATCCAGAAATCAATTAGAAAATAAGCGTTTTACATCTTGAACTTCGTTCATTAGATAGCTTATTGTTTATAAATAAAAATTTTTTAAATGTGCATAACTCTGGTAAAAGAGTCTTCATTTTGTCAACAATCTAAGATTTTTATCCGCTATGAAAAAATAGCGAGTAATTGAGCTTTTGAAACTAAGGCAAAAGCATGTCGTTTACGCCAAGCTGAGGTCGAATACTTTGAAATACGACCAAATTGAAAATAATTCGTGAAACTAAGATCTTTTGGAACTCGTAAAAATAATAATAATTTGAAACCTGGTTTTGACATCATGCAGAGATAAATGGTGAAAATAAAGGATAATTAAGTGAGGACGCGTGAGTTTAAGGTGTACAAATAAACGCTAAGAAAATAAAATAAAATGCTTAGAAAAGGAATAACACGAGAGCGAGTAATTTACAACAGTATAATTTAATCCACAAATAATCGGTCACTTGTTGCTAAGCTCATTCTAGCTTCTTTCAATTATGTTTTCTACTTTTTTTAAAATGAATTAAACTCTATCAGCAACAAAGCGCGCAGAAGTATTCTCCAAAAAAAGCTGAATAGAATGATTATTAAGGCCCGGGTCCGAAATCTAAAAAGGGGCCTGGGCTCGGACGCCTAAACACCGGTCAGGCTCGGGCCCAGCCCAGACGCCCGGTCGATTACACAACTCGCAAAAACTTAAACGCCCCCCTCCGCAGATTACTGCAGACCCCACAATTCTATTAATAGTAACATTTTCCGCAATTTTCGGCAATTCTAGGTGTATTCAGCCCCCAGAATTTTCTAGCTGCCTATGCATGGTCCAGATTAGAGATGTGCCGGGGCCGGCGGCCGGGCTTGCCGGGGCCTGGGCCCCGGCGCCGGGGCCGGGGCCGGGGCCTGTACAAAACATATACCCTATACTTACTAAGCTATACCAAGCATACACATTATTTCTATACTGACCTAACATCTTAGTATTACTATTATAAGCAATTACCTATTGCTTTAATGAATTAAAGACTTAAAAATAAGCAGATAAAAGAGAAATAAACAAAAAATTAATAAATAATTGTGAATATAGCTGTTAGGCATAGAAAACAATAAGCTAAGCTGAACAGAATATGACTTTTCTATAGTATTTATGCTGATTCGATGAAAGAAATAGACGAGCAAAACAGTACAATACAAAAGATTACGATTACATTGCACGAGAAATAAGTAACCCAGAGATTAACTACACGCTTGAAAAACTTATCTCTAGAATATCAACAAAATCATAGGGGCGAAAAATGCTTGTACGACGAAAAATCATTTACCAAGATTAGGGAACATGCATAATCAAATTAAAATAATATTTAAAAAATTAATTGAAAACCACACAAAAATGAAGACATTTGCTCTATTATTTGGCGCACAGCGCCCGAAATTAGTGAAAAATCGCATATATTAAAGCAAACGAATTCTATCTGGTTGATAAAATAAGTTGCCGTACCCTAGCATTTTTTAAGGTACATAAGTACATACATCGATTTATAAAACAATTTTACAGACACTGGTGAAAGTCCCTTGCATTTTAAACTTTATTGTCTAAGAATTATCGGTCAAACGTGCTTATTTTGGCAATAAAAATTGTTAATTGAGCTAAGCTATTCAAGAATGTATCGAATTGTTTCAATGCTCACTCTAATCTTGATTATTAGATTACCTGAAGCGAAACACAACAGTAGCCTAAGCTTAATTTCAACAAAATTTAGCTTATTTTTGCGAATAAATAAATATTATGTTGCGTAATTCGGCAAAAAAGATTAATTTTGTTCGATTTTCATTAATTTTCCATCGTTTTTACAGGCCCCGGCCCCGGCGCCGGGGCCGGGCGGGCCTGGCACACCTCTAGTCCAGATCCATATTTTTTTGTTTAATACTCTCCGGATAGAAAAGTGTCGTGATTTAGAACAACAGCAAAAGAGCATAGCAGTCGACTCAGGTGAACCGCCGTACACCTGTGGCTCACCTCGCTGGGATATCTGGCAATCACATTCTTTCAGTATAACAAAACGTTTATCAGGCGCATCAGTAGCTGAGCCATATTCTCAGCCATGGCTCGGGCATTTATACATCAGAAATCGAAGAGCATGTGGCATTTCATTGATAAGTGCCGATCCAGCCAGCGTGTCGACAGAATGGGCTATCACGGCCGCCCATTGTTTTTTTCAGCCGAAGAGGAAAATCGTAAATATCTATTCCACTCTATGTAGACTTGTGGGAGGTCAAGGGGTCTGGACGAGCGGGCCGTTCATGTGGACTGTGGGGGGGTCGGCTGGTCAAGAGCAGTTCAACCTTACATAGGCAGCGATTAAATTCAGGTAGTCGGATCATGGAAAAATTTGCCAAAAAGCACCATAGCTGAATTTTTGGGTCGGAATGGAAGTAATCTGCGGACATAATTTAGATAAATTTTCGAATTTCTTCCAGACCAAATGTTTCTATCCGGGAATAAAATGATAAAAAAAGCGATTATACCTAACTAAAACAAATTTCTCGACTACATATGACTAATTTGGGGAAATAGGGAGGACTGTCCCTGGCATAAATTTATATTCATGGATCCGCTACAGTATGTTTTAGCAAATACAATAGACTACCCAATAAATAAAATTTCAGCTACGCGAAGGAAGACTGCCATGTTGTCACAAACATTGTTCTGTCAATGCTCAGTAAAAAAATTAATAAATACTTTAATAAGCTAGAATTATAAACATGGATACAAAACAGTTTTACGTAACGATTCCGAGCAATTCCCAAGAAACAAATACTGCAGCCACATTTGTTACCAATCTGCCTAGACAAATCGCATTAACTGGTGACTGGGATGTTGGGTTATCTGAAATAATTTATGCAAATACATGGCACAATGTTGCCGAGGAGCAGAATATGATACAATTTTACGATTTAAAAAATAATGTTTGAATAAAAATGCTTATTCCTCGAGCAAGATATCTAGATATACATGATCTCGTTAAAACAATCAGTGAGGGAATAAAAATGGTTAGTTTGAAAGAAAAATTTGAATACATGCAATATTTTGGTATAAAGTATGATGAAAATAGAAAATTTTGTCACTTAACAATCAATACTGAATATATTCGAAGTGTAAAGCTGACAAAGCATTTAATGTATATGCTAGGATTTCTAGAAAGTCAGCTTAGCGATATAAATTATACTGTCGCACAAGAATTAAGCATAGCTGCCCATCATTCTCGTGACATGCTGGGTGGAATGCATAATTTTTACGTGTATTGCGATATAGTTGAACCTCAAATCGTTGGAAATGTTTTTGCACTGCTTCTGCAGGTTGTGAATATAGTAGGAAAATATATGGATATTGTTAATCATGCATATATTAGTCCACATTATATACCTGTGCTCAAAAAATCATTTAATACCATTGAAGTGAACATTAAAAGTGATCAAGATAAACCTGTGCCTTTTGAATTTGGCAAGACTATAGTTAAATTGCATTTTAGACGCCAGTAGGTTATAAATACAAACCATTGATCAGAAAATATAAAAAATGATTTTCTTGCTAGTGGTTTTACATTTTACATATGGGGTTGACGCATACTGTGATGATTATGCGAATGAGTCTACGGTAGTGTGTCATAATTTAGTAGACTATAGTAGGCTTCCAAGATCAGTCCAAAACAAGATTTTGAGAGACAGCTGTGATTTTCAAGTTTCCGATTGGAAAAATTTGACAACATGCTTACCAAAACTTGAGTCTATGAAATTTCTGCCTAAATGTAAAAGCTGTTTGAAAATTGATGAGCATATTAATGGAATTAAAATTGAAGGCAGGTGTTTGGAAAGCGATATAAAATGTAGACATAAAGAAGATTTGAATATCATTTCAAATGAGATTTTGAGTTGTATTGCAATGTTATGCACTCTAACCATCCTCTATATTATTCGCTTTATTAAAAATGATATTTTAAAGCATCATGCGGCAGTCAAAATAGCAATATAGTCATTGCATATTTGAGCAAATGCGTCAATCATAAAAAATGCGCTTATTATAAATTCGCTACCAATGCGCAATATAACTTGACTTCGCCAATGCGCTTATTATAAATTTGCTGCCAATGCGTGATATTATAAATTCCACGCGCGATATTACCAAATGCAAAAAATGCTTCGACAATGCGCGATATTACGCACACTGTTTTGCCAATTTTTTAATCGTGTAGGTATGCACCTTACAATATGTATGTTAATTCATTGGCTTGCTCAGCTTCCCCATGCCTCATCATTGCGCCCTCTGAGAGAAAAGCCATGGCGCAAGCAGGGCGCTTATCCGCCTATGCTATATCACAGGAGAGGCTGCTTCTCTACAATCGAGTGGGCGGGGCCTATAACACAAAACATAGCCGTATATACTTTGTGTTGCACGCTAGGGACACATGCTTAACTACTAACGCAAAACGAAAGAATACACAGCGCCAAAAATGTTATGTGGGCACGCGTCAAAAATAAAATCGTAGGCAGGAAGTGACTAAATGATTGAACAATACAACAGACTAAACCGCGCCTGAAAATAATGCAACAACCCAGAAAAAACGGTAACGAAAGCCTATTGAGATGAATAGAATTACTAAGGAAAGATCATTCTTTTTATTTGCATAGCAGTGTAAATAATATGCGGAATTATGTCCAAATTGGAATATTTCACTACAGAGCTGAATTATATGATTTGAATAGCCATACACATAAGATAAATCACAATAATGACGAATTCAAGAGATGATAAACTACGCATTTACTAAGTAGCACTATAGGAATGTGATATAAATGAATAACAAACTCACTTATTTAACACTTCTTCCTCCAGTTATGAGCCCCTGCGAATACTTCATGGACTTTGGCAGAGCCATTATCACACTCAGCTCTACAGTGATGTAACCTTTGGCACACATAAACAACTGACTTATACAAAACATTGTACACACAACAAACAAAGCTGCAATCCTCAGTTGTCAATCCAATCCCATCCGTTTGATCATGTTGTTGAATTTCGCGTCACCTGGGTATGTATACAAAGAATGAGAGCTGCTGGGAAAATTAGATTCAGAGTCAATATCACAGATTTTAATCATCTTTGACTTTTGCCATCTTTGGTTTAGCCTCAAATATTCACGCCTCTGTTGTAATTGATGTGGTTGCAATGACTGAAGAGAAGTCTGCAGAGCCACTACAGCACGAAGCCAAAAACGAGGTCGTTGGGAATGAAGATGTGACAAATATTCATAAAGTTCATGATGAGATAGCTGACAAACTGCTCGACTATGCTGCAATGCCCTAATATTGACATGATGCGGCGGTAATGACATATGCATATCTCGTAATGTCAAATCAGGGTCAAACACTCCTGGTCCTTGGTTTAGTTGTGTGCGTGTACCGGTAGTTCATCCTATTTGGCCAATACTTTTAACGATAGAAAATAGAAAATCCGCCGTTGCATTAATACCTCAGAGCAATATATCAGTATCACGATAAACACACGCGTCGTGTTTATTTCTCTATTTTCTATTTTCGATATGCAAAACGAAAAACGAAAATCGAGACCGTTGAAAGCTATTTTTAGACACATGCGCAAATGGATAGGGCAGTTTATGAGTGTGACCTACATTATGTGTATACTTAGCGAACTTGGTGTTTTGAAGGGGGTAGTGTTGGTAAATCGTTAATGATAACGAAATAAATATTGTTATCGTTGACGAAATGATAACGGTAAATAAAAATGAGTTTTTCAATTATCGTCAGTGAAAGAATATTAAAATTATCTTTAAGTTCATAAAAATTCGTTTAATGTTGTTAAACTTAACCCTTTTTTCTGTGGCATACATTTTAGGAATATTGATAAAATTGGCGGTTCTCGCACTGAATTGTTCTCCTCAATAATTTTTTGGAACAAATTTAACATCGTCCCATCGATGATAATTGCAAAGATATTTTTCAATTATCGTTCTCGTCTTTGTTCCGGTATAACGTACACCATGCAAGATTTGCTACAACATGTTTAAAACTGCTAAATGCTTATTTCCGTTCAGTACCACTGTATGTGCATACAAGTTTTTTGAATTGAATTTTCGACGTAATTTTCCGTGTTTCTATTTTTAGCGTCTATAGTCGAAAAAGCGTAGCGGAATCCGAAAAATTTAGTTTGGAAAGTTAAAAATCAAAATTAAGAGTGGATGCTCGAAAATCATAAAAATTCGGCAATTGCAGTAAGAAAAATTTCTTGGTTTAGGTTTTAATGTTTTTGTCTTGGTGGGTCAAACGCGACTGGTGGGTCAAACATGACGGCGGGTTAAACAAGAAACAATCGGTAGGCACGTTTACATTAAATCCAAACGTTTGATACAAAAAATTTTCGTACTTTATTTGAAACAAATTTATCCGATTTTCGAGCATACTACACTCAACACTATCAAAGTTGCAAAATTTGAACAAAAGTTCTAGTTACTTTTTTGACACACAGAAAAAACTGAAGAAGAAAAACGAAAAAACAACAACAAAAAATTTTTTATTTCCGCTGCCTCTTTTTTCTGTACCGATTAAAATTTTTGGTGGGTCAAACGCGACTGGTGGGTCAAACACGACGGTGGGTTAAACGAGACACAATTGGTAGGTACGTTTATATTAAATCCACGCGTTTGATACAAAAAATTTTCGTACTGTATTTGAAACAAATTTATCCGATTTTCGAGCATACTACATACACTCAATTTTGGTTTATAACTTTCCGGACCAAATTTTTTGATTCCTACGCTTTTTCGACTCGATGTTAAAAATTGGAAGTAGGTACCTAACTCTAAAGAGTATGTCGAAAATCAATTAGAAAACGTGCACTAAACGGAAAGTTTGCATGTTAAAATTTTTTAACTACATTTCAGCGCCTTTTCGAGATCTCTACTTTGAATTTTAATTTTCAAGTCTCCAGAATAATTTTTCTGGCTTTTTCGAATGAAAATGATACGTAAAAATGAACAGAAATTGACAAAAACATTAAAACCTAAAACAAGAAATTTTTCTTACTGCAATTGCCGAATTTTTATGATTTTTGAGCATCCGCTCTTAATTTTGATTTTTAACTTTCCGGACTAAATTTTTCGGATTCCGCTACGCTTTTTCGACTATAGACGCTAAAAATAGAAACACGGAAAATTATGTCAAAAATTCAATTTAAAAAACTTGCATGCACATACAGTGGTACTGAACGGAAATAAGCATTTAGCAGTTTTCAACATGTTGTAGCAAATCTTGCATGGTGTACGTTATACCGGAACGAAGACGAGAACGATAATTGAAAAATATCTTTGCAATTATCGTCGACGGGACGATAATTGGACTATCGTCGACCAGAACGAGGCGAGAAATGATTTTGGGACGCTTTGCCAACGCTAAATCGGAGAAGGTACAGTAGGGGAATGGGGATAATGAGCTTGCTCAATTAGCATACTGGCGGATTTGGGGTGGTGTGGTGCGGTTTGATTTTTTCCTCCATTCATAACGAATATAGATACTTTTATTCGTTATGAATGGAGATTTTTTGCTCATTCTGCAGTTCCGACCGTGCCATTTCTTCGACTCCATGGCATAAAAACCTAATTCTCAACAGAAAAAACGCTGTCTCTGATCGTGCCGATTTCCGATTGTCCCGATTCTTTGGTAATCTCATCCTACACACTGTAAATTATCCCATTTATTCTCCATTTCTTCGACCGTCCCTGTTCTCTGATGGTATCTTTTCCTCGAACATACCATTTGTCCGGACTAATGCAAATAACAGTAAAATAGATTATGGTCCCGTGTTTGAAGGAAAATTCTTTGGCAGCACGAGCCTTGACAAAAATATGCAAAAATGTCGTGTGGCCCGCTAAAATTTTTTAACAAGGCATGCACTGCACGGTAAACCAAATTTTTGAGTTTGTGACTCAAACGGCTGATTGGTCAAGCAAAACTGTTTGGAAAAAGCAAAAAATGGCTCTTTTGAAGTAAAAAAACTATTTCCGTTAAATTTCTTCCAAAAAAATTATTGAGGAGAACAATTCAGTGCGAGGAGAACCGCCAATGTTATCAATATTCCTAAAATGTACGCCACAGAAAAAAAGGTTAAGTTTAAAAATATTAAACGAATTTTTATCAACTTAAAGATAATTTTAATATTATTTCACTACGATAATTGAAAAACTCATTTTTATTTACTGTTATCATTTTGTCAATGATAACAATATTTATTTCGTTATTGTTAACGATTTACCAACGCTACCCCCTTCAAAACACCAAGTTCGCTAAGTATACACATAATGTAGGTCACACTCATAAACTGCCCTATCCATTCGCGCATGTGTCTAAAAATAGCTTTCAACGGTCTCGATTTTCGTTTTTCGTTTCGCATTTCGAAAATAGAAAATAGAGAAATAAACACAACGCGTGCGTTTATCGTGATACCGATATATTGCTCTGAGGTATTAACGCAACGGCGGATTTTCTATTTTCTATCGTTAAAAGTATTGGCCAAATAGGATGAGCTACCGGTACACGCACATAGTTGCTCAACAGGAATACCACGTTTTAGCAATTTTTCGTGCACAGATAGGAATGCCTTATTGAAAACAAACTGAGCCAGTAGCTTGCGTATACACCAAACATATTGATCCTTCTGTCGTCCTGATAACATATGGACAAGTTTTGCAGCGTAAAAACGATATTTAGCATACAGATAATTATTGCGATATAGAAGACAAGGGGAAATATGACGAGAAAAGACGCGTGCAATGCTCTCAAAAAGTTTAATATAGTCAAAAAGCCATTGGGGAATATTCCTTGACCTAGGAAGTCTTGGAATGGGGGGGTTGAACCTACCTCCCCTCCCTAAGTCAGATGTACCTCCATCAAGTCCGTTCCAACCAACTCCAAACCAAGGGGTATTTTGCTGCAACTCACCTTATTACTTGTACTTGGAAGCAATTCTGCCTCCATTTCAGCATACTCTGCATCAGTTATAGTTGTATCTAACTCTATAGATTTAATTAATGCTTCAAGTTCCTCATCTGTCATTTTATGCAAGATGGGTATGGGGGAAGACCTACTCAAATAATTGGGCAGAGCCTTCATACTTGAGCCAGAGGAATCTTCCTCCATACACTCAGGCAGAGCCTTCATGTCTGAATCGAGATTAGTGGATTCAACATCTCTCTTAATATACCATGATGAACGCTCAATATCTTGTGTAAATAACCAACAATACTCAATGTTCACTGCTAATACCTTCACACATTCATGGTACTTAGAACTCCAAACATGCCATGGTGCTACAAGCAGACTTAAGAATATATCTATTTGTTGCATTAATATGATACCCATCATTTCTGTTTGCTCAGTACTTATACCATTAAATGCATTACAATTGGACCAATTAGTTGGATGAAATGCAGATTTAAGTCTGACGTTGCATATACAAAATAAAGTAACAAAAATACTGCTAAATCGATCACACTCAGGTTAACCTACTATGGTGTTGAATCCATTTGAGCAGAGCTCGACCTGGAAGCAGCCATCATAGTTCATTACTTTAAAACTACCTTGATAAAACTCTAGAATATCAATCATTGACATCATACCATGCCAATGCCAACCAATATTTTGCATCCATTTATAAATTAATTCTACAAATGCTGTCATGCCATACAAAACTTTAACAATATGAGGATTAAGTAATAATTCTTTAAACAAAAAGTTGAGCATATAATCAGCATCTCGTTTAGAAAATAAAATAAGTGGTAAATGAAATACATAGCCTTCCATTGTGCCTATGATTAAAGCATACGGCAGATCCGGTTGCTTAGAATTACCAATTACTGCAAAACTTAAAACAGGCAAACATGACTTTTGTACTTCTAACAATTGTGTTAAAATTGTTATAACTTCCATACTTGACTGGACTGTATGAATGTGTTCAGGCATACCAATCATGCGATTGAGATTTTTGAACCAAATTGGTGCCCAATCATTAAACATATCAAGTGGTAAAGTATTTGCTGGTAATTTAGTACTAATCTGCTCAATGGAGACAGAATCCTTACCATTACTATCATCTTCAACAAAATACAGTGGAGGATTGAACAGAAAATTAGATGACGTCTTTTCAGCAATCTTGAAATCTTTGACCCGTTCCACTGTTTGCTAAAAGAATACTGTCTAGATTATAATCAAGACATTCAAGGACTTCTATATGTTCATCAGCTGCTAAAGTAGCTTTTGCTCCATTCTAGTTCTATTTGGTAATATATGCTTATGTGTTAAATAAGGAAAAACAAATGATTTCTTGACAATAATTAGTTTATTATAAGGAAACAAAATAATAAATAACTCATTATCATGACGACAATAAATCCGACCTTGATGATAACCTTTATACATTATGTAACCACACCGTGCAGATTGACTAGGTTCCTATATCACAATGGGGTCACCCTCACACAAACCTGTTTCAGTTAGTTCCTTACAGGTATATGAAAATATGGTTCTGGGTAATGATATTTTCTGGGAGAAATGTCAATTGGTTGTCTACTAATGTGTTCTATCTGACACAGTTGAGCATACTGCTGATGAGGTGTGGCAGAGCCAGTACCAACATCAATATTCTTATTTATATTTCTTTTAACATGTGAACTATTCCTTTTGGTATAGGCAGAGCCATCAACCAAATGAGTTTCTACCCCTCTTGTGATTTCAGCAGAGCTGTCTGTCACTTCTACCTGAGGTCCACTATTACTAAAATTTGGTTTTGTATAATATGGCCTCATTTGATCAATATGAACTTGTCTTTCAGGTGCTTGCACATATTCAGCTCTAATCACATAAATAGCTGATGATACCTGATGGCAAATAACAAATGGTCTAATCTATTTTCGGTCCAATTTACCTCGAACTCCTTTGGGCTCTCTCTAATTAGTATACATGACCATTTGATTAACTTCATACTGTATCTCCTTCGATTTCATATCGTAATGGCGCTTGCTACGTTTCTGAGACACTTTAATATGCTCACTAGCTATTTGACGAGCTCGATTCATCCTTTGTTGAATTAGATCAAGGCAATCTGGATCACCAATGTCTGGATCCATTGACTGTTGAAAAACTACATCTTAAGGATACTGGGGTGCACGCCCATAGGGGGCTCAAATGGCATCTTACCTGTAGACTCCTGCACTGATGTGTTATAGGCAAAAGTGATATATGGCAATAATGAATCCCAATCAATTCTTTCGTCCCTTGCACATGTGTCCAACATTTGAATCAATGTAGATTGAATCGCTCTACAAGACCATCAGTCTGAGGTCTATAGGGCACAGTAGTAAGCTTTTTGACTTGTAACAGCTCAGATATACCTGAAATTAATTCACTAGTGAACTGCTTACCTTGGTCTGTCAACAATCGCTTTGGTGCTCCATGTTGCAGAATAAGTCGTTGTAAAAAGAACCTCGCCACTGTCATAGCTTTTATATCTTCTAATGCAGCTGTTATGACCCACTTTGTTAAATATTCTGTACATAGTATGACATAGCGATTACCACTTTCAGTCAATGGTAATTCCAAAATATCCATAGCAATTTGATCAAATATTTTTCCAACTGGAATGCTATTTATGATTAATTAATTAGTTTTTTATCGTTGGTATCACTCTTTTTCATACATATAATTTATTGTTGGTTCTTTTTCTCTTAAGGCGATCCTACCATCGAAATAAACATATACAAGCAGCTTGCAACGATGTATCTTAGAGGCAAAGAGAATCGGCTGTTGAAGAAGATACTAAAGGTATGCAAACCATCGAAATTGGTGTTAAGAAACATGCAAATTATAGAATACTGGGGTGGCGAAATCCTCGAGCCCTATCTGATGGACAATTGCGACCAAAACACGGTTGAATCGAAAGTAGTAACATTATGTAGTGCTTCTTGGATACCTTTGTATCGTCATTTACTGCAAAAATTGTGTTTGCATTCAATCGATTTAGACATGGACTTTTACCGCGTTTTAAAGTATTTTAATCCATGCGAAGTGTGTATAAGAAGTTTGGGGTTTTTCGATAGTGATAAACACGCGGCTCGAAGTTTTTTGTATGATGCCAAGCGCCTTGAAGTTTTATCTATATGTTTTGTCTGTTCGAATCACGATGAGAATTTTTTAGGAAGCCTCATCGATTTAATTGATGTATTTACTGATCGTCGTCAGACTTGTACAATTATATTTCGTCATTTTGATCTAGGATATATAAATCGCAATCGATTTGATCAATTCGTGGAAACTTTGTTTTCGAAAGTTAATTATTACGCCTTTGAATCATCGCCAGCGTTCTTGTATCCGTTATGGACTAAAATTCATTTTTCATCTTCGAATTGTATAACATTGCGCAATATTGATGATTTTGAAATCCTGTAAAGTTGTGCTATTTATCTAATAAAATTATCATTTACATTCGCTACACACTTAGAGAGCAGTGCCTAGGTAGGTAGAGTATTTTTCTATGAAATATATCGTATTTGCAACCATCAGTATAAATTATGGTCAGTTAGTATGATTGATCAACTTTGATACTTTCTCTTCAATTTTCAAGAATCCTTGGGGAAAATTTTGAGTTCTATTTAAGCTGGGAGGGTCTAGACCCCTCCTGACACTTATGCGTCCAGTTTAGTACTCAGATGAACGATGCAATAGGCTGTTTTATTCATTTTTTGGTTAAACCCATATTTTCATTTTTTTATTGTCTCATAATCTTGTAGTATTATGCACGTTTTCTTAGTATTCATACAAAAGATCTGCAGTCTACTGAGTGATCCTCTGGCTTAGGGTTTGAGGAGATCTGTTGGAACTCTGTGGACCTTTCGTCCTTTTTTCTTGCATACACTACAGAATACCAGGCACGTAGCTGTGGGGGGACTGGCGGGGTCCGGACCCTCAAAATTCAGAAAAAACGGAAAAATAGGACTTTTTACACGTTATTTTGTGCTATTTTTGGCTTAGACTCCCCAAAATTGGTGTTGGTCCCCCAAAATAGAAAGGCCAGCTACGTGTCTGCAGAATACATAGAAACATATCGAACTATGAATTTTTTCCTCGAGCTAACAATGGGTATACCAGGAGAGATCAAGACAATGCGATATCCAACTTATATAATTACTATTCAAAATTTCGTAGATCATTTATAGAGGCATTTTATGCCTCCTAGATAGAACGCCCCAGTTTCATTCTCATGATTCCTGGTAGAACCGAGCGAACTTTGTCCATATATTGAGCAGGCGATTGATAATCAGCAATCTAAAAACGCGGAGACTATGTAATAAGACCGAATATCTGGTCCACTGGCGAAAGGACCCATCAAAATTTGACTCATGGGTCTTCACGATAGTCAAACTTTTGTTGTTTTTTTTTTAATTTCCGAATTTTACAAAATAAGTTTCCAAATTTTACAAAATAATTTCCAAATTCTACAAAATAATTTCCAAATTTTACAAAATAATTTCCAAATTTTACAAAACAGTTTACAAATTTTACAAAATATGTCTGATTTTTTCATTAAACCCGTACTTCATGTTTTATTGTCTCATAATCTTATTAAGTATTATGCACGTTTACAGTGTGTTCATACAAAAGATCTGCAGTCTACAGAGTGATACTCTAGCTTTAGGTTGGGGAGATCTGTGCGAAACTGTGGACCTTTTGTAACCTTTTTCACAACCTTATTTTCCTCACTATGGGTTACTAAATGTTGCCTATAGTAGTCCTGGCGCGCTGTTCTATCGTGTTTGTTAAATCTCTCAAATTTCCAGCTCAGCGAATCAGAAGATACGTGTTGTAGCATACCTACAGTAACCCCATCCACTATATTTTGCGTACGTTAGTTTTGACTGATATTCATCTAATTTATTGAATTTCAGCTTTATTTGACTGTTAGTTTGTGAGATATAGAAAATCCCAAAAGCTACAGTATACCTACAGTAAGCCAATGTGTAAAGAATAAGTGACTCGCGTATATGCTGTTTCTCAAATTTGAGCTAAATCCGGCCATCGGTTCTTGAGTTATGCAAAAGTGTGAACTAATGCTGGTATACTGTAGGTTGTGCGCTAAAATTTTGTACATAGCATACCTAAAATATACTTAACAGACTCTGAAATTTTTAGTCCGATCCGGCCATTGATTGAAAAAATACGTCTTATAACATAGCTACAGTTAGCCGGTACACGATTTTCCGTATACACTATTCTTGGCATGTAGTCTTTATATTCTGAACATTTCAGCTCGATTCATCTATTGGTTCATGATTTATAGCGGTTTTATCATGTAGTGTACACTACTCGAGAGTAAAGTGTATAGTGGTCAAGTGATACGAAAGTTAGAATATTGTATGCATTTAGTATAGTAAGCGGTTTTCATAGTTATCCCCCAAAAAATAAAATTCTGATAGCTTCCTCCTCCCCTGTATTAAATAGGTACTCTTGCTGTAGTGTTAAGTATACCTGGTTAACTTGATCCGCAATTTTAAAATAGTCTCAAGTATACCCATAGTTGAGGTTAACTATAGTGTGACGTAATCTTTCTAGAGTGCAACACAAAACATTTAGCCTATGCTTCAACACAGGACTATGCTTCAACATAGCCTAGGCTTAAGCACTGGCTATACTTTCTGTTGCGATCCAGGAAGACACGCTTAACTACTAACGCGCATACATTGTTCTGAACTCTAAAAAACAGTATATTAGATGTTTGCCCACCATTGTTTTTAAATCAAAAAAATGTTATAAAAATATTCTGGCGGCCGTCTTCCCCCCAATTCCCACGCCCAACATATGTATGAGTAAAAATACTGCCATTTTAGAAAAATGGCGTAAAACCATAGCAATCGACGCAGGTGAACCGCCGCACACATGTGGCTCGCCACACTGGGATATTTGGCCAACGCAGTCTTTTGGTAGAATGAAACGTTTGACAGGCGGCTTTGCAGCCGAACCGTATTGCCAACCATGGCTCGGGCATTTATACATAGGAAATCAACTAGTATGCGGCATTTCCTTGATAACTGCCAGGCCAAAAGACGTTTCAACAAAATGGGCTATCACGGCCGCCCATTGCTTTCCCGAAAAACGGAGCAAGTCGTGAATCTCTTTTGCCACCTTAAACGGGCGTGTGGAAGGTCTAGGGGTCTGGAAGGGGACTGTAGAAGCACAGCATGTTCGGTCTGGTTGGAGAATGGGTTAGACGGTCTAGGGAGTCAAACTCATGGAAGTAGTATACCGTGTGTCCCTAGACCCTTATCTTATAGCGTTGTAAAGTTATAAGATAGGCGGATCTGCGCCCTGGCCCAAAATTGAGGTCGCGCCAGGGCGCAAATGGATCGGGGACCTGCCCGGATCTACCAGTAAGCCTAAGGAGTGCCTGGCGAGCCATCAGTAAGGCTAGGGGGTCCTGGAGGTTCCTGAAAAGGGGGTTTCTCCGCACATTATCGATTTGGTTTACAGTAACAGTTGGTTCCGAAACAACTTGTTCCGAAAGAACATTGGCAGTGTGGTGTGTGTGTGTGTGTGTGTGTGTGTGTGTGTGTGTGTGTGTGTGTGTGTGTGTGTGTGTGTGTGTGTGTGTGTGTGTGTGTGTGTGTGTGTGTGTGTGTGTGTGTGTGTGTGTGTGTGTGTGTGGGTGTGTGTGTGTGTGGTGTGTGTGTGTGTGTGTGTGTGTGTGTGTGTGTGTGTGTGTGTGTGTGTGTGTGTGTGTGTGTGTGTGTGTGTGTGTGTGTGTGTGTGTGTGTGTGTGTGTGTGTGTGTGTGTGTGTGTGTGTGTGTGTGTGTGTGTGTGTGGGGGGGGGGGGGGGAGTAGTAAAGCCAGACCCTATATCCCCCTGTACTTAAGCATGGCACATGCTTAAGCATAAAGACTGTGGAAATATAGGCGCGAAGCACTGAACTCGAGCGTTCTATTTTGAGCATGGCGCAACGCGCCAAATTCTCGGGCTATACTACTACACAATAAAGCACGCTACATGTTAAACTATTTGAGAAAACAGGCTCGCATAACACAGAAGTCAATTTGACCAAATTTATTCTGATGATACCTACTCTAATTGATATTAATCAATTAGGATAAAGTTGGATGAGTTAATATTATTGCACATTTGAGCTATGAATCAAATTTTAGCTCTCTTCTTGAAGTGTGAGGCATCATAGGTAGCTCATTATCTCGTTCCTATAACATACTTGAGTTCTAACAAGTATGTTATAGGTTCTAAGTTCTAACACCGCACATCTGGAGGTGCAATGCGTCATATTTTTGTTACGCGCAACCGCCGGATAGCAGTGAGCATGTAGGTATACTATTTGTGCAACGTTCTAACGTATAGTTTTTTGTGACCCTTCACACGAATTAGGGATTTTGCCTAGTTCTTGCAACGATTTCTCGAGTATTTTTCGGCGCTTTGTGCTGATTTCTGCACTAATTTTGCGCGGTTTCTGTAGAAAAATTTTGAAAAATTTTTTACTTTTTTATTATCACAGATGACCCTGGTCATACATGCACAGCTTAGGAATTCTGGGGAAGGGGTGAAATAATAAAATGCGTTTTTTAGGTCCGAAAAATGGTAGGTACGCGTCAAAAACATGGTTTTTCAGCATTCCTGACGATGCTCTATCTTTCTAGAGCATAAAAACCTAAAATTTGAAACAAATCAAAAAAGTCGAAACAAATTGAGCAAAGTATAGTCAAAACATAAGTATAATGGCCCGAGGCGCCGAAAATTATCCACTTTTGAGTAAATAGATAGCTAAAAACGCTCAAAAAAGCATCTTTTCGACAAATTTTATGAAAATTTTTGGGAACCTTGAAAAAATCACCAATTCTAGCGGGGGGGGGTGAAAAAATTTTGGGGGTGTAAAATATATATGGGGGTAAAACTCCTTCCCCTAAACGTTCTCCCCCAAGATCACGTATGGTCGTGTCTATAAAAAGACTGCGAAAATCGCTACCTTGAGCATGACGGATTTGTCGAACAATTTTTGACACTACTGGGGAAATTTGGGATTCCGCCCCTCCCTGTCAGAAAATTCTGGATCTCAACTGCTGTGAAGTACACGTCTTCTTCCGGAGGGAGAGGGAGTTTATGGAGTTGAATATTTCCGCCTCCTTACTCTCGCAAAATAGCTGTGACCCCGCCAAAATGGTCATTTTCGTAACAATTATAACGTGTGTTTATGAAGCGTTTTTAGCTCATTTTTGCTTCGCGCCATGAACTCCTTTTTCCAATATATTTTGTTCAATTTACTCGATTTTTCTATAATTTTTTTCTGGATTTTTCATGTTCCTTCGTCTGAGAAAGAAGGAAAATTTCGTCTGCACACCCATGCAATCAGGTTTGTAATTCCAATGGGATCAAGTAGCCCCAATGAAAAACATGCAATCCTGTTCGTTATTCCAATGGGATCAAGTAGCCCCCAAAAAAACTATAGAATCTGGTTAATGAAAAGAGCAGACTTACTTTACGTACATCATTATCTGCACCTATGACACTAAATTCTTCAACATTTACGATAGGTTTATTCACCTTGTGCTTCATAACTATCGCAGAAAGCTGCCGCAGATAGCGACTGTTTTCATTAAATTTGCAAACATTAGCCTAGTTATGTGTTCTGTGCTGCAAAAAACTTTTATGAAAAATAAATAAATGAAAAGTAATAAAGAATAAATGTCCTACGATAAACAGTAACCCTCTTTGTCCACGTACTTCACTTTATGATCAGATACGTACTGTACATATGTGAGGATTCGTAGAGCTTAGACCCCAAAATTTAATAATGCAAAAGTTTCTTAGAAACGAGGCGACACGAAGGTGAAAAATTAATAAAAATCGTAATCTTTTTGCAAAAGATCTTTCAAATGACTGGAAAATGTAAATCAGCGTAGATTTGCGCTATTTTAGCATTTATGACAGTTTTTTAGGTGATTTTCGGTTCGGAAAGTTTTCTGACTGATTTACCATCAGATCATCGAAAGGCCATGCTTTGCACTTACGATCATCAGCGGAAGGCCATGCTTTGCATTTATGCTCATAACCAAACATAAGCAGCTAAAAAATTTTGGGGGTCCGACGGGGCAAAATTGCCTAAAATAGCACTAGAAATATAATTTTGGGGGTTCATCGATTGAAAAGGGGGCTCCGCCGAATTCCGGGATACTAGATACCCCCACGCCCATGCGTGCTCGTGACAAATATAATGGATGCGAAGATACTAGCTGCAAAAAATGATTTTTTGTTGTTGTTGAGATAGAATAAATTGATAAGGGAGCTCAGATATTCGGTTTGCAGACTGAATACTAAGTAACCTTTGCGTTTATGATCTGATCTATCTAACCGGCATTGTATTACAAATTATCATTAAAGGCTCTCTAGGGAGATCGATAGTCAACGTTATGCATTCGCCGGGGCTTATTGAGTCGCTTAAACGCACAGAATCAACATCGTGTAATTCGCTTAGCTTTGTTTTCTTTAGCACGGAACTCCGCTTACAACGGAACATGGGTTATTATTTCACATGCATGTATTTTTGTATAGCAAAGAAAAATGCTCCGATGGAACAAAAAAGGGGAATATACTTGGGATTGTGAATTATCGAGGATGTAAAAGGAGGGGACTAGGAAAAATCTCCCTATGTTATATGCCAAAAATCGCAAAATATGTTAGAAATCAGACTTTCTCTAAACAATGCAAAAAATCGAAGTATATTCTGCGGTCTCTGAAAAAACGTATTATTTTAAAATAATTTTCTCTGATTGACATAATATCTTAAAAGCATATTACGTAATGCAACTTTTTGCAGACTTCATTCAACTTTGAGTTGCTTAATAATGTGACTGAAAGTGAAATGCTGTTAACAAATCATAATTAAGTTGTTCGTATTTCATTATTACTAAGCATGCCACTTAGCAGATACAGCCATTCTAAGTGTCAAAGTGCAAGCAATATTCAAATTACCGAAAAAATTGATTGATAAAAAGCAGCGAATTAGCAATGCAGTAGCTAAGCGAATTGAATGAAATAGTACATATCGATGCATTCAAGACTATCGATGATATTGTTGGTTCAAAGCAGTAGGAAACACGGAAGCTGACGTGCAACAGACCTTATGTAGATACTCTTTTACACATGTCTACAGCAATTGTTTACTAAACTTTTACATTTTTCAGAGGCCGCAGAATATACTTCGATTTTTTGCATTGTTTAGAGAAAGTCTGATTTTTTACATATTTTGCGATTTTCGGCATATAACATAGGAAGATTTTTCCTAGTCCCCTCCTTTTACATCCTAGATAATTCACAATCCCAAGTATATTAGCCTTTTTTGTTCCATCGGAGCGTTTTTCTTTGCTAGTACACTACTTTTAATTAGCAAGATTTGGAAATACAATGCTAGATTTCATTTACTGTGCGGTTCTTCTAATAATTGAATGGTTTAAACTTTACAAAGCTACTAGTTGTAGAAGAAACAAACATTCTGATTAGTAATTCTTATGTTATGTAGAACATCCTGTAAAGAAATATGCTTCCAAAACTTTATAGAGCTAAACTCAATTTACATTTTAAACTTTACACAAGAGTGTAAAGAATTTTAGCGGGATTAATAATTTCGATATTGCTCTAATATAACGATCAGCATTTATTAAGAAATGAAACCTCTATAATGTTCTAAAAACAAATTAACATTAGGTGTTAATCACTTTACATTACTCTTCATGCGCCCTTAGCAGACGTATCACATCTGTTTCCATATATAATTTACGACTTTAGAGAAAAAATAAGTTACCGTGAGGCTCTAGAATGAAGCTTATTTTATAGTGTAAACTTTACACTAGCAACGAGTGTAAAGAAGATTTTAATCGGATTTGTAAATTCGATATTACTCGGATATTACGATGAACATTCATGAAAAAATTACATCTCCATAACGGTTTGATGACAGATAGACACAGATGTAAACCACTTTACATCACTGTTGAGTGTAAACAAACGCGCCCAACTGACGTCCCTTATTTGATTCCATGTAAGTTTTCAGATTTCAGCAAAAAATTCAGGTTTTCGCAGAGCTCCAGAACGAAGAATAATTAGCAGTGTAAACTTTACAACAACCGCCTAGTGTAACGAGGATTTTATTCCGATTTGTAAATCTGATATTACTCGGATATTATTATCAACATTTATGAAAAAATTGTATGTCTACAATGGTCTGAGGACAAAAAACAATGAGTGTAAACTACTTTACATCAATGTTGGATGTAAACAAACGCGCCTACGTGACGTCTCACACTTGATTCTTCGAAAATTTCTAGACTCCAGGAAAAAATTAAGTTTCTGGAATGCTCAAAAACGAAGATAAATACATATGTAGTGTAAACTTCATGTAAACACCTAGTGTGAAGATGATTTTGGTCAGATTCGTAATTTTGATATTGTTCCGATATTACGATTAATATTTATGAAAAAAATTAAGTCTCCATAATGTTCTATGGGCAAACTAACAATAGGTGTAAACCACTTTACAACACTGTAGAGTGTAAACATATGCGCCAGACTGGCATATCAAATTTGGTTCCTGGTCCATTTCTAGACTTGATAATCGTGTCCCTGACTCATAACCGGAGAAACAGGCAGAAAAAACAAGACAGAAACGCATTTTAAACACCAAATTTTTGACTTTACACTCGCTAAATATTAATGTATAGACAATTTGCTTTGACATGCACCCGATATAAAGCACTTTATTTTTATTCTATTGGACTCATCCCGACTTCTGGACGGAGAAGGTGGGGAACAAAAAAACGCAACAAAGACGTATTTTCCATCATTTAGAACACTGTAAACTTTAAAATTCCGTACTGAACTCCCCATTGAGTTTAAAGAAATTCGATTTGGTACAATTTGTAGCTTTTAAATCGTAGCACATTCCTGTGTGCCAAAATTCTCTTGCAAAAATTATTTGGTATGATTTATTAATCAAAATTCGGAAAAAACGTGTTTTTTCGCCCATTTTTTACCTCTGATTTCGAACTTTACACTCCCATAAATAACGCAATATTGCGTTTTTTTAAATGCGGTTTGCTGCGATGTGTAGCCCCTGAGAGGCACTCTATTACTGCTGTATTCAATTTACCCTGACTCAAAAGCGGTAAAATTTGGCAGAGAAATCTTAGTTAAAATCCGTTTTTTACACCATCAACTAGAGTGTAAACTTTAAACCCCAGGATCTAACTCACCATAGAGCGTAAAATACTTTGCTTATATGCTGAATGTAGCCCTTGATCCGCTCTACATTTCTGTCAGAAAACATTTTAAAAAACTCATGAGCGGAGTTAGTAATCAGACATAAGCAGGTTGAAAACTCGACCAAAATGTGCTTTTTCACCCCCAGATTTTCGCATTCTTTACTTTCCCATTCGAGAACTAATGCGAATTTCAACAAACAAAAAAATTCAAATTAAAGCATCCCTTCCCCTACAAATCTGTCACATTAATTTATTTGAGGAGTCAATACTGAGTTGTCCACATGCCGTCTAAAAAACCTCCCAAAATTCATCCTATGTTATAACGTTACACAAAAACTTTACACCTTCGTTACACAGCCAGTTTTGAGTTTCGAGAAAAAACAAAAAAACACGGGCAGCGAATTTTTTTATTATCTATCTTTTAAAAAAATCGCACCTTCTAGATGTGTCCTGTTATAGCTGTGGGGGGGTGCACAGGTGTTAGGGGTACCCAAGTATATTATAGGTGCGCGCTAACGCGCTTCCTATGATTAACAAAACTGCTAAGCTCTGTTTCCGCCTTGAGAAAAAAATTTGTCACTAATCGAATCAGAGATGGATTGGTGCACCGACGGCTGGTGCATAACTTTCTTTAGAATCGTTGAAAATCATAGGTAGCGCGTTAGTGCGTACCTATTATATTCTTGGGTACCCCACACCTGTGCGCCCCCTCACTACAGCTATAAAAAGACACATTCATAGGTTGACAGCACCGAAATATTTTTTAAAGTTGAAAAAATGGTCTTGAAAATGGCGGTATGGCGAAATGACACCATTTTTCAACGTCTCTCATCGAGCACTTGGCATAAAAAATTGCGAAAAAAACAGAAAAAAGTTCAAAGATTGAATTCTGGGGGGTATTTTGGTATCTGGTAGGGGTATTTAACCGTCTGGGGGGTCGATCTATGTCGCCTTCCACAGCGACCACAGTAAATGATTAATTATTAAAATTATTGGAATTTATTATTTTTCAATCTAATTAATTATAAAATCAAGTTTGTTTACAGTACGAGCACATGGACGGAGAGTTGTATCCTAAAGCAGCGGGAATAACGTAAAAATTTAAATTTAAATTTTAATTTTTCGTTATTAAAAGAGGAAAAATTCTCTAAAGACAAAATGGGACACAATCATACATGGAGTTGTTGCCCATGTATGGACATCATGCTATTTTTTACCGCTGTTTTATGGACGGATTACAAACACCAGAAAAGTAATATAATCGAATGTCTCTTTATGAAATGTTCAGTTGTGCGGATAAAACTCTTAACTTGTGTTTTACAATGCAAAGTCCTCGACGCGCCGTTGCAACGGCGCACACAAATGTGCAATTTTTGGAAGTCAGAAACAGAATTTGGACGGAAACTTATCTCATTAACCGAACACATAATTTCTAATTCAATCAAAAGTGGAGAAGCTCACAAAAATTTGACGTTTTTATGATTTCGGGTTCAGAATGATTTAAGTAATAATGATATACAAAACTACCAAACTATAGCGTCCAACCAGTCTGTTTTAGAAATGTTTTAATCTTAAAAGATTTTCTTGATGCAAAATCCTTAAAAACGTTTTAACCTGCATGTTTTCTTTGTTATTGTAGGAAAATCAAAAGCTTGATGGTTCAGCATTTAACCTATCAGAAATAAAACTTCGTTGAAAAGTGAAGACGTTTGTGTAATGATATGAATAGCATCTATATTCCGGGTAGACCGAGGCTTCAAAAAAATTTCAAAGGCCAAAAAGCTGCTGAAAAATTGATAAAAGGAGCTTACACAAAGCTCTATGCAATAACAAAATCGCGGGAAAACGATAAAAAAACTTGAAAATGCAATTCTGTCATTCTGTCTGTTGGATTCTGTGAATGGTCCTGTTAAATTCAGGAGTCAAGGCTATATAACGGCGCAACCGGATTCTTGAGTAATTACGAGAAAAAGATCGCAAAGAATATTTTTGTCTAATGCAGCTATAACAAAAAATTATTCATTCAGAACAAAAGGGTGTGGGCAAAGCGGTCGACGCAAGTGAACTGCCGCAGGCATGTGGCTCCCCTCACTGGGATATCTAGCAATCACATTCTTTCGGTAGAATGACACGTTTACCGGGCGCATCCGCAGCTGAGCCGTATTCTCAACCATGGCTCGGGCTATATATCCAAAATTAGCGATTATGCGGCATTTCTCTGATAAGTGCCGAGCTAGACGACGTGTTAACAAAGTGGGCTATCACGGCCGCTCATTGATTTTTCGACTAATAGTTGAATTTGTAACTCTCTATTCACAACCCGAACGGACACATGGAGAAAGTCTAGGGGTTTCCTTGAGCAGCCTCATGAATGCACGGCATGTTTGGTCTGAGGGGGGGGGTTAGCCGGCCGAAAGGGATTTATGGGCAGCGACTACATTCTAGATTCAGAAATTTATGGGCAGTGACTGCATTCTAGAGTCTGATTGGGCAAAATCGCGAAAAACAGCCCCAAAATTCAATGCTGGAGTTTAAAGTAATCTGCGGGGGTATTTTGTATCCTGGTCATGTAAATTATTCATTTAACAGCATGATAAGTCTGAATAAAGCAGCCTTATAAATATTCGTAGTGAGCCTTTATCTGGATAAAAAACGATATATACAACTCAAAAAACTGGGTTTTTGACGTTTCTTTAAATGATCCTTCTTTCTCGAACATGAAAACAAAAACTTACGTAAAAATTCAAGTAGATTGAATGGAATATAGTTTAAAGATTAGTATATTGCGCGTAGCGCCGAAATTTCGGTTTTTTGTATAGCCAAAAGTTAGCTAAATACATTTTAAAAAACACACTTTCTACGATTTTTCCCCAAAAATCGACAATTCTGTGAGTTTGTAGCATGAAAGGGCGGCGAACAAAATCTGGGTGCGATCTAGACTTTAAAACTATCAAAGTCCCTAAAAAAACATTCCCAAAATTTAATTATTATGGTCTAGTAGAATCTGTCAGGTTCTCGAAGCTTGAACCCCTTCTCCACGCCCAAGTGTAATTTGCAGCAATTTCGCCGAGTGTAGTGCCATTCTGCAGGGGTTTAAATTCCCCTCCCGCAAACCCCTTTCTAAAAAACACGTTTGCTCTAATCCCTCATGCTTATACGTGGGGTCAGCCTGCGAGTTTTTTAAGCTAACATGGTCATAAATCGGTGTAATGCTAGAACCTTAAATACTTCACATTAATCGGTAGCTTTTGGTTGCTCATTGCATACAGTATAAATTTTTTTTGCGTTAGAAATATAGTTCTTGTGCACAGAAATAGATCACATAATTCTCATTTAGAGATCTTAAGTAAAAGTGCAATAATTTAAATGGTTTTCTCATTCAGTTGCCTCGTCTCGCCAAGCGTAAATCATTCAATACGAAAAGTAAATTACGAACGGCGCTAGTTTTCCACAAAATTAAATGAATTTCTGGGAGTATCTCTGAATTAATTCAAGGTAAGTTGAGCGACCATCCCTGCTATATAATCTTGAATCCGCAACTGTAGGTTATAGAATTGGCACTACTACCACTACTAAATTTTCTGTAAAATTTTAGCTTCCTAGAAAGAGACTGCCATGTTGTTTTTGGCGCACACGATTTACGGCTCATTTCGCCAGATTATGTGCGCAAAGGCATTAAAAAAATATCGCTTCACTCTCACAACGACTATTCTGATTTTAAGAATGATTTTCCTATAATTTAGTTCACAGAAGTAGTTCATTTTGATCGGAATGTGACGGCGGTTAGCTTGCCGTGCCCAGATACAGATTATGCGGTCGAGCAATTAAACGCTGTGTGTCACGTGTGCGGCTGGGTAAGATCAAAGCAAGGTAAACATGTCTAACCAAAGCAACGCCTAATTACCGGGGTTCCTCGGTTCAATAATTTCTAATCATAGGTAGCGCGTCAGCGCGTACCTATAATATACTAGTACCCCTAACACCTCGGCGCCACCAAAAGATATAACGAGGCACATCTAAGGGGGTATGGTTTTTATAAAGATAGACAACAAAGAAATTCGCTGCAGGTGTTTTTTACATTCAATATTAAGCTCGCAAGACGGAGGGAAAAGCCGCCCTCTTTTGCCAAAATAGTCGACGTACTAATCCATCTATTTTAATCTCCAGACTGTTAATCTGAAGAAGGATAAAAACTGGATTGGGGTAGCCAAATCGTTCGGCTTTGTTTTTTCGTATTCACTCGTATATCAGCGTCGCCACGAAACAATAAATTGATTAACTCCTCAAATCGTTGTTAAAAATTACCCCATTTTGTGATGCCACCACACATGGGCGTTGGTGGAGGGAGGGCTTAGCATTCCCTATAATTGGTAACACCCTTCCCCCGCAGCTTACTGTAGACCCCTAAAAATTCTATTTTCAATACCATTTTTGCAGATTTTATCAATCCTGACCCCCTTCTAATATTTTCTTGCTGCCCATGTATGGTTGCCACTACTTCTTCGTCATGTTTAGGGCATCATTTTTGAGCAGCGTTTATTAACGTTTTCTCGGCCATAGTATTTTTTAAGCCATAAATTATTCGTGAGCCGACACAGGTGATAGACTATTATACATCACACCTGGGTGTGTGGGCGTGAGAGGGTAGGCTTGAAGGGATGCAACCCCCCTTGCCCGATAAACCAAAATACCCCTACCCCCAGAAATCGAAATCCCCCCAGAATTTAATTATTGAAAATTTATTTTGTTTTTTGTTCGCAATTTTTTTATGCCAATGGATAGTGCTCGATGAGAAACGTTGAAAAATTGTGTTTTCTCCGCCATACCACCATTTTAAGGCCATTTTTTGACCTTTGAAAAACCTTGCACCCCACTAGAATTTTATTGCTGCCCACGTATGTTATACATGACTAAATTATTATCGATGATAAAGATGATTATTTCTGGTCTCTTGTGAACAGTCCTCACTTTTAAGACCAGTACCAGACATGCACATTCAGCAATTAGGCGCAATACCTCAGAATGGATGAAAACGAGAAATTTTATTTGGATAACGAAAAAATTGAAGGCGAAAACCGAAAAAAGTCAAAGCTTTCCTGCAAAGGAGCATTGAAATGATTAGAAGTGGCGAATGAGCATATTATTCACACTATTTTATGCCAGTTTATGCTTGAAATATTTTTCTGACTGTGACCAGGGGCACTGATATGTGAAGAAAGCGAAAGTTCCAGATGTAATAATATATATTTTGGTATTTTGCTGTCGTTGTTTACAAGGTATAAAAAGTAACGGCACAGATACATTTTTTATGGAAACTGAATTGTAATTTCTGCATATTTACGATCGGATTAATCGGAGCAATATTTTTTATGTAAAACAGATTTGCACGTGACCATTAAAATTACTATATGAAAAACAATAGCAAACCTTTTGCATTTATCATAATTTGTTGATTTTCTTCAACGCACAGTTATTAAGTTGATGATTCTTATAGCACACTGTTCTACCGTCGTTTATCTGAAAAATTTCCTTGCAAAAGCAATGGGTTATTTTATGTTGTACGCATATTTTGTAAAGCGATTTTGTTTAATCCGATTAGTATCTTATCCAAAATTTTTGTAAGTAAGCGGAAACAACTTTTACTAAATTAGTCAGGAAGAATCCATTCAGCTATTAACCCGCAATAACATTTTTATTGTTTAAGGTGCCTAATTTTATTCAGAATCAATTTTTGCGTAAAAGTCCTTTGACAAAAATTCCTATTTTTGAACATTTGGGTGAAATCGGGCTATTATGTTTGAATTCATTAATTTAAGCAAAATTGTCAGAATTTTTTAAAATTTCGGAATAAACTTGACTAGATGTCATTGTAATTACAGATTTTTTCTTGTATCCATGCACTGAAACAATGCTTATTAAATAATTAAGCGTTGCACTGAATATTTATATGAATTCTCGCTGTTTCAATTCGAGGAAGGTGTTCAAGAGTTACAGCAGCGCGTACAAAATGACATTTCTTAGGCAAAAATAATGCCGCCAGGATAGCCAAGAAATATGTGCAGCTTAATATTATTACAAGCAAAGAAAAATGCTCCGATGGAACAGAAAAGGTCTAACATACTTGTGATTATGGATTATTAAGGATGTAAAAGGAGGGGTCTAGCAAAAAGCTACCGTTGCAGTCATTTCAAGTGCCAAACAGCAGGTAATATTTATATTCACATTAAATTTAGTATCCACGCATACAACCTCGTTTAATTCACGACTAATGCCATTTTCACTATACAATGAATAATTTTGAGTTTTTCGAACTTCCCCCTGAACGGACTAAGAGAAATCAGAGCATGAGACATAGCTAATTAGAAAAAACATTAAATTGTCTAGCTATTCATTGAAAAATTTTGAAATTCATTATAAACTCACAAAATAATAGCTGAAAACAGCAAAACTGACAGAATGACAGCTTCCCTAGCGGCCATATTGAAAAAGCTGGAATTCTTAGTTAAATCAAAATAGCGCGAGTAAATTGCATACCTTATGGGGGCAGCCATATTAGAAAAAAATTAAAATGAAATTGCAGGCCGAACTATTTGGAAATACGAAAAACAAAAAGGAGTGAAATTCAGGGCACAAAAATATCTAACTATTTTGCTGTTTTTAAAAATATGAAACATAACCTGTATTCTGTCGTGAACATGCAAAGTTTGAGCATTTTTTAGAGTCTAGCATACTGTAGACACAAGCCAGCACAACTTGTTCTTGCAAAATAATTTTATTCTAAAGTTATCTACCTAGAACACTTTATTTTATTGAAATCCATCACTTGGGTTTCGTTTTAATCTCAAAAATAGCCATTTCACTAAACAGTATTATTCGATAATATAATACAATTTATGTTACTTTCTGTGAAAGCTCAATGAATGACAATTATTTATTGTTCTCAATTTTTTCAAGAATCAAAAGTTATTAGCATAAATGCTCCAAATTTTTCAGTTCGTGTAAAAACGGCGTGGATAACGGCATTCACTGAATTTAATCCACACAAATTGGGCTATTAGTCTACATTAGAAGTCTGATACAGTTTTGCCACTCAGCAATGAGAAAGTTCTTTATTACCTGCTTTCCAAAAAAAGCTGTAGGCTTTTAGCTATCCATGCTTGCAGGCCACAGAATATACTTCGATTTATGCGTTGCTTAGAAAAAGTGTGATTTTTAGCATATTTTGTGACTTTTGCAGACTTGGATCCCAAAGCTGAGCTTATTTTCATTTGTGACTTCTGTAGGCATAGGTAGCTTTTTTTCAAGTCCCCTCCTTGTCCAACCTTATTAATCAATAATTCTAAATACGTGTATATTCGACCTTTTTTTGTTCCATCGAAGCACTTTTCTTTGCTAGTACGCTACCTTAAATTGGCACGATTTGAGTAAATCAGTCAGTAAAACATACGATAGCATGCCACAATATTGACAGAGTCAAAGAACGCGGAAAACAATACTGTTCTAAACATCAGAATTATATTTTTTAAACAACACAACCTTACCTTATTTGAACCGATCAAAGTTTCTCAGCATAAACTTTACGCAAGTTTTGGAGGCAAAGAACACTTACACTTAAATTCGTAATCCTGACGTTACATGAAACATTTTGGAAAAAGAAGCTTCTGCAACGCTCTGAGACTAAAATTAATTTTCACAGAAACCTTACACAACTACTGGATGTAAAGAAAGCATACAATCAGATTCGTAATCCTGACCTTACGGAACATATTTTGGAAAAACTTGCGTTCCGCGACGCTCTGGGAGACAAACAATTTCGTGGTGTAAACTTTACACATTGACAATAAATGAATAGCGCAAACTTTACACAAAAACTGAGTTAAGAGAAATTTAACAGTCAGATTCGTAATTCTGACATTATGTAGAACAATTTGAAAAAAAGGTAAACTTCTCTAAGGCCCTAGAACTAAAGTAAATTTGTAGTTTAAACATAGCACAATAACGGAGTGTAAAGAACATTTTATTCGGATTCGTAAATCTTATGTTACTCTGATATTACGATCAACATTTATAAAAAAATTAATTCTCCGCAAGTGCCTCAAGACAACTACATAATTGTTGTTAGGCACTTTAACTTTACATCACTGTTAAATGTAAACAAACGCACCAAACTGTTTTATTATGTTTGACCTCTAGTACATGTTTAGACTCGAGCTCCTGTCAAGACTCATAAGTAGAGAAGAGCAGAAAAAGAACAAGACAGAAACACATTTAATATACATAATTTTTGACCTGATAATTGTTGGAAAAGCCAAAAATTGGTGTAAATAAACGCAATTAGCTGTGACGTGTACCCCTTAGAAAGTACTTTATTTTTACTCTATTCGACCTATCCCGACTTCTAAACGGAGAAAGAGGCAAACAAAAAAAGGACAAAAACGTATTTTTATATTTCCACCATATTGTAAACTTTTGAAATCTGAACCTGAAACCTCTGTCCCGCTAAATATTTGCGATATTGACCAATCAAAAAAAGGAAAAAAAGCGTGTTGCGACGTGTAGCTCATAAAATTTACTTTATTTTCTTTTACCTTTTATACCGATTTGTAGGCGTAAAAGTTGGTGGGGAAATCTTAGACAAAATCTGTTTTTTTACACCATCCGTTAGCGTGTAAACTTTAAATCCCAAGATCTAACTCTGCATTGAAGTTACCAAACTTTGCTGGTAAACAGAAAGTAGCTTATAAGCTGTACTATATTTCTATCAGAAGACTTCCTTGGGACTCATAACCGGAGTTGTTAGCAAACGTAAGAAGGTAGAAATGCAACAAAAATATGTCTTTACACGTGCAGATTTTTACAATCCTAACACTTCCCTCAAGAACTACTAGAAAATTCGAAAAACAAAAAATGATACATCTGGAGAATCCATTCTTCTACAAAACAAACTCATTCAATTGTTTGAGGCTCTAATATTAGGTTGTTCACAAGCAGTCTAAAGAACTACCAAAATTCGCTATATGGTTTAACGTTATGCCAAAACATTACACGCTTATTACGAACTCGGTATTGAGTGTAAACTAAAAATAGCCACAACGAGTTTTTCTATTATCTAACTTTAAAAAAAACCGCACCTCCCAGATGTGTCCCGTTATACCTGTGAGGCGGAACATATGTGGGGGGTAACCCGAGGAGTATAATATGTACGCGCAAACGCGCTAACTATGATGTTACGAAAAATTTGAGAATTACGACAAGCGATGGTCAAAAATTGTTCAAAAATCTTGCTTTTCCATTGTTTTTCTTATTAACTGTGCTGGGCCAGCAGAGGGAACTGACTCAGTCTTAAATCGAGTCCAAAGTATTTCTTAACACGCATTTATACAATTTTGTGCGTCAGCAAATAATCTGGCGCAATACACCGGAAAATTTAGACGTCTTGGTGCTCTTAAGCTCAATGTTGCACATATCTGAACGTTTGAAATGCGGATATTCTGTAAAATTTGTTATTGCAATTTATTATTATTAATTTATGACTTAGTTTATGATTTATTATTAATTTATTATTTCCCTGAATTTCGATCAATTTTCCGCTGGGTAAGGTCAAAAACATAGTTTTATAGCGGAGTATTCCGGCAAAAATTTGAGGAAAATCAATTTTTCCTCTACTCTCCTCCTTTTCTGGATTTACGGACCTAGATGAGAGGATAAGAGTACGCCTCGAACTTCGAAGCTATATTTCTGCTGACGCGCACAAAAATATCAGGATGAAACAATAATAATTGATGTGAAAATTTGGCTTATACATACATAAGCCAGCGTTCTAAAATTTACGAGATTGATTCACATTGTGTAATTCAGGATTCTTTGAGCAATTTCAATTAATCGCTTCGATTGTGATTGAATCGATAATCTGGCAGAGCGAAAAAAGCAGTCGACCGGATATAGAGAATGATAGCTAATATTATATTAATATTAGAGACAATAAGCTTGCAACAAGTGAGCTCTTTATTCAAAATTGCTGATTTTTTCAAACAGCGTTTCTGATTAAACTCTGTAAAATTTTCCTGAATATTTCGTAAAATTGTTTTGTGGTTTTACGTTAGGAAGATAAAGCATTGTCAAAAACTTCTAAAAATGATATTCACGCCACGTATACATCGTTTCTTGAACTCAAAAAGGCACATTTGAAAACTTTTTAAACCTTTCTCTGAAATTCTATGGTTGCTCTCACATTCAGGGTTTTGAGACTATAAATGAGCGCCGGGGTCGGGGGTTTGGGGAGAGGGGTGGGCTTACACCCCCAGAACGCAGTAGACCCACGTAAAAATCGATAAAACCCAAGAATTGAATGTTTCGCATGTTTTTTTTGGATTTTGCCGCTTTTAAAGCAATCAGACTCACAGAATTTGGCTGCTGCCCATGTTGTGGTCAAAACCATACATGGGCTTGGGAACGGAGTATTGGAGCAGGTTTATACCACATAGAATTCGGCATACCCCCTAAGACTATAAACCTATAGATTAAATCATGGCATATTTTTTCTAGGATTTTATTCTCTGTTTTACACCACCCGTACCTCGCAGCAGAATTCGGCTGCTGCCCATGTATGCTCAAAACCACACGTGTAACGTGGGTGAAGATGAGGCTAGGGTGGGTTCACAATCCTAAAATATGACAGACCTTTCCCTAAAAATTAGTGGACCCAGAATCGAATTTCTATCATGTCTCTCAAGGAGATTTTTGCCGGTTTTACACCACTCAGACCCCCAGAATTTAGCAGCTCTTATTTATGATTGAAATCCCATCAGAACGCGCGTGACTAACTGCTCCACATGCGCAGCCTGCTAACAGAAAATTTCGCTTTTTCTTGTTCATCGTCTCAGACCTTCGCCTATCCTCTGTCACTCAATGGATTATTTGATATGGCTAAGAATCTGGAGCCGCAAAACGCGTGCGGAGTTCACAAAAAAGTCGGACTTTATGTCCTAGATATGGTGGCTCGTATCGAAAACATCGCGAATGCCGCAGACTGTATGCTATTATGCATGCACGAAATTAATTGTCATTCAGGCAATTTCGTTGACGCCTTCCCAGAAAAAGCTGGTTTGTGCACTTTGCAGGCGAGCAACGAGGGCTCGAAAAATTCTCTTGAAATACGCGAATTCAGGAAATCGACCTATTTTGACTTCCGCTGCTACCGCAATAAATAAGTGATTTTGGATTTAATAGAATTAATCGATAATTTAGGATTAATTAGTAAATAAAATGATATTTATTTATCCAATGTGCTCGCTGTAGCTCAAAGCCGCGGGAATGGCGAACAAATTTAAATCTTATAGCAGGTCCAAAATGAGTCAACGCGTTGAGAAGTAAAGACATTTATGTGCTCACAAACGCCTAGAGCCTTCTTGGAGAGTGGAACTCTAAAACATAAGGTCCCTAAGCTATTTTGACATTTATACTAGTTTTTAGCGTCATTTTAACTCAAAAATTCTCTGACTGACGTACTGGTTTGTTATGTATCCACAATTGGACGCGGGTGGGGTGGGGGGGGAGTTCGAAGGGTACACACTTTTCCAGAAGGCCGAATGTCCCCCACTTAAACCAAATTACCCCTCTATCCGGATTCAATTTTTGAAATTTTTCTCGTTTTTTTCGCAATTTTTTCTGCCTATGGATAGTGCTCGATGAGAAACGCGGAAAAACGGTGTTTTTCTCACAGTACCACTATTCTTAAGACTAATTCTTGACCTATGAAAAATCTTTAAGCTCCGCCCTCCAGAATTTCAGTGCTACCTACCTATGTGTGCATATACATATATCTAATTCAGTAGACTAAGGATGCTAAAGGGTTTAAGGCGTGGAAATTTCCGCACAATCTAGTCGACAATATTAAACGTATGAAATTGTTCAAACAACTCAATGGGTAAATGTGTGAAAGTATCTGTACAACTCAGTATGCAAAATGTAAATTTTTACACAGCTTCATTATACAACAAACGCTTATAAATTGCCCACAACTCAATGTGATTCAATGTGCGAAAATGTCCACACAACTCAGTATATCTTCACTGCAGTAACGTATATAAATCTTCAATTTCTTGCAATTTTCAAGTTTTCACGCGTCAAATTATGTTCCGATCCACAATCTGCTAAGCATTCTATAATCGTGTTTTGGAATCTATTTACACAGCTAAGGTTCTAAATAAAGAAAATGAGTATTATTTCAATGTAAAGGAGTCCTATGCGACACATGGCAAATCAGCAAAAAACGCAAGATAAGTGTGTTTGAAATGAAGCAATAATATTACGCTTTCATTAACATTCAGAATCAAGGGCAAATTCTGACATCTAACGAAATAGAATTTGATAGAATTGTACAAAAACTACATTATTTATTTAGAAAAAACGGTTTTTTCTTAAATTTTCTTCCATCATGGCATCATCATGTAGGGGGGTCATTGCAATAATCAAATAACGTTTTTATCCAATTTTTATCGTCATATAGTTTATCCAGTGAGTTTTTATCACTTTTCAAATTACCATTTTTTAAGAATGCAAAATTAGCAAGGATCATGTAAACAAAGCATATGACGTGTTTTTGCGCGCAGGGATTCGAGGAGGTTATACTGACTGCAAGCCCCTACTTTTCGCAAACTAGCTGCGACTCCCACAATTGTGTTATTGCCGAGAAAACTGACTTTTAAAATAGTTTGATTTAACTTTAGGCTGAAAAATGTCAAGTTTTTGGCGCTTCGCGCAATATATTCGGGTTCTGTCGACTTTGTGCTCAATTAAAATTTTCTGAATTTTTTTATCTTTTATAGAGAACGCGCATACATTGTTCTGAACTCTATAAACAGTATATTAGATGTTTGCCTACCATTGTTCAACCCAAAAAAACATTTGATAAAAATTTTTTGGGTGCCGACTTCCCCCTCCTCAATTCCCACGCCGAACATATGTATGGGTAAAAATACTGCTATTTTAGAAAAATGGCGTAAAGCCATATCAATCGACGCAGGTGAACCGCCGCACACATGTGGCTCGCCATACTGGGATATTTGGCCAACGCAGTCTTTTGGTAGAATGAAACGTTTGACAGGCGGGTTTGCAGCCGAGCCATATTCCCAACCATGGCTCGGGCATTTATACATGGGAAATCAACTATTATGCGGCATTTCCTTGATAACTACAAGGCCACAAGACGTTTCAACAAAATGGGCTATCACGGCCGCCCATTGCTTTCCCGAAAAACGGAAAAAACGGAACAACGTGTGAATCTCTTTTGCCACCTTAAACGGGCGTGGGGAAGGTCTAGGGGTCTGGAACGGGACTGTAGATGCACAGCGTGTTGGGTCTGGTTGGAGAATGGGTTACGCGGTCTAGGGAGTTAAACTCATGGACAAACCCTTACAACTTCATTCCACCCGGTATCAATAAGGGCCGGACCGGCATCAATTCAAAGAGTTGACAGTATTAACGGAAAATTTTAACAGCTAATCTGTCGAACAATTAGAAAAAAGAAGATAAAAAGTACATGCAAATGATTTGAAAATCAACTTAACAATCAACCGATGACTAATCAGCCAAAATTCAATAAGCAATGGTTAACCAATCAGTAATTCATTGCTAAGTGACTATTTAACCAACAAAACGACTATTTAAAAATAATAATCAACCAGAATATTGGACTATCGGTATCAATAGGAAGACCTGCCTTAGTCCATGCGTGGACAATGTGCGAGTTTTTATGAGCTAAAATGGTCTGCAAATGAGTGTGAATGATAAATAGGGTTACTACTGCATTAATCTGCAGTCTCTGGTTAATTTCAAGCCATTTTTTCTGCAAATTTTTTTGAATGTCATTGTACTTATAAATGTGTTTTGCAAAAACACCATAATCTTCACTTATTTTAGGCTAAATTCGTGCCTTGTTCTTTTGTCGTCAAAAATTTCACCATATTTCACTTCTACAAATCTAGATACTCTTAATTATCCCTTGCGCATGTTTAGTCTGGATGTCGACATAACATACAAAAATCCCTTTTAGATTGACAATTTTTGAAATAAAATTTTTGTTAAATAAATTTTCTTCACGATTTCTTGGAGAGCTCGGCCGACAAATGTCATAAATGTGTTATTCGCCAACAATATCAATTATTCGATGTTTTTTACCTTTCAAACAATTTGAATTCCCATTTTTAAGCATCGCCACATATTATTTCCACTCAAAATTACAATAATCGGATAGTGACCATAAACGATCAATCAAAATCGAATGAGTAAAATGATGGTTGAATGGACACTAAAGGACTATTGTTTTTATAAATCTTAAACATTCGTTTTAGAAGAAACCAAAATAATTTGTAATAAGTAATCAATAAGGTTTTTCATTAAAATATGTAATCAATTAGGTTTTTTATTAAAATAATGTTCTTTTTCATCCCGTGATAGTCTTGCTATAACAATTCATTAGCGCACACATGTACAGTATGACTTGTGATAAAATCCTAAAATTTCATACTCTATTCTGCAATCCACAACTACAACAATGTTTTAAAAAATTCGCAACTTTGAATCGCGCTATGAATCCATTCTGCGATATATGTAGATTTCACCAGGTTTCAGCTATTATTTAGTTTTTAGCCCGAAACGTTTTTCGATATTTTCTTCAATAGCCTAAAATCCTAACCTTACTCATTTTATCTGATCAACAACGAATGCGGAGCATCTTTTACTGCAGTCTAGAGCGCTCAGACTTTGGGGAATGGGCTGTTTTTAATGGATGTATACTTATAAAAACTCCGAAAAACGCGAATGCTTAAAAGTATATTATTTGCAAAAAAAATCGTTGCTGGTAAACAAAGCTCAATTAGTATAAATGTGGTGTCAAGGCTGGACTAGAGAGGGCGGTGGGACCGACCGTCCCTTGTCTCATGTTAGCCAGATAAAGAATGTAAATTATTTTCCCAATGTGTTTTAGCCCCCGACCGAGGACGGGAGTTTTTGATTTTTTTCTGCGCTTTATGGCGAAATGTTGTGATTATGACATTTACTGACCTTTTTAATAGTATAAAAACCTTTTTTGTGCCTAATATATATACTTTTAGTACGCAGCAGAAAATTTTCTACTCATTATACTTAGTTTTTGATGACTAAAAATATTTTGTGTTATGACTGAATTGTTTTTCATTAGCTTCGGTTTTTACCTCATGCGAAGGAATCTGCATAAAAAGCGGCTGCAGTTTTTGTTATCCTTAACTACTGAATTTTTATTTTTGCGAAGCTTTTATGCGTATCACGCTATTCAGCAAAATTGGGAGAAGCATGCGCGTTCCTACAGAGAATTCGTAGTAATTAAAAAATGCTCTCCTGAAAAATTTCTTTGAATACAATTTTTGGCTGGAGAAAAACTGATAAAATATGTAATATGTTTCGTAAAGTAAAACAAAATTTGGGTCAATTTATGGCTGTTTTGCGAAAAAAACGAATTACCGTCCCCTGCCACGAAATCCGGTTACCAAATCGGCACGTGCGACGGACTGTGTTTTTGGTATAATTTCAGCCTCTTGATTGGAGACTTCCAAGTTGTTTTTGGGGTGCACGACTTGCGCTTCAATTCGCCTCATTACGTAAGAAGACGCGTGAAAAAAGTTTCACCGTACCCCGGCTACAAGTATCCTCATTTGGTGGATGATCTAGCTATAGTCGAGTTTACGCACGAAATCTATTTTAATCGATATGTATCGGCGATTTGCTTGCCGAGCCCTGACTCGGATTATGCAGTCGAGCTATTGAATGCAGTGTGCCACGTATGCGGATGGGGTAGATCAGATGAAGGTAATTAGGTTCAACATGTGCAGCGCAGGAATTAAGTGGTGTGGGGTCTTAAAAGGTTAAAAAGCGCTAAAAAACTGCGCTAGCGGCAAAAGCACCGCTTTTCGACGCTTCACATTAAGCTCTATTCAACGGCATCAAAAAATGGTCAAAAGGCAGAAAAAATCTTTAAAATTTTGTTCCAGGAGTTTTTTGGGTTATAAGTAGTTCTTTTAAATTCCGGGGTTCAGAGTTCAGACCTTCAGATCTTCACGCCGATGATTTGGCTAATCATGTACAGAGTAGGAATCTGGAAAAAAATTAATCTCGAAAATTTTTCCACGTTGATTTCCGGGCTCTAAAGTGATAGGACGCATACAAAAGTACATAAATTTTTCATTTTTATCTTTTCTGACGCTATTTTGTCGGACATAAAGTTGTGAATGAGTTGTGACAAAATCTGATAAAATTAAACCAACCAAATGCGTAAATAAAATTTCGCTAGACCAATCAATCTTCGGCATTTTTGAAAGCGACTAGTGGAGTTCTAAACAATTAGAAGCAACTTCGGGAATTTTTTTAGAAGCGAATTCTGAAATCTAAGCAAACACTTGGTAAGTTCCGAATTTCTGAATGAATCATTAAAGTTCTGTATTTGATGCAATGGAAAAATTATGGACATTCCAACCTATGAATTCTTGAAACGCTGAACGTCTAGTATGGATGCAAATGCAGAAAGGGTAGGCATGTTTTTGCGAGTGCGGCTTTCGAATTAAGAGCATGACAATTATTCCTAATAATAATTTCTTATAAGTAATTAACTTTGATATAATAAAAAGCTTAATTACGATTTTTTAACGTTAAACGTAAATTGAATGTCAGATATTCACAACGAATATACTCGAACTTGGATTTTCATTTTCTGATCAGTGATCGATTTCAAAAATTGTGTGAAATTTAAATAATTTAACTACTACCGATGGGTTATTTGAAATTGCTCACAGACTTTTTTCAAGTGGAATTTAATTTTATTCATTTACTCAATTGTTAAAAAATTTCGTAATTTCGAGTAATTGGTTTAAATTTAGTTTTTTAAAGATTGCGATAAAAATTAAAAATGTATCTGAATTTTCTAATTTAAAGTGTGTTATTTATTTGGCAAAGAACTATGCAGTATTTTTTAGATGTACCGCTAGAATTAGACGGCAGGCTCAAATGTATAAAAGCACAGGTCGAGAACGAAAATCCAGTGAAATACCCTGTGGGGGACTATAAGCAAATGGCAATTTCAAGATGGCCAAAACGCGATTGCAAGCATATTGATCCTGTAACTATTTAATATTTTCTTTTCAATATTATAATTAGGATAGGATGACAGGTTTATATTCAAACAGATCTGAGCTTCAAGAAAAGCAGAGGAAACATTTTTCGGAAAAATGGTCAAAAGAAGGGTCGAAAAATAATAAAAAAAGTTAATTTTTGCACGAATATTTCAGGTAATCTACAAAAATTCTTCTGCTACTTTGCCGTATACACCGACCGCTTTTCAAATCTGTAATAGCTCAGAAATCTGAATGTTACATCCGCTGCTTCCTGGACCAGGCTCCTCCTTCAATGGTCAGACTTTATGGACTCTAAACAGGAAGGAAAAGCTTTAATTTAAAAATAACGACAAATTTGGTAGAAATTTAATTCAAATAGTTCTAACATTATTTGCCTTTTTCAGACCATGTGCATTACATAAGACACAAAAAATCTAGTTTTCGTCTTCGGCTAGCCACTTCCCAAAATTGTACCGACCTCTCTTTTATCTACTTGCTTTAACATTTTTATGTTTTTATCGTCTAGGAAGATAGAACTAGTTTAGCAAGGCATAAACAAGATGTTTCTAACGCAAAACTAACGTTATTCTCAAATCCAAGAGAGGCAATTTGGAAACATATTTTGTTTAAGCCCCCTTAGCCCCGGAATTTCTATGCTGTGCACGTATGTACAAATGCGGAAGATTTTTTCACCATAGCTTCAGCCGAATTTTGACCCCCTATACTTTCCATTGACCAGGGCACAATAAAGACGATTCTCAACTGTCAAGCGTAGAAGCAAATTAAAGTTAAGTACGTCCAAAATTTTAAATTCCTTTTTATTTTCTAAAATTTTGAAATGATTTCAGTGAGTCTTAGAATTCCGATATTTTCGAAGTAAATCAAAAAAACTAAAACTGATGTTATAGGAAAAACAGATTTCTTTTAAATTTTTTTGTGAAAGTCTATCATTAACATTATGACATCTCGGAATCGAACAAAAACTATTTCGAGATAGACTCAGGCCAGAGTCTGTATAGTTTTTTTAATTTAGCGATTCAATCTCCCGAATTAACCACGCCCATATGCAATCTGTTTGATTAATAATAGTAGCACTTTTGTTAAGAACTAAAATAATGATTTAAATTGGTATTTTTAATTCCATTTCATTCGTTTGTGGATCCAACCGTGACCGCAACCAAATTCCGCGGGAAATCTGATGAGGCAGAATCGCTAAAAAAATCAAGAATTTAATTATGTGGGTATACCAGATTGTTGTGGATGTCTAAATCCGTCAACTTCTCTCCGACGCCCATGTGCTGCTTCAACTAAATCACTTAACTGTTAAAATTTCAATTTCTACGGATACTACAAGTTTTTTAGTTCTGGTCACTGCATTTTCTGATCAGACGATTTAAATAGAAAATAACCAAAAGAAGTGTATCAGCTAACTTTATCCGAGAAAACCCTGCAAAACATCTTGGTTCAGATTTCTATTTTTTAGTATTTAATTTTCGCAATTTTTTTATCTTAAGAGCTTGACATTGAGAAACGTCAAAAAACCATCGATTTTTGAGACCTTATTCAACAATTAATTTTTGTCAGACTAACAGACATCCCTAGATTTTAGACCTTTACCGTGTCCAAAGAACACTGACTATGTAGACGTTTATTTTGCCGATCCTTTCTGTTGAAAAGAAGAATTTTGCACAATTTAAGCATGCCTTCGTCATTGAATAGTGCTGAAAATCAATATAGTTGCGAGGTTTTTCTATCTAACATCTTTTAGCCTCACTGCTTACAGTCTCTTTATCGATCATGCAGTACAAAACACCATATGAAGAATCCCACATGTGCGTCATATTATTAATGTAGATTTCCTTTAATTAATTTTTTAATTCAGGTAGCATATTACATAAGCACGGTTTTTATCATTTCAGGGAGATTCCGGCGGTGCAGCAGTTTGTCGCCTGAAAAATGGGCAAAAGTACATTTTAACAGGCGTCGTTTCGGCCACTTCCAAAACTTGTAATCAAAAAGTAGCAATGTATGCTCATGTTCCCAAGCATATTTCATGGATAAGAGCTGAAATTAATGTGCCTTTGAATCAATAATTCGTCTACAGGAATATTATACTGACGTAAATACAAACAGGGTTGGCCACCAAACTATCCGCAATATTTTTAAATCATAGTCTCAGCTTATTTTTATGAAAATTTGTCTACAGATAGACTTTCGAACAGCAAAAACAAGTTTTAGATGTTTTTTGGAAACAAGCAAGTTGATCAGACACACCTTACTTTTTCTACGGGATCACTATCCAACTCAAGCAAAAGTTGAAGTCTTATCTTATATTCAGCATTGTTTATATTCTCGTCTGGCAAATGACTCCGACGAAAATCAATCAAATACAGTTTAAAGGTCAAAGATACTCAAAGAGCTTTTTCATGTGCACTTTGAACTTGAAGAAGCCTACAAGAAAAAATTGATTAAAGTAAATCAAATAAACGATCACATGGAGCAAAATCAGACGAAACGTCGTTCATCTGATTTCTGATTTGAATGCGTGCGATTTTTTTGTAGTGATATGTGATACCTTAAATCTAAGCTGCACACTATATGCCCTGACAATATTTTTGACCTTTATAATTGCATCACATATGAAATTAGAACGAAAACAAAACTGCATAAGGAACGATTTAAGCTGTTGATTAACTTAACTAGTGGCCCCATAACTTGTGTAGTGTTCGTTTAACTTGCTTATTTTACATAATATTTAGGAACTTACTTTGCTCGCTTGCCAAATTATATATATTTGGTTCAGAAAATTTCGGATATTTAGGTGGCCCACCCTGTAAATGAGTAACTCTTACGATGTTAATCTACAAGATTAGAATACAACATGGATACTATAATAAATCTGCGCTCGTTGACGAATGTTTCGTAGATCAATCAGTTGTCAATATAATAAATATAGTGTGATACCAGGAGACTATAAGTGGCCCTAGATTCTAATAAAACTGCTTATATTTTGTACATGGCTTTTTAGCAATGTTTTATCGCACCCAGCCCTAGGTATTATCCGGTGCGAGCCGCCGTAAACATTTAAGAAATTATCATCATTGACGGCCAAAAATCAATGCAAATTACATATCTATCATTAACTTGCCAACTCTATTGAGCCAATGGGGTAAGGCGACCGCCCCATTCCCACCCTTCCTTAAATTCACCATTCCCCCCACATCGGTTATGCTATGCATATGAGTTAGACCGAACGTGTCAAGTTCAAACCCTTGTGTGGTTAAAAAACAATTTTATGTTCATTTTTGTCTGACAATCATAAATTTGATTGTGCAGGCTATTTGAAAAATAAAGCACATCCTAAGGGTCTTATGTGCATGGGCTTTAACCAAGCTTCTTTACACGCAGTATTAACTTGTTCTTGAGAGTGCACAGTTCACATTTTGCACACGTTCTCACCCCTCTTTTGTCTTCAAACTTCTCCTGTTATAAATCGGGAGATGATATGAATCCTAAAAATGCTCTATGTCTCAAGAGTCACACAAGCACACGGACGCGTTTATTCAGACTTAAACTTGAGCAATTGCAAAGGTGTAACATTTAGACTAAAAATTAATTATTCTCACAGAACGTTGCGAGCGCTGAATTCTTGTATTAAACGTTTTTTATAACACCAGGATCACGAATTAAAATTTAAATCTTCTTTACACTCAGTTGTTGTGTAAAGTTTGTATTAAAAATTAACTTTAGATTAATAGTTTTTCAGAAGCTTGATGCTCATTTGTTTTAAATGTTCTACACAACTTTATGATTACGAATTAGACTTTAAATTTCGTTTGCACTCAATTGCTGTGCAAAGCTAGCATTGAAATTTAACTTAAAATTCTAGAGCATTGCAAAAGCTGTGTCTTTTTTAAAAAAGTTCTCTGTAATTTGAGGATTACGAATCTGATTATACATTAAATTCAATCTCGGCGGTTGAGTAAATTTATTACTGGCAATTAATTTTGCTCCAAACAGATGCAAAACATTTTTTAAATGGTCTCCGTAATACCAAGATTATGAATCTAACTGTCGGCAAAACCGTAAAAGCTTTATTTGTTAGGTTGAAACAAACAAAAGAAACATACTTTCTACCTGCGGCTCATCCAACAAACACTGATGTCGAGTCAAGCAAGTAAGCTACTGCCTTCTTCCTTTGGTTATTCTGTGAAACTACAGATGCAAGTTTAGCATTTTCTTTACAATTGGTTCTTTATGTTTCGGTATGCAGCGCATTAATTGTTGAGCATGTAGAAAAAATGTCAGGCCAAGAAACAGAGGATGAAAAAGTGCAGTACTGTCATAGTCCGCTTTATTGAAATATAAGCAAGGTTTATTTCCATCATGAATAGTTCTAGTTAAAATTTCAAAAGAACTCGAATTATGGTCGCTTGTTGAAAAAGGAGGAAGAACCTAGACATTAAAAACGTTATACGCAGCAAATACTACATCGATCAAAGTATTATCCTGGGTATTTTTTCTGACTTGTTGCACACCACTAGCTGATGAATAATCAAAAAATAATTCGTTTAATGGATCAAATGTAAAAGTACTATGAAACCATTCAATTTTAAGCAAACATAAATCACCTAATATAATAACGGGATGACAAATATTAGCAGCCCATTCAATTAAAATTACATATCCGAAGTGCAGTATCATAATCATACTGTGGAGGTCTATAAACTAACAAACATCTAATAACATCCCCACCTTTTAAAATGTCAACTACTAAAGTATCAGACACAAACAGAGAAGCAGGAACAACTCCACCTCCCTGCTTATTCTTACGATCTGATTGGAGAATAAGATACTTTTTTAACGCACATACTAGACTGTCGGAAATAGATTAATTTAGCCAGCTTTCACAAAAAATATATCGAATTTCTGCAGTATTTAAGAGAAAATGAAGTTCACCTAACTTATTAACAATACTACGAGAATTACATAGCACACATTTGATATTAACGAAATAATGGGGCGAGTTCACCTAAATATTAGACGCGCGTTGACCATGTTGAGCACAAAATTGGAGATTGGATGGTTTAGGGGCCGTGAACAGGGTTAACAGGTGCAGGAGAATTCTCCTGAATTCAGGAGAATCTAAAATTTTCAGGAGCAGGAGCAGGAAAATGGGCTTTTCGGGAGAAATTTCAGGAGAAGTTGTAAACATGCAGGAGAATGCAGGAGAATTTTAAAATGTCAGGAGAATTCAGTGGAATCCTGAAAATCTAGGAGAATTCAGGAGAATTTTCAAAACTTAAACAGCAAGTTATAATGATTATCATACATCAACCTTCTTACTGTACTTACTGTAGTTAGTTAGTTGTATATAATTTTATACTTAGATCTTTCACATTAAGAATTTATTTCGTTCATAGTAAAGACCTAAGTGTTAAGTTATAACTATATCCAAATAAGTTCCATGCTTCCGTAGTAAATCTTTCATTCATTCATTTATTTATTCACTTAATATCACGAAGTGCAGAAATACATAGCTTTACACACCATCTAATTGTTTTTATCAGTTTCATAGACGTTTGCAAAGCGCCTATAAACATTTTTTTGATATATTTCAAAACGTAAGGATTTGCTTGCTACTGAAGTACATACAATTAGTAATAAAGTATTATTTATTTTTTCAAAAGACATTGCAAACAGGGGGGTATGCAAGCCCTAATTTTTGGCCATAAATGGCAAGAAAGTTCCTAAAAATAACCTAAACCGCACTTTTTCCAAAAAAATGGTGGAGGTGAAAAATTTCCGATGGGGGGATGAATGGGGATGGCCGACCTTGGTTGGGGATTCCCCCATTTCCCTCATTATATGTACATATCTTCCCACAGCAATGTGTGGGCAGGCTTACTAGTACGATTTGTACAGGAATTCATGCATTTAGCCTTCTGTACAAGACTAACCCTTTTGTCATATAATCAAGAAGCCTGAATCGGTGGTTTAGCAGAAAGAACACGTTTTAATGTAATTAGGTACTATATTGTATTACTGCTCCTACAGTTCGTCTTTTCTTGTGAGCCTTGCCCATTGTATACCTCTGTTCAGTTTATTGCCAAACAGGGATGGATTTTTCTAATAAGCTTTCTAGGCTTGTACAGTTGAGCGGCAAGGATGCTGCAACTATCACAATGGCTCTTGTTAATGCTCTCAGTGAAGATGGTCTTGATTTGCGTAATTTGGTTGGGATAGGTAGAATTTTAGCTGTAATACGTTTGATTTAAGACTTATTCTAATTTGTAACATGCGTTTTGATGCATATTTTATTCACTATTTTTTAGGCTGTGATGGAGCCAGTGTTCTAACAGGTCATAATTCAGGTGTTTTTGCCAGATTGAAGGAATATAGTCCACACTTGTTACTTGTAAGGTATGAACATACAGAAAAAGGTGAAAAAAATACCATGCATTTGTTACTTGTTACAGCTGAAAATGTTGGATGGGGGTTCCAGCCATTTTGAGAGGAGGGGCAAATGATCTCCAATTTTTATCCAACGATGACAACAAAATACCTAAAAATGACCTAAAAAACTAAATGTTTTGGATTGGAAATGAGTAAATATTTTCTATCATTCTGTGCTCTATTGTTAATTTTCTGTTACTCTTCTTTGCAATGCACTGTAATGATTAAAAAAAGACCTACAGCTTTTTTAGCCATGCTTGGGTATAGAAATTTTGTGTTTTCTGAGTTGGACATTAAGTAAAGGTTTTCTATAGATGCTCAAAAACAGCACCTTTTTTTATTCTCGTAATGATTATTGAGATATATGACTTCAAGTTTTTAATACCCTCATAATTTTACCAGTTACATGCCTATTTTTACTCGTGTTATTGAATGTGTAAGTATCTTTTTGTAGGTGCGGTTGCCACTTGCTGCATCTTGCTGCCTCAGATGCATTTGACGAACTGCCTAGCAATTTACCAGCAATGGTTAGGCAAACGTATGATTGGTTTTGCTGGAGCAGCTGTCGTCAGGAAAAATATGCATTTCTCAACTTATAATTTATGATAAAGTTATAATCAATATTGGCATTTATTAAAAAACAGATTAATGCTTCTTTATTTAAATTATGTGGAGGCATATATGCACACGTTCCAAAGCTCTGGGAGGGAGTAATCAAGATTCTTGGGGGTAATTAAAAAATGCGTAAAATGTGCATATCACGTGCTCATTGCATTTTAAAACCAGCCGTCCGTTTGCTACAAAATGCAGCTGTCCACCAAAAAATATTTCCAGCAGCTACTTCTTAGGAATGTTCTAAGTTTTTAGTTCATATGCTGAATTTGGATGCGACGTTGGGGTTTTCCATTCATGCCCAAAAGTAGGTGGTTAACCCTTGATAAAACGCATCAAAAAGAGTTCTATAAATCGACTTAGTTACTTCAATTTCCTCCTAAAAGTACCTGGACACGCAACTCCAATACGCTATTGTACACAAAACAGAAAACCATAGCACATTGGAGTATAACTAGGTACACAGCACAGCATTTATTTAGCCGTCTTGGGGGTCGACCTATTTCGCCTTCCACTGCGACCGCAGTAAATGACTAATTATTAAAATTATTGGAATTTATTATTATTTAATCTAATTAATTAATAAAATCGGGTCTACAACAGTTGGGTGAAAGACAATTAGGTGAACGACAATTGGGTGGACGACAATTGGGTGAACGACAATTGGGTGAACGATAATTGGGTGAACGACAATTGGGTGAATACGACAATTGGGTGAATGCGACAATTGGGTGAACGACAGTTGGGTGAATGACAATTGGTTGAATACGACAATTGGGTGAATGTGACAATTGGGTGAATGCGACAATTGGGTGAATGCGACAATTGGGTGAATACAATAATTAGGTCTATATAGGACTCTTGCATCGCTGGAATTCTGGGGGTCATCAGCACCCCTTCTGACGCTTGCCAAAACCACACATGGGTGCAGAGGGGCTTTTATCCACCCCAGAAGAAATGGGTGGACCTCCAAGCATTGATACCTCCAGCATTCGAGTTTTGTACCTTATTTGATTAATTCATTCCAACAGAATTTTCGAGTGCTTATCTATGGCAAGGGCCACAGATATGTAAGCGTGCAGGGGTCTAGTACTTTAGACCAGACATGCACTGGGGGTTAAAGGGGTCCTGCCTGACCCTCCAGAATGGATAAATAATAGATTTTGTGGGGAAAATGCAGGATGAAGACCAAAAACGGATGAAAATTGAAAATTTCCTTCAAAGTGCTTCACATTGACCAGAAATTGTGTAACTTAGTTTCAATGCTATTTTAGCGTTCAAGCCACTTTTTCAGGTCATTTTGGCCCGAAAAAGCTCTATTTTTGACAGCTCAGACCGGCTTGTCCCCCAGATTGGCCATGCTTTGCGTCTGTGGTCCTGACCATATGTGCATGGGCAGCACCAAAATTCTGGGGGTCTAAATTAGGTGAAACTCAAAACATGCAATTAGGGGAGTCCCAACCCAATTATCGATTCTCAGGGTTCATGAAGCACCTCTGCTCTTGTAGCATCTGGGGCGTGAGTATGATCCGAACGAACAATGACTCGGCCGCCAATTTGGAGATCAATGGAAGAAATCGCCCTTGCTTTGCAAAAACACTTCTGTTCGCACTGCCAATATGTAACAGCATGAAAATTTCGCTCACAAACATAAGCATGCCCTTCGTGAAGCAGCTTTCGTTTGCCCTTTTCACTGAAGGCAAAATTAGCCATAAGCACAACAAGCTATATGTATAGTCCAAGAAAGCTCAATGGTCAAATTTTGCTGAATGATTTTAATCATTCGACCAACTCTTTATATAGGAAATTGTTTGGATCACTGTCATGTTTATGACATCTCATTAACCTACTGACCCCATTCTATAGCAAGTTTTTTTCAATTTTGTTCCTTATTAATTAACCTAAAACATCACTTATTTCAGAAAATATGAATTTCTTCCATTTTGTTGATAGTAGTATAGGCCGTTACCCTGGACTGCAACGCTGTAGGATAGCCTATGTTAAAACATAGGCGATGACGTAAATATCTGCTCCCTGAGGTAAGCTGAGGGAGCAACGTTGAAAGTATAGGCGCAGGCAGCAGGCAGCAAGGCACGTGTGCGCGTGTGTTGAATAAAACGAGTGCAATGGCGCGAGTGAAGCGGGCTAATGATTGAATAACAGAGGTTCAAGTCCGCTAGCACACAATTTCCTTTTTTATAAACCGAACAGCATATAAAATTGTTAGCGTTACTAATAGAGCCAAACAGCTTAAAATCTCATTAGATATAATACTCAAATCTTCTTTATGCCTACATTTTACTTCATTTTCTAGGCACCTCCCTTCTACTTTCATGCCATTAAAATTTTCGTCAATTTTTAAACAGTTTTTACAAAAAGGGTAAACTTTATCAATTCTAAATTTGGAAACTCTCGCATTGAATTTTTCCAATTAGCTACTCGAAAATCGCAACTATCTTTGAGAAAAACTGATCGCACGTTTCTTGAGACATTCTCAAACGTTTTTAGTCCTTCACAGAATGGTTTGGACTGGTTTTGGTATATACAGTCTTCTGCACCTATTGTGTGTAATAAACAATAAACTGGAAGAATCATTTTTAATTATGAGAATATATGTGTTTTAGTAGTATTCATAGGCGCCTGAAATGTAGTTTTATAATAGTTTTTCCAAACTCAAATGGAACAAGTTCATCTTGGTCGCTTTTAACATTAATTTCGATGGTATTGAACTTTTTGTTTAGAACCGGGATATAATGAGGGCTAATATATGAGTGATTTACAATATCTGTATAATTTCCTTCAATGTTAACAACCTGCAATAAAGGTGTAAACACGTTACCTACAATTTGAGGTGCGACTATATCGCAATATATGAAAAAATTATGCATTTGTTATAGATACATTGTTATTCTTATGTATGTGATTGAAGGTAATAAGCTGTCTTTCTAAAAAACCTAGCATATAAGTCAAATGTTTTGATGGCTTTATGTTCTGAATATGCTCTGTATTTAATGTAAGATTACAAAATTTCCTATTCTCATCATATTTAAAGCTAATGTGTGGAGTATAGTCATAGTTTTCTTTCAAACCTGCTGTTTTTATAGCATTGTTTATTGTATCAACAAGATCGGTAATGTACTGATACCTGGCTGGGGAATGAGCATCTTAACTCTTAACTTATTTTTAATTTCAAAAAATTGTAGCATATTTTGTCTGCTATTCACATTGTGCCACGTATTGGCATAAATGATTTCAGCCAGTCCAACTTCCCATTAGTGTTGGCAAAGTTAGTAAAATACGATAGAGTTATGGTTAGGGTTCACCCCATTCCAAAAAAAGTTGATAGGGTTAGAGTTAACTCCTAACCCTATTCCTTAAAAAGGGGTTAACCCGTTTTAAAAGTGTTATTTATATGATGAACAAAGCACTCTTTTTGGCACTCAAAAAATTTGTTTCAAAATGGACTGGACTTTTAAATTGTGCATCTTTATTGAAGTTGCTTTAAAGACAAAGCCCCTTTCCAAATCAGCAAACCCTAAACTTGCAACAATTGCGACAACAAACATCAAACAATGCTTGCCTGGCTGCTTTTAGGCAGTAACAAGAGCTACCTAGCTTTGTTCATATATAAGTATATATATATATATATATATATATATATATATATATATATATATATATATATATATATATATATATATATATATATATATATATTGCATGGTTAGTATTCAGACATTGCTGTGTACCTATGTACTCGTACATGCTAGCATACCTAGGATGTAATTAAAAACATAACAATGGCTGCTCGGATAAGTTGTTGCATCATTTGAATTCATGTACAAAAGGTAAGTGTGCACCACGCACAGGAATACCGAGTGATTATAACCACAATGGTGGGAATCTATTGGCAAAAGCATGCATATTGAAAAAGCTTGGATGGAAAAACGAGTGATTAAGGAAAGGAAAGTAAACGAGCACCACGCGAGAAGAGGCGGTAGGACAACCAGCCAGGTCGCACATTCGGCTCGATCAATGAGACGACCAGGGTTGCCAAGTGCTCTTGTCAAATAACCCCATTTTCGGTCACAAAAAACCTCAAAATGGCTAAAAATGGCTTTAAAACCCCCTACACAATCGGTGAAGCGTAGGCGCGAAAAAACCTCCAATCGCTTCAAGGTGCCCCCAATGCCCCCAAAAAACTCCTAAATTGGGGATAAACTCCTAACTCGGCAACACTGGAGACGATGACAACGGGAATTATTTACTTGAAAAAAGCTGTTTTAAAAATCGTAAGTAATAACTGAACAAATGGATAACTTACTCACCCTTTTTTAACCCTTTCTCGGTTGGAAATTCAAAGAGTTAGGGTTAACCCCGATGGTCACTAACTCACCCAAAATAGGGTTAAGCTCTACTGAAAAAGTGATGGGTTAACCCTATTTTGGGTTGAGTTAGAGTTAACTCTGCCAACACTACTCCTGGGCAGACTATTCAAAATTTGTTCCTACTGCGACTAGCAAGGGAAAATCCCAGTGGTACAGTAATAAGCAAATCAGTTTTCCGAAATTAAAAAAAAGATTAACAATGATCGTAACAAACATTTTGGCGGACAATAAGAAAATAATGAAGCACAATCAAAATTGTAACAGAGCGATAAGAATACATAAACAATTCAAGGTGACAACAATCACTAGTTTGCAGACGAATAGATAATAATATACAACACAATAAAAAGCGTAACAGAGCGATTGAATATATAATCGAAATCAAAAAAAAAATACGTGAAGAGGAACAGCTAGGTATATACCTTCGCACAACTAAAATTGACACACAGTTTACTGTATGCAGTGCACAGAAACGAACGCAACGCCTCAGGAGTCAGGCCGTGCACCGAAAAACATTACCCATGTTTGGCTTAGTCCTAAATCTTCCCCTGGCACCAATCTTAAGCCTCATACGGCACGAAACAGCAATTTTTGGGTTTCTAAGCATCAGGAGCAGCAATGCTGGGAACTTATTCAGAGATGTGGACAAAATAAACAATTCCCTTGTTATTTCGTTTCTAATTCATAGGACCAGGTGGCTTAACCGAGTGGTAAACGTGTTGTACTGTCGAGCAAGAGTTCGGAGGATCGAAACCTCGCAAGTTTCAAATTCTGGAAAAGGTTTGGAAAAACCCATGTGTATACCTAAATGTCAAAAAAGATGGGAAAAATTTGCCCTGTATATACCCTAATGTTGAAAAAGATGGAAAAGTTCGATGGGGACTAAACTGCATAAGTACCGACATGTAATAGAGGTCTTTGATGCATTTTTTGTATAAAAATTCCGCGCTCTACTAGAAATATGGACACTACAGTAAACGTCATTTCCGTTGAAACTTAGATTTCCTTCATTCAGTAAAGCAGAGTAACTTAAGAATATGGTACTCTCAGAATACTAACAAATAAACTTCAGAAGAGCGGAATTTTTTACTCAGTACTTAGAACATGTTGAAAAAAAGTGCGGAAAAAAAAATTTCATCCGTCTACAATCAATATTACAAAAGCTATGGGTTTCTTTAATTAGCCTCTTTTCAAACTAAGCAAGCATCTTCTCGACCTAACTATTTGAAGATTCAAACAGCTGAATGCAGAATCACACCTAAGCATCTATACATCGACCTGAGCATCTATACATCGGCCTAAGCATCTATACATCGGCCTAAGCATCTATATATCGACCTAAGCATCTATACATCGATCTGAGCATCTATACATCGACCTAAGCATCTATACATTGACCTGAGTGGGAGCGACCTCGAGCTAAGCAGCTTGAAACACCCTTTCAGATATACTAAGCCTAAGCCTGAGTATAATAGAAGCAAAAACTTAGATTTTTGTATATCTTATCTAGTAAAACCGAAAAAACATGAGAAAAATATGAAAACTTTTTTAAGTTTTTTAAAATTTAAAACAGCTTTTTGCGCCTTTTTTCTTTTTCTCCTTCATTGCTATGCTTCCTTCCATTATTTCGGCCCATATTATTTATTTCTGACAAATGTGCAAGTCCTTCGATCAAGCCGTTTAATCGTCCCAAGCAACACTCAATTGAGAGTTGCCTGCAGCTTTGCAAGTATGGCTCAGATTTTCACCAAATTTTCTTTCCGCGCTTCAATTTATCATGTTCTATCATTTTGGCCAAAAAATTTTGGCATTCCGTATTTGTTTTGTACCTTTTCTAAAAGTACCATATTCTTAAGTTTAGCCCAGTAAAGCATTTTAGCCAGTTCTGAAGTCACTTTCAACAATACAAACTATAATTTATCAAATGGCGGGAAGCGCCAGAAAATTTTGAAATTCCAGCTCTCTGAAACGCATTTTTGCATTACAAAAACTAGCCAAATCCATGCAGAAGATAAGGATTTTTGGCATCCGTGTAGCTGGTTCACACATGTATCAATATAGTCACATTGTAAGGGCCTATATATGCAGTCATTAGCATCTGAGGAAACGAAAGAAAGTTGCTGGCAGCTGGATTCGAAACGTGGTACCTCTTGCTCCAAAGTCCAGAACCATAACCAATCAACTAACGCTGGCTTATTTTGATAAAGAATGTAAGGTATTTGTAATGTTTAGCATTGGTTTGCCTGCTGATTAGGCTTAGGCTTAGTATCATGGACTGACCAAAATGTTGGTGCCAGCGTTTAAAATAAGCCTGAGTAATGGGATGCGACGCGCGGAGTGAGGGAAGCGAGCGACGTGAGTAGCATCCCATTACTTAGGCTTATTATAAACGCTAGCATCAACATTTTGGTCAGTCACATGAATCTACAGAAACAATCCGAGCACTGCCTTATTTGTTGTCGATTTGATTTAAATCTAACCATTTAGGTGGCAGCTTTCACTGGATACTACTTGCTGTATACGTACTTATAACGTGGCTATCTTAATACATATGTGAACCAGCTACACCAGTGCCGGATTTTCAATCATAGTGAAGTTCTAGACCAGATTGTCGATAAAAATGCTGCAATTGATGCAGCGCAGCTTAAAGATTAATAACAAGTAAGAATCAAATCGATCAAAATTTTTGAAGTTTTACCTCTTCAGAACACATTCTAACATTACAAAAGTGTTCCACAAATGTCAACTAAGCCCAAAAATTTTTTCTTTTTTCCAAAAGTTTGGTTGACAAATAGATCAAAAAGTGGAAAAAACGGTGGTGTACACCAGGGTTGGCAAGGGTGGGTGTTTTGAATCTGGGTTTTTTTATATTTTTTGTGGGTTTTTTGGCTGCAAAAAATCATTAGGTTTTGGGGTTTTTCTAGGTTTTTTTATCCACAGCTTACAAATTTTTCAAATAGACTGAAATAAATACTGTAGGTGAGTGAGATTGTATTTCCAATCTCTTTTTGTTTGCTTTATGCTGTTCATTTGACTAGTAAAGGCCAACCAACACTCAGTCTGGTCAACACAATGCCCATGCTCAGAAATCTCAGCCCCTAGCTTACAATTGCCATGCCATGCTGCAAAACGGCGCTTTTATTCAGCCACCGTAACAGCCCACACTTTTCTGAGTTCGACCTATTTTCCTATTTCCTGATATTTTTTTGAGAGCCAGTGCATTTTTTGATTAAAGTCTGGTAATGCCCGAGGATTGAAGAGAAACATATTACATATATGTGGCAGTCTCAATGAAGAATCGATTTTGTTGTTGGATTTCAATATTAGCTGAAGAATGTTGTTGCTCATTTATTTCGTGTCTTGCAGCTGTTGGAAGTATTCCCAGCTACTGCAAGTAGCTCTAGTTGTCCATTCCATAAAAAAACCCAAAAAACCCCCTATAAAACCCAAAAAATTCTAAAAAACCAAAAAACCTAGAAAAAACCGAAAAACCCATAATTCAAAATTTTCAAATCTGGGTTTTTTCCATCTCTGGTGTACACTCGTTTTCAGCATCTAAATGATAATTTTAAACACTTTTGAAGTTTTTCCAAACAGAACTAAAAGGATCTGAACATGAGATTTATCTCATTAGACAGAGCATATAATTTTCTAGCTATTTACTGAAAAAACTTGAAATGTTTTGAAATGTTAAAGCATAGGCGTAGCCAGATTTTCACCAAGGGAATAATCCAAAAAATTTTTGCTCTCTTTAAAAACCACTAAAAACGGGTGGGGCTGTGAAATAACCTGATTTTGGGCTTTTCATGTCCTGTACTATTTAAGTAATAAAAACATTGATTGTTAAAAAATTTTAATGTTGTTGACGGAAAAATGCATAAAACACGCACAAAGCGCTAATTTCTTTTACTTTTCCTGCAATAAGACGATAGAAACTGCCAAAATATACAAGAAATTGGTGCAAAGTGCCAAGTTTTTCCATTTTTTGTTGCAGAACAGCATCACACAACTACATTGCTCTATTCTTGAACATGTTAAAAATTTTCCCTGGGGAGATTCCCCTTTCATCCCTGGCTATGCTAGTGCCTTAAAGAATTATAGATGAAAACGTCCAAAATGACAGCATTTTTTTAATATAGTGGCAACTAGGGATGCAAAGGGTCCAGATTTTTTGGAATATCAGGTCCGGGTCCGGGTCGCAAATTTTTCAGATAATTGGTCCAGGTCTGGGTCTAGAAAAAATAACGGGTTTGGGTCCAGGTCGGGGTCCACGAGAATTTTTGAATTATGATGTCTCATATTCACACCTGGGCAATGCCCCATATCGCCCTCAACCGGCAATGGGCCGGACCAATCCTGCAACGGGGCGAAGGGTCTCTGGGATGGGGGCTATGTTTTGTACATGGGCATAGATACATGCTGAAGGTCGATTGACAGTCTAAATATGACGACTTGAGAAGCAAATGAGCAAACTACTTATGCTACCTATGTACCAAGTAACCTTTTTCCAAGTGCATGACAACTCAAGATAACCCTTTTTGAGAAGCAGTCCAACTTTTTTGAGGACCGACTAATCTATTTATGGAAGCACCAACCTTTTTTGGGAACCGACCAACCTTTTTTAAGTAGCAGACAACCTTTTTTGCGAACCGACCAACCTTTTAATGGGAGCAGCCAACTTTTTTTGGAAACCGACCAATTTTTTGGGAACCACTCAATTTTTAAAGGGAGCAGCCAACCTTTTTTGGGAACAAATCAACGTTTTTTTGAGGGAGCAGCCAACCGTTTTTGGGAATCGACCAACCTTTTGAAGGGAGCATGCAACCTTTTTTGGGGACCGGCCAACCTGTCTTAGGGAGCAGGCAACTTTTTTCGGGAAACAACTAATCATTTAAGGGAGTAGCCAAGTTTTTTTGGGAACCGCCCAACCTTTTCATGGAACCAGCCAACCTTTTTTGGGAACCAACTAACCTTTTAAAGGGACCAGCCAACCTTTTTTGGGAACCAACCAACCTGTTTAAGGAACCAGCCAACCTTCTTTGAGAACCGACCAACCTTTTTAAGGGAGCAGGCAACCTTTTTGGGAACCAACCAACTTTTTTGAGAACCGACCAACCTTTTTAAGGAACCAGCCAACCTTTTTAAGGGAGCAGGCAACCTTTTTGGGAACCAACTAACCTGTTTAAGGGAGCAGGTAAGCTTTTTGGGAACCGACCAACCTGTCTTAGGGAACAGGCAACCTTTTTCGGGAACCAATCAACCATACGGAGCAGCCATGTTTTTTGGGGAACCACCCAACCTTTTCATGGAACCAGCCAATCTTTTTTGGGGACCAACCAACCTTTTCATGGAACCAGCCAACCTTTTTTGGGAACCGACCAACCTTTTTGAGGAACCAGCTAACCTTTTTAAGGGACCAGCCAACCTTTCTTGGGAACCAACCAACCTTTTTAAGGAACCAGCCAACCTTTTTTGGGAACCGACCAACTTTTTGGGAACCGACCAACCTTTTTAAGGGAGCAGGCAACCTTCTTGGAAACCAGCCAACCTTTTCATGGAAGCAGCCAACCCTTTTTGGGAACCTGAACCAGTCAACCTACCAACCTTTTTAAGGAACCAGCCAACCTTTTTAAGGAACCAGCCAACCTTTTTTGGGAACGCGACCAACCTTTTTAAGGGAGCAGGTAACCTTTTTGGAAACCGGCCAACCTTTTTATGGAAGCAGCCAACCTTTTTCGGGAACTCAACCTACACAGCTTTTTCAACCTTTGGAACCAGCCAACCTTTTCTGGGAACCGACCAACCTTTTCAAGGAACCAGCCAACCTTTTTTGGGAACCGACCAACCTTTTTAAGGAATCAACCAACCTATTTTGTGAAGCACCAACCAACCTTTTCAAGGAAGCAGCCAACCTTTTTTGGGAACCGACCAACCTTTTTAAGGAACCAGGCTAACCCTTTTCAGGAACCAGCCAACCTTTTTAAGGAAACATCCAACCTTTTTGGGAACCGATCCAACCTTTTCAGGAACCGAGCCAACCTTTTTAAGGGAACCAGCCAACCTTTTTTGGGAAGCAACCAACCTTTTTAAGAAACCAGCCAACCTTTTTGGGAAGCTAACCAACCTTTTTAAGGAAACAGCCAACCTTTTTTGGGAATTGACCAACCTTTTTAAGGAACAAGCCAACCTTTTTGGGAACCGACCAACCTTTTTCAGGAAACAGCCAACCTATTTTGGGAGCAAACCAAGCTTTTATAAGGGAGCAGGCAACCTTTTTCACATGACAGACAACCTTTTCTCAAGAACCAGGCAACCTTGTTTAGAAAGCAGACAACATTTTATTCTAAAACCAGACTATGTACCATTTTTCAGAAACCAGGGAACCTTTTTCAAGAACGAGGCAACGGTAATGAAGCAGGCAACCTTAATTCAGAAACCAGAAAACCTTATTTTCAAAAACCAGGCAACTTTTCTCATGAGCCAGACAATATTTTCTTCCAAAACCAGACAAACTTTTTCTGGAACCAGTCAGCCTTTTTCAAGAAGCAGGCAATCTTTTTCAGGGATCGGGCAACCTTTTTTCAGAAACCAGATAACCTCTCAAAAATACAGGTAACATTTTTGAAAAAACCAGGCCTATTCTTGACTGTTTTTGAAATAGCTGGGGCACTGCCATCCTTAGGAAAATCCTACATCCGCCACTGATTCAGAAAGTCGCATAACTTAGTGTAAATGAATAAGTTTCAAAAATTTCTGGTTCTTCATGCTAGATGTAATTACGGCATGGCTTATATTCAGAAACCTGTAAAATTGAGCTTGAAAAAGGATTACAAAATGTTTGTAATTTTCTTGCGCTTTGCGCCAAATCCAATTTCCGTTTTGCTTATCTTCAGAGAGCTTCAGAATTGAGCTTCAAGGGATAAAATTATATAAAACAGTCAAAAATTCTCATTACTTTGCTGTAAGGTTTTATAATGTGCACATTGATGCATTGTTTGTCCTAAAAAACTGCAAACTTGAGTTATGCAAAACACGTCAGAAAATGTCAATTTATTGCATAAGCTGGCTTATAAGCATTACCTACATACATTCTCAAGATATTAGCAATTCTCTCTCCCTGAAATAATATCTTGGCCAAGGGGCTGTTTAGATGTGAATCATTATTTTTGAATAGATCCACGATTTCTAGAGGGGATGGGGTGGAGTAGAAATAACTTTTTTTCGAAAAATAGCAAAACATATTTTTAGCGATGTCAAAAGTTATGCTCAAACCAGCGACGTTCACATTCTAAAGTTTGCCCTACTATAATTTATTTATCAGTGCTTATGAAACAAACAAGGATCTAAACAAGTAGAATTTTTAACATTTCAAGTCAAAATTCAAAGTTTTTTGTCGCATTTTAAGTATTGGCTTCAGAGCAGTGATTGGACCGAGGCCTCAGCCTCGGCCTCTGGCCTCGGCCTCGGCAAGCCTCGGCGTTTTTTGGAGCCTCAGCCTCGGTGCCGAGGGCGAAGCTGGCAAGTGCAGAGGCGCCGAGGGATTAAAATCAAATTTGAATAAGTTTAATATTTCCGTTAAATATTAACTATTTAGAATATATCTGCAGTACACAGGCTGTTTCTTACCTATTGTCTTTTCTTATGGTTTTAGACGTGTTGCCCAGTCACACCAAGTTACATACAGCAAAGTGCCAATTGATATTCATATGATGACTAACTTTTTTATTTCTCATGCTCAGCTACATGGATCGGAAAGTACAGTGCAAGAGAAAATAATCGTAATATTAAACACTTTATCTAACTAAAATAAATGTTTATATGTTTATTGTTGTTAGCCAGAATTCTGATTTTAATCTGATGAAGCAGATAATTCATCATCAAAATCCAGATCATCTGAATCAGAGTTAGCCTCATCCATTTCGCCTTGTTGTGCTATCGCATCATCGTCGTCGTCATCGTTTATCAGATTCTTTAAGAGTCCCACTATTATAACCAACTGCTTTGGAGATTATGCTTTACAAAAAGGAGTTTTTGAACATTTGTCTGTCATTCATTCACCACAGCTTTTCTATTCTTTCACCGCATTGTCATGAATTATTTTTTATTTTAGAGGTTTTGTGTATTGGTATCACTGATTAAGTATCCTACCGACCTTCCTGCATAGCAAATAGTTCCTATTTTAGCCCTCAACGTAGAGCTCAGGCTCGTATACAGGGGGATTGGGGAGAAAGTGCCCCTTTCAAAATAAAATATGAGAATAATCACGAAAGACTTCGCGCTTGGCGTTGAACTTCACAATGATAATTTGTACAACCAAAAGTGTCTTTTTGCTACATGGATCGGAAAGTACAGTTGCTACATGCAGAGAGCCGGATTCAAGGCGGCGGCTCCTCCATTGGCCAAGATCTTTGGCGAGATAAAGAATGGATATGCAATTTGCAATGATTTTGGTGCGTCAGTGACCATAATTTCTCAAATTTTTCCGGCGCTGCGCGCATTGATCCTATTGATGACATTTATTTACTTTCTTGGCGACCTGGGCCCGGTTTCACCATAAGTTTTACGACTCCTATGAGTCATACGACTTCCGTTTCACGAGAATATTATTGGGTTTCACCATCTTTTTATGAGTTATGAATTACGACTACTGAGGATTTATGAGTAGCGAGCAAGGAGATAAGAGTTCGTATTACGAGGGTTTCATCAGGATTTCCGTAGGACTCATAAAAACTCATTTTTTACGAGTACTTTTTGGACCTTTTTACGAGTACTCGTAAAAAATGTATATCTTTTTCTGTTGCGTATGACATTCCTTGTTAGTCATTGTCTCTGTTTTAAACAGCATAATTATGTAATTATTTGCAGATTTTATGCCGCTTCGATAGAAAAACATAGAAAGTATTAGAGAAACGTTTGGGATTTAGTCAACAAGAATTAATAAGCTTCTCAGAAAATTTATAACTTTAAATAAAAACGAAAATAATAATCGTAGTAATAATAATAATGACGATAATAACAATAATAATAATAATAATCATAATAATAATACTAATAATAATAATATTACTAATACTAATAATAATAATAATAATTATTATTATTATTATAATACTAATACTAATAATAATCATAATAAAAATAATAATAATAATAGCAATAATAATTATTATTATTACTATTGTAATCTATAAACGAAATCAATTTAATCGGATTCAGAGAGCGGATACGGAAACTAAAAGTATATCACAGCATATTATTTCAATTTTCAAATTTAACAAATCATTTCTTAGTTGTCATTAATACGTACATAAAATATGCAGTCGGCTCTTTTCCGAAGGAAGTGCGATGAAATTATAATTTTCAGAAATCTAATCAAAAATGTCTGATTTCCGCAATTTATGCGAAATGTCTAAGTGATTGTAATATTTTTCATAAAAAAGCTGCGAACATTACTAACAAGGGCTAAAGAAATAAAGCAACTTCGAATTACTACTCAAGAATGCAGCTTAGGAAATCAATTTTATGGGATTTCTCTGAAACATTTTTTGAAAAAAATATATTATTTTTTAATGCGAATCTTCTTAACCTTTACATGTGCTGCCAGTATATGTATTATTTAGGTGTGTGCACGAAAGGTAGAAACAAATTGAAGAAAAACAAACCAAGAAAACTATTAAACACACACTGGTCTGCAACTTCTTTCACGAGTCCTACGGGCACTCTTTTTGATCCATGATAATATTACAAAATTTACGAATCTGTTCACTCGTAACATTCGATCGTTATATCTGGTGAAACCGCCCAGCCGTTATTCGTGAAAAGACACTTGTAAAAAGTACTCATAGAATTCGTAACTCGTAGGCCCGTGGCTCGCGTAAATCTCAGTTTCTGGTGAAACGGAAATTTGCGCCAGCACTTCGTAGCCCGTACTCATGAAACCGTCACCCGTAACTCCTAACTCGTGGCTTTTTGGTGAAACCGGGCCCTGGAAGCCCTTTTCTGTTCATGTGAGGTTTCAAAACAATTTTAACTTAGCAGAAACAGCTATTTTTGCACATTTTTCTTCTATTTTCAATAGAAAAATTCCAATGTTTTGCATCAAATGCTATAAATACAGGAAATCAAGCAGTAAATCATGCTTCTAGACGTCTATCCGCCTTAATTTTGCAGAATTTCTCAGTGCTTCGCGCCAGGTTTCTGTTAAAGTCTTAGAAACTTAATGATTTTTTTGCACAAAATTGTCGAAAATTCTAAAATTTTAAGAAAAATATGACTTCAAAAGTGATTTTTGTAAAATTATACAATCTAAAACACCAAAAAATGCTATTTCGCGCGTTGAGCGCAAACTTTTGGACCTGTTTTTGACTTTTTTTTGGAAAAGTTTGAATACCGCCCCCCTCTCGTCACTGGATGAATCCAGAAATTACAGTAATTTTCGCATTCGTCTGCTACCATAAAACGTTCAAAAACTCTTTTTTGTAAAGCACAATCTCAAAGCAGTTGGTTAAAATAGTGTGACTTTAAAGAATCTGATAAAGGCTGACAGCGACGATAGCATGATAGCACAACAAGGCAAAATAGATGAGGCTAACTTTGATTCAGATGATCTGAGATTTTGATGATGAATTATCTGCTTCATCAGATTGAAATAAAAATTCTGGCCAACACCAATAGACATTTGTTTTAGTACGATAAAGTGTTAAATACTATGATTATTCTGTAGCTCATGTACATACAAAATATTCTAAGAGTACTATTTGTGGGTATACATATATAAGCTTGACCCTCGGCATTACCCTCGGCCTCGGCCTCGGCACTCGGCCGAGGCAAAAGTTCCCCAAAGTTGCCTCGGCCTCGGCCGAGGCGCGAGGAATCCAAAAGTACCCTCGGTCCGATCACTGCTTCAGAGTAAGTATTTTGAAAACGTTTAAAGTTTAAATGCTTAGAATCTCAATAAAGTAATAGTCCGACCTAAAATGTCAAAAATTTTGAAAATTTACATCACATATCTTTATTTTGCAAATTATGTTGGGCTATTGGAAAATAACGCCGAATCTGCGCTTATTTTTGAGAGCACTGTTCATTTTGTTTGACGCTGATTTATACTTGAGTAACCCAGCTGTGTAGCACTAAGCACGATACACTGCACGTCATCTAATCTCCCGTCTACTGCTCATATATATGTAGAATTTTGCTTAGTAACATTAACGCGTTAAAATTAAATAAAATTAAATTATAATTAGTGCGACCGACGTTTGTTGCCTCAGTTTAAACCACGGTTTTTTATGCTCGGCAAAGATTTTTCCCGATGTACAAAGACTTTTCGGGACCGTCTTTGTACATATACAAAGATTTTTGGGAAGACAAAAATTGCAAAAAAGGTCTAAAATTCGCAAAAATTTTCGGTGCTTCGTGCCGAAATGAGTAATTGTGTGTTCTATATATCTTTATAATGGCAGAAATTGCATTTCAAAAGGAAAAATTTCAAATTTTTCGGCTTCGCGCCGTTTTAAAACGATTTTTAATGATTTTGCCCTAAGAGACCCAGAAATTAGCTAAAATACACTACCAAAAGTTCGAACAACTCTTTTTACCACACTAAAATCGATACTGTACCATATAATAGTACCCAAAAATTTGTGTGTACAAAATGTACAAAGACTTTCGGGGACCATCTTTGTATATGTAAAAACGGACCTTGTACAAAAAAACACTGGTCTTGAAGTGGTTTTATAATCGGTTCACATTAATTCAAGAATTGCCATTCATGTATAAGATTTCTTGAAGTAGACTATATCTATTTATTAACATGAGAACACCTTCGGCCCAGCTTTTTTAGCACAACCCGCATTAGCATTCTTGCTAACTAATATTTTTTCCATTAGCACAGAATGACTTACATTAGCACGCTCTTTTTTACCTGTATAACACATATGGTGTCAAAAGGTGCATGTTCTTTTGTTTTTCAATACAGCTGTTTGAGAATGACATGATATTCTGCAGATCAATGGTTTGTTTGTGTTATTGTCAGTACAATTAGATTTGAAGCAATCAAAAAATTCACGCTAAGTCACAATTATTGACTTCTTAATGCTCAGTGGACACAGAAAGCTGAGACTTTCGTATCTATTACCACATCAGAAATGAAAAGGCAGTTGCCCAGGGGCGGATTTAAGGGGGGCGGGGAGGGGCGGCCGCCCCCCACCCATTGGCCAAAAATATTTGGCGAGATAAAGAATGGATATGCAATTTGCAATGATTTTTGGCCATCAGTGACCATAATTTATCGAATTTTTCCGGGGCTACGCGCCGGATGATACCTATTAATGACATTTATTTACTTTCTTGGCGACCTGGAAGCACGGTTTTGTTTTGTATTCGGCAAAGATTTTTCCCGATGTACAAAGACTTTTTATGACCGTCTTTGTAACATGTATAAAGATTTTTATGAAGACAAAAACTGCAAAAAAGGTCTGAAATTCGCAAAAATTTTCGGCGCTTCGCGCCAAAATTAGTAATTGCGTGTCCTATATATCTTTATAATAACAGAAATCGCATTTCGAAAGGAAAAATGTCAGAATTTTTGGGCGCTTCGCGCCGTTTTAAGACGATTCTTAATGATTTTTGCCCTCATAAAACCAGAAATTAGCCAAAATACACTACCAGAGGTCGAACAACTGTTTTTACCACACGAAAGTCGCTACCGTACTATATCATAGTACCCAAAAATTTGTGTGTAAAAAATGTACAAAGAGTTTTAGGGACCATCTTTGTACCTGTACAAACGGACCTTGTACAAAAAATACTGCCTGGAATTTTCTGTTCATGTATATAGGTTTCAAAACAATTTTAACAGCAGAAACAGCTATTTTTGCATAGTTTTCTTCTATTTTCAATTAAGATTTTCGATGTTTTGCATCAAATGCTGTAAATACAGGAAATCAAGCAGTAAATCACGCTTCTAGATGTCTATCCGCCTCAATTTTACAAATTTTCTGGCGCTTCGCGCCAGATTTTTGTTAAAGTCAAAAAATTTAATGATTTTTTCGCACAAAATTGTCTAAAATTTTAAAAGTTTTAGAAAAAATATTGCGTCAAAAGTGATTTTATGTAAAAGTATACAATGGGGTACCGCCCCCCTAAGAAAAATCCCAGATCCGCCACTGCAGTTGCCATATACTAATTTAATCTGACAACAGACGCTACTGCGCTTTCTGTATGAATTGAATGATAAGTAAACAAACATTAGAAAGCTAATTTTGTTTTCAATGAGCAGAAAACAATGCGAAGTTGTCAGAAAGTAAATTATTTTGTGCTGGAAACCTTTAAACAAATAGACGAGGAAAATGCATAACCATTTAGATTACAAGAAGATTGACTGTGAAGTGTTTAAATCGTGCAGTTGGGGCTAAATAAACAGTAAATATAATACTCAGCGTTAAGCGCCAAAAATTTCTTGGGATTTTTGCTGAAAAATACGTTAAAAATGCATAAAAATTACTACACTTTTGCTCTAAAAGGACTTTGTATCCGTGTGGTGTTAAAAACCGTGCTCCAACCAATTTTTCGTTTTCCGTTTGCTGGAGGCCAGGAATCGAAAAACAGCAGATAGCCAGAGCCAGAACCGGAGCTCCGGTCGATCCCTAATAAACATTGACAAAAATTCACGAATTCATCAGGGTCCAGTTTCGACCCTACGACTCACATGTTGAGAAATCAACCGTGAAGTTAATTTAATCATAGATTTTTATGTCTGACTACGAAATTGAGCATATAATTTTGATTTATTTGCAATTATTCTGTTTCATTGAAAATTTCTTGCAAAGAAGTGCTGAAAATGCTTTTATTATTGCGTATACTAATTTTTTACGATATCCGAGCAGGCCCTTTTCCAAAACGGACCGCCTTCTCTCCAAAATAAAAATTTTTTTCGAATTCACAAGTATCTCCCGGAAGAAAAAATGATAAATTCCTGAATTGCGTCTAAAACATCGCCAAAACAGGTTTTTGAGGTAATTTTGAGCAAGAAAACGCAAATATTTTAGGCGCTTCGCGCTGAATTTATTGTTTATAGTGTATACAGTTTTGGTCTTATAAACCGCTCAAAATCACTCAAATTTGAGTTAGACATCGAGAGCATGTCAATTTTTCCGGCGCTTCGCGCAGGATTTGTTTTTCTGGTGTAGTTTTTATCTTCTAAATTGCTCAAAAGCGATCAATTTTAAGATATGATATGAAAAACATGAAGTTTTTCCGGCGCCTTGCGCCGGATTTATCGTTTATCTATAGCTTCTGTCTTCTATTCGATCAAAACTGCTCAAATTTGATTTATGACATGAATGACATAAATTTTATTCCGGCGCAATTTTTTGTTCATGTATAATTTCTGTCTTCAAGCCCGCTCAAAACCACTCAAATTTGAGTTAGACATGAAGAAAATAATAAATTTTTTTAGCACTCTGCACCAGTGTTTTTGTTTTGTACAAGGTCCGTTTGTACATGTACAAAGATGGTTCCTAAAAGTCTTTGTACATTTTGTACACACAAATTTTTGGGTACTATAATATGGTACAGTAGCGATTTTAGTGTGGCAAAAACAGAGTTATTCAACCTTTGGTAGTGTTTTTTAGCTCATTTCTGGATTTCTGAGGGCAAAAATCACTAATAATCGTCTCAAAACGGCGAAATTTGATATTTTTCCTTTCAAAATGCAATTTCTGACATTATAAAGATACAATACACAATTACTCATTTCGGCGCGAAGCGCCGAAAATTTTTGCGAATTTCAAACCTTTTTTGCAGTTTTTGCCTTCCCAAAAATCTTTGTACGTGTACAAAGACGGTCCCCAAAAGTCTTTGTACATCGGGAAAAATCTTTACCGAATACAAAAAAACCGTGCAGTCTGCACCGAATTATCCATTTCCTTTTTTGTTTTTCTTAGCAAAACACAAACATTAAATACAAAGTCAAAAGTTAAGAAATTGTTTGTCAATGGAATGGTAAGAAATCACTTGTACAGATAGTTTAAACGATAGAGATTTGTTTTGTATGATAATAAAATGAAGTGAAAATTTTTTGAAATTTCTTAAACAGTTTTTCTTCGCCATTGTGTAGAGCTCGCCAAGATACGGAAAAATGCCTTTATTTTAGCCCATCTCCAAATAATTCTCGAGATATCTGACTTCAAAAATTTCCGCCCCCCCCCGAAATAAAATCCTGAATATGGACCAGTATCCGAGTATCCAAAAATTAGGCAACCTTTTTTGAAAAGTGACCAACCAACCTAAAAATTGGATGCCGCAACGGGGCGAAGCTCTGGCCATTGCCCAGGTATGCTCATATGAACAACTTGGTCCTATTATTCATACACAGCTAATTTGTGAATGTACTCAGATTGGCGTGATTGCTTCTTATTTTCAGAATGTCAGTCAACAAGAAGTTAAGGTTCCTGAATAAGTTATTTAAATAATTATTTATAAGATCAAGTTGATATATTGCCTTGCCTGTACAGTCGCGTTTAGATATTAAAATAATTGAAATACTCTCGTTTCGTTTTTTTTTAAATTTACACGCCGAAGGAGACTCTGAAAATGGACCCAACATCTATCTACCGAATAAAATACAGACAGAAAATATGCAGACATGCTACTTTGCATTAAAATATACGACGCCAAAGATGGAAATTGGATATTAAAGGGTGATGTCTCAACAGCCCCACCAGTCCCAACCGCCCACCAAAAATCCCAACAGCCCCACCAATCCCAACAGCCCCACCAATCCCAACAGCTCCACCAATCCTAACAGCCCCACAATCCTAACAGCCCCACCTCCCCAAGAGCCCCACCATCCCAACAGCCCCGCCATCCCAACAGCCCCACCGTCCCAACAGCCCCACTGTCCCAAGAGCCCCACTGTCCCAACAGCCCTACCATCCCAACAGCCCCACTAGTAATCCCAGCAGCCCTACCATTACTGCAATCGCTATTATATGATATAATAAAATCAGGCAATAGGTATTAATTTTTTATGAAAGATATTTTTTAACTATTTTTCGACTTCATATATTTCATCAAGACCATACACAAGCGTGCAGGTTTACATTTTCAGAATATCTACCTGAGAAACTGGTAGACCCGCCAGAATTGAAGCTTCAGCATTTTTGCACAATCCGGGATTTTGACTCATTCAAGTCATCTTGCAAGATTAGATTCCTGCTCATAATGGTCTAGTCTACATTGCCAGAAAAAAAAGAAAAATGTTCTAGTGAAAAAAAGAAAAGATAAATGTTAAGATTACATTAAAATCAAGACTTTCACTCTAATCTGGTTCAAAATGGCCAGAAAATGTGGATTAGCATAGTTTTTACACTATTTTAACATTTATACCAGTTTTGAGGTAATTTTTGGCTCAAAACTCCTTCTCCAGACCAGTCGTGCTTTGCATCCATGATTATAACAATGGGGCAGTTGGAACCAACATTGGCAGCTAACAAATTCTGTGGGTATGGTGGGGTAAAGTGACTTAGAAATGTGCTAAAAATAGAATTTTGGGGTCTAACATAATTTAGGGATTTCCAGAATTTAGGGTTAGGGGTTAGACTCTAAACATCCCCCTCGCTTATGTGTGGTTGGGACAGTGCGACTGTTGGAACACTAAGACTGCTGGAATGGTGGAACTGCTGGGATTGGTGGGGCTCTTGGGACTGATAGGGCTGCTGGGATTATTGGTGGGGCTGTTAAGAAGGTGGGGCTGTTGGGATGGTGGGGTTGTTGTGATGCTGGGGCTGTTGGGATTAGTGGGGCTGTTGGGATTGGTGGGGCTTTTGGGATTATTGGTGGGGGTTGGGATGGTGGGGTATTGGGATTGGTGGGGCTGTTGGGATTTTTGGTTGGGCTGTTGGGACGGTGAGGCTGTTGGGACTGGTGGGGCTGTTGAGACACAATCTATTGTATACTGAGATTCTGAAGGCAAAATGAAAACAATACTTTTGTCAAGAAATACCCTAATTTGAATATGTATGAGCTTGCTTTCTCAATTTTTCCCGCAGATAGATAAACACAACATGTATCACCTGCAGTAATACAGGCGCGTCAGACTACACTTTTATTTGTAACACCATTTGTAGGTTAAGATCGGATTTTAGCAAAAATGCCAAAACCTTGCACTAGCCTTTTATGCAGAGACGTAGCAAGGATTTTGGTTGGGGGCATAAACAAACATTTTTTAATACTACTTGTGCATTGAATGCCAGTTAAGTTATGTATAGTGAAACTGAGTTTTTTGACCTTTAGTAGTGTAGCCCAGCTAATTTATGGGTTTCTGACGATCAAAAACATAAAACGTGTAAAGCTGTGCGAAGTGCCAAAATTTTTACGAATTTCTACAGTTTTCATGTAGAATTTACGGCCTTTCTATTGACAAACACTTCGGAAATCATAAGTGGTGCAAATGGTTACGAAATTTAGTCATTTTTCACCACCTTTAACGTTTTGTAGCTTTGTGAATTCTAATAGTCTGACAGAGCAAAAAATTATCAAATTTGAACAAAACAATTTTGACAGTTCAAGCTTCTAACAAGAAAACTGCAAATTATTAACTTTGTCTGAAAATATTTTGAGTGATTCAGGCATTTGAACGCAATGCTGGAGCTTTACAAAAAGAAAGGACAGTAATTGGCGGCGCTATGCACCTGAAAAATTTGTAATTTTGCACTGTAAAATCAATTTATACTGCTTCAATCATACAAAAAAGACAAATTAGTGCTGGCGCAAAACACCAAAAATTTTTAGAAGTTCCTAATTCTTTTACCTGGCTTGTTCTCCCTAATTTTTTTTCAGATTTTTTCAGTTGTGGGGGTCTAAGGTGGTGCGCTTGAGCGTTCCCAGTGGGGTCTGGGGCAGAGTCTTGGAAAATTTTGTGAAATAAAACATTTTAATGTTAGATAGTAATTTTGAAATTTTCGCTAAATCGGCTAAATCTTGGTCCTGAATCAAGCCTAAAAACACTTAAAATTGATGAACTCTTATATTGCACAAAACTTTTACGACCTTTGCTAATTACATAGCGCAGCAACGGGACGCTGTCAATAAGATATAGAAAAAAGTATCAATGAGAATTTTGTTCTTACAGTGGTCGCCATGAAAGATGACGTGCCATCACCCTCAGAATTATAATGGATGGTGCGTCGCGAGTGCCGCGTTACGTCCATCATGCGCCATCATCTCTTTTTTTCTATTCAGCACCATTAACCTCCATCATCCCGTTGATCTGGCAATGCGGATGGCGCAATTTAGCTATTAATAGCGCCATCAAGGAAGTGCGCATGTGAATGCTGGCACGCTTCCTTCTTGTTGGTGCTATTAATAGCTAAATTGCGCCGTCCGCATCACCAGATTAATGGGATGATGGAGGTTAATGGCGCTGAATAGAAAAAGAGATGATGGCACATGATGGACGTGAGCGCGGCACTCGCGACGACATCCATTATAATTCTGAGGGTGATGGCGCGTCATCTTTCATGGCGATCACCGTACCTCTTACCGTTTTCAGGCCCTTTTGTGAAGTGCTGGATTGTTTTAGCTGACTCAAGCTTCTAAATTCATTTGATCTATATAACAATAAATAATTATGACTCTGGGCGAAGCGCCGGGAAAATTTTGATGTTTTTGCCTTTTTGAACTCAGTTTTCTGGACACACATTATTGCAACAGAAAACTCAACAATATTTCTGAAAAATTTTGGGGAATGGCATGTGCCCCTATGCCCCCTCTACGTCTAGGCTTTTATGGGATTATTTTTAAATTACTAGCGATAATAAATAATAACCGCCCATCGGTTCCTTGCAGCACTGCCAACTAGCGTGCCTTCTGAACAACTCTTTAGTAGTGCAGACATTGTGTACGATCCGTTAAGATCTCGACTCAGTGGCGATTTATGTGAAAAGTTATTGTTCTTGAAATACAATCTGGTATTAATGAAGATTTAGAAGTTGGAAATAAAGTCTTTAGCCGCAATTCAACTCTTTCATCATTCACATCTTTTTAAATTTTTTAATACCCGTTACCCGTTATTTATCAAGCAAAATTTTATTGGGTCTGGGTCCGGGTCTGAAAAATTTTCAATAGCGTGTCCGGGTCCGGGTCCAAAAAAGAAGTGGGTAATAACTGGTCTGGGTCTGGGTCCGGGTACCCGTTGCATCCCTAGTGGCAACCATAGGTGGGCAGCACCAAAATTCTGGGTGGGGGGGGGTGAAAAAATTTCTGTAGGGGGTGAAAAGGGGTGAAAAAAATTTTAAAGGTCAAAAAATGGTCCTAAAAGTGGTCGTATGGCAAAAAAAACACCATTTTTTGACGTTTCTCATCAAGCACTGTCCAATGGCATCAAAAAATTGCTAAAAAAGCAAAAAATTTTTTTCTGGGGGGGGGGGGTGTATTTTGATTTCTAGCGGGGGGGGGGGGGGGGTATTTCAACTTCTGGGGGGTTGCATACCCCCCAAACCCCCCACGCCCATTTGTGGTGGCAACCATGGCGGCTGTATTAAAAGATGCAAATTCTTGACTGAACTAGGTAAATAGGTAATCACTTGAAAGAGCTTTGCTTAAACAATGAATAATATGAAAGGTAGAACTAGAGAAATGCACACCTTATGGGGGCAGCCATATTGTAAAAAACAATTGAGATAGCAGGACAAGCTACTAGAAAACAAAAAACAAAAAGGAGTGAAATGTATGTGAAAATATTCAAGCATCCTGTTTTTTTCTAAAATGTATTAGTAAAAGGAAAATTGTATGCTGATGTAGTTACTGGCAGTAATTATTTGCCATCAAGTGAATGACTTAACATGCACCAAGAAATTGTTTGCAGTCAAAAACCATCAGCCTAGACTACAAATAAGATAGTACACAGTGTAATGTCATTTGCAGTCAAAAAGCAGCAGGCCAAACTGCAAATAAGATTGGATACAGCTTAATATTATTTGCAGTCAAAACAAGCAGTGCAGACTGCAAATAATATCACACACAGTGTAATATTTGCAGTCAAAAAATAGCGACCTTGACTGCAAATAATATAACACAGTGCGCTTAATTATTTGCAGTCTAGGCAGCTGGTTTTTGACTGCAAATGATATTAGATTGTGTCCTATCTTAGTTGCAGTCTAGGCTGCTGGTTTTTAAATGCAAATAGTACTACACTGTGTCCGATCTTATTTGCAGTCCAAGGGTCCCCCAAAGGGAAGAATGAAAAATTGGTGGAGTGTATCTGAAACACCGCCAAAACAGGTTCTTAGCGCACTTCTGAGCTAGTAAACCCAAAACTTTCTGACACTTCGCGCCGGATTTATTATTTATGTATAGTTTTGTCTTCTAAATCGCTAAAAATCGTTCAAATTTGAGTCAGACACAGAGAGCATGTCAAATTTTTTCAGTGCTGTGCGCCGGATTCATTGTTCAGCATACCTGGGCAATGGCTGACGGGTCGCCCCGTCCAACTTCCAGCCAAAAGGGTGGGTGGGTCCCTAGACCCATTATGTCTTTTTACGGTGCAAAATTTCACTAAAACACGTACCTAGCCAGTTAATTTTTGTAAAAGTCTGCTCGCTGCCTGCCATTTTCTTAATTTATTAAAATATTAACGTATCAAAAATGATAAATATATAAAAAATTATTAAAATAGAAATAAACTTAATATATTTAAAATTATGAATGTGAAAATTTTGTAAAATTAGAATATGAAAAGGCGAGGTGGCTGAAACTCTTAAATAAGCACTTCACAATTTGATGGGGAGCATCACCAAATTTGTTAATGTTAAAGTTTTCCATGCAACTGCTTTTCGTAATTTGTGTATTGTCGTACGGACCTACTGTTTAGTGGTGACAATTATTTTATGCAAATAAAATGGACAGTAACTAGGTCAATACAGGGTGGCCACTGACTTCCCAAAATAAAATTCCCAGGTTTTCCCCGGGTTTCCAGGGAGATTTATGGACAATTCCCCATTTTAAATCATGCTTTGAACGCACACTATATACGCAGATGTGTCATGATAAGAACGTGAAAAAGGATAAGGCACAAGCAACTTTTAATCAAACAAATGCAAACACTACACAAAACGTTTTGGAACAATCATAATTTCTTTTTCAATGATGCTAATGAGCATAGCTGGGCAAGCCTTAAAGTCGCGGCTGGTACCGGAGCCCAATTTTTCAGTTGGTTGCCTAAGTCAGAAAAGTGGTTGCTACATAACTCCTGCGTGTCGCGGCTGGTACCGGAGCCCAATTTTTCGGTTGGTTGCCTAAGTCAGAAAAGTGGTTGCTACATAACTCCTGCGTATATAAATTTATGCATCGAATTTTTAACATGGTAGTCTTGCTTCCATGCAAAGTTCATTCATAATTTTACGCGAAGTCGTACTATTTCTCGCGACATAATTTTTTAATTAAAAATGGTGTCAAAATTAGTATGGTTTAAAAAAATAGTACAATCGGTAATTTGCATAGCAATTACGTTTAAAAACTAATTATTTTAGTAACAATTGACATTTATTCTTGAAGAGACATTCACCGCCTTTAATATGCTTATTTTTTATGCAATTTATTGTGTAGAAATAAAACCTTTACAGAACTCCTAATTTTAATGTTGTAAAATAGTATATTTTAATTTCAAATGTAAATCCTGCTTAAAATGCACAAAAATTGTCAAAATTCAGCGCAACCTTAACATAAATAACAAATAATAAAATTAAATCAATTTGGCGCAAAGCGCCGGAAAATTAGACATTTTACCTTTCTGAAACGCAATCTTGCATTACAAAAATTGTCCAAATTTGGCGCGGCATGAGCATCACTAACAATTAATGAAATTAAATCAATCCGGTGCGGAGCGCCGGTAAATTTTGAGAATTCACCTTTCTGAAACGCTATTTTGCATTACAAAAACTGTCCGAATTCAACGCGAAGCGCCGGAAAATGTTGAAATTTAACCTTTGTGAAACGCAATTTTGCATTACAAAAATTGTCCAAATTAGGCGCGGCTTGAGCATCAACAACAAGTGATAAAATTAAATCAATTCGGCACAAAGCGCCGGAAAATGTTGAGATTTCACCTTTTTTTGAAACACAATTTTGCATTACATAAATTGTCAGAATTCGGCGCGAAGCGCCGGAAAAAGTTGAAATTTAACCTTTGTGAAATGCAATTTTGTATTACAAAAATTGTCCAAATTAGGCGCGGCTTAAGCATCAATAACAAGTAATAAAATTAAATCAATTTGGCATGAAGCGCCAGAAAATGTTGAGATTTCACCTTTTCAAAACGCAAGTTTGCATTATAAAAATTGTCCGAATACGGCGCGGAAAATTTTGAAGTTTAACATTTTTGAAACGCAATTTTGCATTACAAAATTGTCCAAATTTGGCGCGGCTTGAGCATCAACAACAAGTGATAAAATTAAATCAATTCGGCACAAAGCGCCAGAAAATGTTGAGATTTCACCTTTTTTGAAACACAATTTCGCATTATATAAATTGTCAGAATTCGGCGCAAAGCGCCGGAAAATGTTGAAATTTAACCTTTGTGAAACGCAATTTTGCATTACAAAAATTTTCCAAATTTGGCGTGGCTTGAGCATCAATAACAATTAATAAAATTAAATCAATTCGGCACAAAGCGCCCAAAAATATCTAGATTTCACCTTTTTGAAATGCAATTTTGCATTACAATAATTGTCAAAATCCAGCGCGGCCCAAACATCAATAACAAGTAATGTACATATGTATAAAAGACTAGCGTTTATTTACATATAAAATAGGTGGACAGACAAGTATGTATTTTCAGTACATTGAAGTGTAGAAGATCACAAAAATACTTCATGTGTTTTATTTTGATCTGACGAATTAATTATTTTCTGTAAATTAGGCATTACTTACTTAAGTATAATCTCTGAATTATGCATTACTTACGTACTGATTTTCAGAGTCCAGTAACCGATTTGGTTTGGACTCAAAAAATCGGTTGCTGAGGTCTGAACATCAATTGCTAGGGTTCAGTTAGTGGGATCCGAAAATCGGTTGCTGGTTTTTTTAAAATCAGTTTTCGGCTACGAAAATCGGTTGCCGGGGTCGTAAATCAGTTGGTGGGCTCAAAAATTCTGTTGATGGGGTATAAAAATTGGTTGCTGAGGTCCTAAATCAGTTGATGGGCTCCAAAAATCAGTTGGTGGGCTCCAAAAATCAATTAGTGGGGTCCAAAAATTTGCTGGGGTCTAAAAAACAACTGGTGGGCTTCAAAAGTCGGTTGCTGAGGTCAAAAAATCTATTACTTGGGTCAAAAAATCAGCTGGTGATGTCCAAAAATCGGTCGCTAGGGTCTTGAAATCAGTTCTTGGCTCCAAAAATCGGTTGCTATGGTCTAAAAATCGATTACTGGGCTCCTAAATCAGTTGGGCTCCAAAACTCACTTAACGGGGTCCAAAAATCGGTTGCTGGAGTCTTAAAACCAGTTGGTGGGCTCCAAAAATCGGTTGATGGGGTCCTAAATCAGTTGGTAGGCTCCAAAAATGGGACGTTATGGTCCTAGATCGGTTGCTGGGGTCCAAAAATCAGTTGCTGGCATAGGTGGGCAGCATCAAAATTCTGGGGAGGAGGGGGTTGAGTGTGTGCATGATTTTTTAAAGGTCAAAAATTGTCTTAAAAATGGTGGTACGGCGAAAAACACCATTTTTCAACGTTTCCCATCGAGCACTATCCATTAGCATCAAACAATTGCGAAAAAAAACAAAAAAATTGAATTCTGGGGGTTGTTTCGGTTTCTGGGGGAATCCGGTTTCCTGGGGGTGCATACCTCAAACCCCTCCCCCACACACACGTGTGTTTGGTGGGGTGTTAAATCGGATGGGGGCTCCAAAAATCGGTTGCTGGTGTCTAAAAGTCGGTTGCTGGGGTCTAAAAATCAGTTGGTAGGTTCCATAGATTGGTTGACCCCAGCAACAGATTTTTGGACCACAGCAACCGATTTTTGGACACCAGCAATCAATTTCTAGACCCCAGCAACCGGTTTTCTAGCCCAGTAACCAAATTAGGACCCCATCAACCGATTTTTGGATCCAACTAATTGACTTTTAGACCACAGCAACTGATTTTTAGACCCCAGCAACCGATTTTTAGACCCGAGCAACCGATTTTTGAAGCCCAGCAACTAATTTTAGGACCCCGGCAATCAATTTTCAGCCTTCAGCAACCGATATTTGAGCCCAGTAACTGATTTTTGGACCTCAGCAACCAATTTTTGGACCCCAGCAACCGATTTTGGCTGCACTGTTGGTGGCATCTCATCTTGTAAAATGCCCAAAAAAGTTTTTGTACAAAACATAGGGTGCAACTGGTGGACCCTCCGGCTGGTACCGAACCTGCTCCGGCTGATACCCGGTTGAACCTGGTTGAAGCCCCTTGTCCAGGTGTGCTAACGAGTTGTCGATAGCAGTTCTCGCAGCCTATAATATAGTACAGTAGCGATTTTGGTGTGGTAAAACAGGGTTTTCGATATTTGTTAGTATATTTCAGCTAATTTATGGGTTTCTCACGCCAAAAATTACTAAAAATTGTCTCAAAACGGCGCGAAGCGCCTAAAAAATTGACATTTCTCCATTCTAAATGCAAATTCTGCCATTTTAAAGATATATAGGACCAGTGGCGGATCTAGGATTTTCCTAAGGGGGGGCGGTATCCAAACTTTTCCAAAAACTGTCTAAAAATAGGTCCAAAGATTTGCCCTTAACGCGCAAAATAGCGTTTTTTCGGTGTTTTACATTGTATAATTTTACATAAAATCACTTGACGCAATATTTTTTCTAAAAATTTCAAAATGTTAGACAATTTTGTGCGAAAAAATCATTAAAATTCTTTGACTTTAACAAAAATCTGGCGCGAAGCGCCGAAAAATTTGTGAAATTAAGGCAGATAGACGTCTAGAAGCATGATTTACTGCTTAATTTCCTGTATTTATAGCATTTGAGCGAAACATCGAAATTTTTAATTGAAAATAGAAGAAAACTATGCAAAAATAGCTGTTAAAATTGTTTTGAAACCTACATGAACAGAAAATGGCTTCCAGGCAGTGGTTTTTTGTACAAGGTCCTTTTGTACATATACAAAGATGATCCCTAAAAGTCTTTGTACATTTTGTACACACAAATTTTTGGGTACTATGATATAGTACAGTAGCGACTTTAATGTGGTAAAGACAGAGTTGTTCGACCTTTGGTAGTATATTTTGGCTAATTCCTGGTTTTAAGAAAGCAAAAATCATTAAGTATCGTCTTAAAACGGCGCGAAGCGCCGAAAAATTTGACATTTTTCATTTCGAACTGCGATTTCTGCTATAATAAAGATATATATGACACACAATTACTCATTTCGGCGCGAAGCGCCAAAAACTTTCGCGAATTTCAGACCTTTTTTGCAGTTTTTGTCTTCCCGAAAATCTTTGTACATCTCACAAAGATGGTCCCGAAAAGTCTTTGTACATCGGGTAAAATCTTTGCCGAATACAAAAAAACCTGCTTCCATGTCGCCAAGAAAGTGAATCAATGTCATTAATAGGTATCATCCGGCGCGCAGCGCCGAAAAAATTTGAGAAGTTGTGGTTACTGACGGCCAAAAATCATTGCAAATTGCTTATCCATTCTTTAACTCGCCAAATATTTTTGACCAATGGGGGGGCGGCCGCCCCCCTGCCCCCCTTAAATCCGCCCCTGTATAGGACAAACAATTACTCATTTCGGCACAAAGCGCCAAAATTTTTGGGAATTTTACACTTTTTTACAGGTTTTGTCTTCCCAAAAATCTTTGAACATTTTGTACACAGAAATTTTTGGGTACTATAATATGGTAGAGTAGCAACTTTAGTGTGGTAAAAACAGAGTTGCTCGACTTTTGATTACCTAATTTCTGGGTCTCTTAGGGCAAAAATCACTAAGAATCGTCTTAAAACGGCCCAAAGCGCCATAAAATTTGAAATTTTTCCTCTTAAAATGCAATCTCTGCCATTATAAAGATATGTAGAACACCCAATTGCTCATTTCGGCGCTAAGCGCCGAAAATTTTGCGAATTTCAGACCTTTTTTCAATTTTAGTCTTCCCAAAAATCTTTGTACATGTACAAAGACGGTCTCGAAAAGTCTTTGTACATCGGGAAAAATCTTTGCCGAGTACAAAAAACACTGCTGCACAAACGTCTTAACGAACAATAGTACAAATCACCCTTTTTTTGTACGAGACAAAGATTTTGAGGCTCGTACAAAGATTTTTGGAGCGATCTTTGTACAACTTTGTACACGAAGTATAGGCACTTTTTGGCCGATTTTTCATTGAACAAAAAAATCGCCAGGTTTTCGTACAAAAAAAACAGTGGTACAAATAGCTACTAGATATATCAAACAAAGAGGACACACAAATAGCAATCAACGATGTGACAATGGGCGAGATGAAAAACGGAAATAAATGCTACATGATAAAATATAAAAACACGTAAACTAGCATGATACTAAAAGCTATAGTGTCATTAATAAACTAAATTCAAACTAAATTTCTTGACGAAAATCCCGGGTTTGTCCCGGTGCCAAAAAATCCTCGGGCTTTTCCCGGGTTTCCCGGATTCCCGAGTGATTGCCACCCTGTCAATATATCGATGCGTATGTTATAGCATACGCACATGCAAATGCATAGCTATTTTCGAATTTCGAAGATAACGCATAGTTCATTAGTTAATGGAATTTTCATGGGATCTTTAGGTTAGCAAAATCATGTTGATTGAATCTTATTTTTAATTCTGATTTTAATAACTTCCGAGAATTTCTTTAGCACTGCTTATCTTGAGAAAGCAGCAAAATGAGTTGAAAAGAAGACAAATGTCAAAAATATTCAACTATGTGCGCTGCTTATAATTCGCACATTGCTTACCATTAAAAATAAGTAAAAGTAAGGTAAAACAAAAAATTGAAAAGAAAGTTTTGGCGCTTCGCGCCAGATAAAATTTCTGTGTTGCTATTATTGCTTATCTCAATAAAGTGAATCACTATAGAATTTATATTTTCATTACTAACTTCAATACACATGCAGCACAAACTTGTACAAAAGGGTTGCATGGGTGAGTTTAACTGACACATATACTTCTCTAACTATTAAGCTCCAGAAAAAGGTGGGTCTGTCCCTTAAAAAGGTGTGTCCGTGCCTGAAAAAGGTGTGTCCTGTGCCTGGAAAAAGGTGGGTCTGTCCCTGAAAAAGGTGGGTCTGTCCCTGAAAAGGTGGTCCGTCTCTGAAAAAGGTGGGTCCGTGCTCTGAAAAAGGTGGGTCTGTCCCTGAAAAAGGTGGATCCGTCTCTGAAAAAGGTGGGTCCGTGCCTGAAAAAGGTGGGTCTGTCTCTGAAAAAGGTGGGTCGGTCCCTGAAAAAGGTGGGTCTGTCCCTAAAAAGGGTGGGTCTGTCCCTGAAAAAGTGGGTGTTCAGCTTAATCAGTGGGTCAGTCCCAGAAAAAGGTGGTGGGTCTGTCCCTGAAAAAGGTGGGTCCGTGCCTGAAAAAGGTGGGTCTGTCCCTGAAAAAGGTGGGTCTGTCCCTGAAAAAGGTGGGTCTGTCCCTGAAAAAGGTGGGTCCGTC